>JABSTQ010009231.1:0-500045 GCA_013358835.2 Ixodes persulcatus
ATGGCAGCATGGGTAGACCTATGCGTGTTTTAGGCAATCGTGTCTCCGGTTAGGGTCACGTGACTACAGTCTCGGAAGCAGGGTGATAAGGCAGAGCACGGAAACTAACTAAAGCCCAAGGCCACGACAACATACAACATCCACTGCACTTGTCAACCTTGGGTACAAGTTACATCCTCGGGTGTGGGTTCATATGTTTAGATGGGCCTGAATTAGCCTTTGTAATTGCACCCCCCGTTCTGGGCTGCTTTCTGTCCACTCTTCTCTCTCCTTTTCTTTTTTTCTTCTTCCTCTCAGCTCCTTTTTTCTTTTTCCTTTCATTCTCCCTCTTCCTAACATGAATGCGCTACAGACTTGAGCCACTTGGTTTGACTGATGCGCTTAGTAGCCCCGTGACAAACCCTGAATGGTATTCGCAACTTTCACAGACGGTGGCGCCGCGCCGCGGCGAACGTTTGCCCTTCTTCCTGGATGATCGCTTTTCGGTGCTTCGTACCCGTGCTGCCCGTGCTGCTGTAAATTCGTGTTTTTGCAGGCGTTTCTGCGCTAATTTTTAATGGCATCGACTAGGATTAAAGCGAAGTATCGCAGTAATCGCATGTGCTGCGTTCCGCAATGTTCAAACCGCACGTTGGAAGGAAAGATCAGCCTACACTCGTTCCCACTCGACAAGCGGTTAAAGAAGGCCTGGCTGATTAAACTACGAATAGGCAAGGCTGTCACGCCTACGATGCGGGTATGTAGCGCCCATTTCGCCAAAGAAGACTTCTTGTGGAACACAATCGGTGAGTTTTTTAAACATTTGATCCCTACTTTACGTTGCCGTGCGGCCGTAAGTCAACGCGACATTGTCGCCCTACCGGGTTGAACTAAAATGTAAACATGCGCTTCTGTGCATTGACGTCGTCCCGCAATCAGATCCAAACGTGTGGACCCCGACCTTGAAAAGGCTCAAGCAAGGCACCATGCCATCCCTGCGCCTGCCCGTGAGGGTGCATGACAGGCCAGCCCCGATGCCGAGGAGTCAACGATGCTACCGAACGCCAGGGAGTGCATCTGGTACGTCCTTTGAACGGAAAATTAGAAGCGGGTATGTTCTATTGCTCATCTGCAATCTTCACTGCAATGAAAGCAGTGACCCTCCCTTCAAGTGGGTGAGAAAATGAGAGGTAGATCCTACTAAAAAGTAAATAAATGCCTCAAAAGAGACTGGAATATATATTTTTGTTTGTTTTGCCCCACCACACACACTTGAATGCCAAAAGGTGGTGTGAGTACTGAGTAAATAAAAATAATATGTTGGATGTAAAGTAAAATTTAACAAGCGTCTGTTACATCCAAATTAATGTCACACCGGGACCATATTGTCTCACGTAGTTGCCTCGTCGTGACCAGGGTTGTAAAAGTTACTTCAAAAATGTACCTAAGATACAGTTACAGTTACTCATACAAAAAGGTACTTAGGTACGTACCTAGGTACTAGCTTAAAAATGTACCTAGGCACAGGTATAGTTACTTTAAAGATACTTTCTTTATTTATTTTCCCCAAATTCGTCAGAATATAATGGAAGTAAAGCTCTTTATACTAAGGATGCACACAAAAACGAGTTCGATAAATATGCTTTATTGGTGTCAATGTGAGAAATAAGGAAAACCGCATTTGACATGAGCGTTCTAGGACGCGTTATGTTTTTCGGTTTCGATTTGAGATGAAGGTAGCACGTCGCTACCTTCCCCCAACGGAGTTCCGAAGCGATTCGATAAATTGGTGTCGTTAGAACGGCATCGCTAATCCACCGTCCGCTCAAACGAACACAGCCATTCGCTAAAGTGTCGTTCGATGAAACATGATGGGCGGGGCTTCGTTCGCTAAAACGTCATTCAATCAAGTTAATGCCTCCCAGGTCGTACCCAACTCACCGTTAATCACCGCACACGGTAGTGTGTTAAAACTTTCAGATTTATAGTTTCTACCATTTTGACGAAGCGAATAGAAAAGTACCTGTAAAAAGTAACTTCACTCAGTTACAAGTTACTAGAAAATGTACCTAAGATACAGATACAGATATCGAGAAATGAAAATACCTAGGTTTGTACCTCAGGTACAACGAAAGTACCTAGATACTGATTTCCAGTTACTTGTACCTAGGTACTTTACAACCCTGGTCGTGACGAGCTACACCAATATATTGATTTTCTCATGAGACAGATCTTACTATCTTACAGGATTGCCACCGTGTTCGTCTCGTGCAAACGAGACAGCTGAGACCCAGCCAAGTTCGCCACGGGCAGAAGTTGTGCACTCTGCGGTAGGTTTTTGTTCTTTTTAGTGATGGATCAGGGCATACACAATAGGCCTCGTGCGCCGAAGCTTTGAATGTATTGTGGCGCCCTTTGGTGGCGGGCAGTAGAGTGTCTCGGGTAGTACAAGATCCACGGCCCCGCACAATAACAAACCTGTTCAAGCCGCTGTTTACCTCTGCATGCTGCTGTAATTTGTGTGTTCGCGTGGTCACGACTCAAAATAGGTCGCCCGCAGTCGTCACCACATAATGTTACCCCGGGACCCGAGCTCGCTGCAAACTAGCGATTTTTTCTTCGTTCAAGCATGTCGAAAAAGGGAGCCAGCAGTGTGGCCTCGATGCGTTCGAAATGTTGCCGTTGACAGTACTGTTGCGTCGTCAACTGTCAAGAACGGGAAGGTATTAACCCCAGAGTGAACTTCTACAGATTCCCTTCAAAGCCGTGTGAAGTCGAGCAGAGGGAACGATACTAGCCGCTCAGCACACTGAGTAAGCGAGACTTGTTTTTCATGCCCTCCAGGTTGTTCTGCTATGGCACGGCCACTCGATCAAGTGGCCGTGGTATGCTTCGAAATGTGCGTCATGCGAATTTTACGAACGACCAGTGGAGCGATTCGATTGAACTACATCGAGCATGTGCGCATACTAACGCACCGCAGAAAGCAACAAGCATGTGCTGAAGGCGGAGCTCCTACTGCTGATCTTATGTTGCACAAAGCTTACATCGCTGATATGCAAGAAAAGCTGCAAGAGCTGGAGAGGCAGCGTGCAGTCCTTTGTTTTTCCCCTGCCCTGGGTGGTTGGCTAGCAGATGCACGAACGTACGGGCTTTCGCCTTCCTGTTCTAGCCGAGCAAGCCACTGAGGGTAAAATTTCTCTGCAAATAAAGATTATAAATGTTACTATAATTATAGTAGTAGTAGTAGTAGTAGTAGTAAGAACAATGTGCTCGGCCGACGCTTCTTCGCTTGCATCTGGTTTCGCGCATTTTCAAAATTGGTCATCAGCTGGTAGCGTTGGCTGTACGGAGGGGCTGCAGTTTGGGAGTTTTTGCTTACAAGTCGCGTTAATGTATCTCGTAATGCTCGCCTCAAGCTCGACATCATAAGAAGCTCGCAGTTTTTGCGAGTGACAGCGCACCGACACTAAATTTGCGGCATCTTGTACAGCGTAGACGTAGCTTGCATCGCTGAGTTTATTCTCTTTGCAAACTGTTGAGGAACGAAAGAAGCTTTCCACGTTAGAAATTGGCTCAATTCCGTTCCGTATGACAATTGCAAGGGGGGAATTTATACCGCCGGCTAACGTTTTTATGCTCGACAAGTTCAAATGTGCAAGTTTGTTCTACCCAATACCGATAAACAAATCGTAGGGGGCACTGCCAGCTGTTTTTTCTGCAGCGTCTCCTTGGCAAAGCAGGAGGCCTGTGTCTCTGCTCTTTGACGTGGGGTTTTTCGTCGCGTGTTTGCTGTTCCAGAATCAACTAGAAGAAATGTGAGCAAGGTTAATCTTAATTCACAGCCAGAACAAGGATCCACATGTTTAGGGACTAGTGGTCCTTCCGTTACCATGGAGATGCTTCAAGCTGAATTCTTTGCCATGACAGTCAGCTGAGCCGAGTAGTTCCGCGAGTGCTCGGAGGGATATTGGGTGTCCGGCACAGCTTCCGCGAACGATCCTGGGTGCGCTCGCTTTCGGGTGAACCCGATAGTGACAGCCATAGATACATCCATTTCATGTAGGCTGCATAAGCCCAGCCCAAACACTGGCAGGGAGCTTTCGAGTGCCTTGCTCCCTCAAGCTCTCGGCTTCTTTGTGTGGCTTGTCCGATCCTCGTGAACCTGCCTATTGCGGCAGCCAAGCTAATGTTTGAAACTGGCTCCTGTAGCGTGCAGAAAATACACATTCATGACTGTCGGTATCACGTCCGCACAGATGTGGGACGCATTTACGATTGTTCTTGAAAGCTGTACCGGTGGCGGGTTCACCATGGAGGGAGACGAGTAGTCCCCAGAAGGCATACGGCATTGTCTAGGTCATGGCCGCTATGGCGGTACCTACGGACTGCATGTGCCAAGCCTAAGTAGGAAACCGAGGAACAGATAGTCTACATAAACTGATGATAAGGGACATACACTTTTGCACTTCAATATGCAGCGAGAATTGGAAATTGTCTATTTTCTCAGAAGTATACCGCAAAGTTTACATTAATCACATTTTTCAGGTGACTGGAGAGACTTGTGCTGGAGAAAGCCTGGCTGCAGACAACAGCAGACATCACCATGTGGATGATGAGCTGACTGTAGCAAGAGCCCTCCTGCTTCTACAAGGAGGTGGTCCTCTGCAAACCAAGGACGAAAGTGCCCAAGTGGACACAAGGTCCTTAGTGCGAAAGAGAGAGACACTTGATGATCTTCTCAAGACAGATGCAGAAGTTAAAGCCTTCACTGGTGTAGAATCTGTCCAGCTGCTGCAAAGAATATCGAAGAATGTAAAGCGGTTCGATACAATGAATACCGAGCTATCTGTACACGAGCGTGTCGTGCTCGTCCTGGTAAGACTGAAAACTTTCCTTTCGTTCAAGTGCATCGGCACTTTATTTCGAGTAAGCGAGGCCACTGTGCATAGATATTTTTACGGCACATTACCTACCCTAGCTGCTGTGCTGAAAAGTGCCGTATATTGGCCCACCAAGGAAGAAATCAAAAAGAACATCCCCCACTGCTTTCAAGACTATTGCGAGGTGAGAGTTGTGTTGGACTGCACAGAGGTGGAAATTGAAAAATCTCACTGCCTGGCATGCCGCTTGTTTACATATTCTTATTATAAGGGACGCCACACAGTGAAGTTTTTAATTGGAGTGTCGCCGGCTGGTCTTATTACTTTCGTCAGCCAGGGTTTTGGAGGGAGGGCGTCCGACAAAGCCTGTGTGGAGAGGTCCCTTGTCCTAGGTAGGCTGCAGCCATTCAGAGATGATGTCATGGTCGACAAGGGATTTCATGTTGACGCAGAGTGCAACAAACTGGGGCTAGGCGTTGTGCAGCCGCCGTTTCTGCGCCAGCAACAGCAGTTCTCTGTCGCTGATGCAATGAAGACTGTTAGCGTTGCACAGGCTAGAGTCCATGTTGAGCGAGCGATACAGCGCATAAAAGTTTTTAAGATTTTTAAGGGGCCAATTCCTTGGGAAATGCTACGAGTAATTGATCATGCAATCACCGTGGTTGCAGCTATCGTAAATCTCTCTGCACCCATTCTGTCAGAGAACAAGTTTGGATAGTTCCCTCAATGAACCTTTACAGTAGACTTGATAATTCAAATGCTGATATTTAAAAATTCCGTCTAATTCAAACAAAAATTAAATGTTTAGTTGTCTCGGTATGTTTTTAATGTATTTAAAAGTTGTTTAATTCAAACTACACCATTCGGTTAATTCATACTATTTGCTTGTCTGCACCGAGAAATATCTGTTGCCTTTACCGCCACTAGCTGAACATTTGCGTTCTTTAATCGCTTTAACAGTCGATTATAAAGCCAATCGCCTGCCACAAATTCATGACCACAACAGATGACTCCCATAAAAAAACTGGCTGCTCTTGGTGCTTAGAGAATTTTGTTTTAAAGTCACATGCAGCAATAAAGCAGATGACCGTTCACAATTTTTTTTTTTTATGTAATTTTGCTTTTTGTCATTATATTTATGAGAGCTTCTATTAATCCAAACAAAACCCTGAGGTCCCTTCGAATTTGAATTATTGAGTCTACTGTAGTTCAAAGAAGTTATTATTTTTTTTCTTCAGGTAAAATCCAATTGAACCACTGTTTGTTTTGAAAGTTTTTTTTACCACTTTTATGTGCCCAGATAGCAGCATGCAGACACTTGTTTATTGATTGCAGACAATGCTCTGAAAAATAAAGTCGGATTGAATATATGTATTTATTGGAGAAACAATAAAAAATTGCACATTGGTGTTTTATGCATACTGACACGTAACAATGAAAGACAAATTACTAGTAACTACTTGCTCTAAATGACAGTCACCGGCCTTTTAAACTACCACATGGCATGGAAACTTAAAGGGCAACTCCGCTCAATTCCGAAGATTTCGGGATAATGAGTGATTTCGCATTAAAAAGCCCTTGTAAAAGGCACTACGTCGTTTGCTTCTCGAAAAATGGGATATATATTTTTAAATTAATTTTAAACACGAGCAGAAACCGAAACTTAGGCTCCGTCCGGCAACGTTGGCTTTCGGGCCGCCAAGAACATGGCAATCTAGTGGTACGAGATGTCACGTGATCCTCTACGCAATGACTGGCGGGATTGGGGCGGCCGTGTGCCAGGCGCAAGTGTCGTCTGCACCGCACTCTTTACCACGTTTTGGTGTCTACGACATTCAACGACGTCTGCACAACTGCGGCAGAAGTCTGCGCACGTGATGACCGAAGCGCATCCGGTGGGTACTTCGTATGGAAGACTAGAAGCAGTTGTGTTCCAGTACTCATTAAATCTTTTATGCACGAAAAGCATGTGCATCCCATCAAGTGCGAAACGGTTACCAAGATAGTACTTGTGTTCCCTATTCAAATTGTTGCTTTCACTGGTCATTTTCCCTGATTTAGCCATGTTTTGATCGTTTATCTCATCATTCTAGGTTTTTATAGGCTAGACACCCTTGAAACAGCGTGCACCCCTTAAATGTGAATCTAATGCAACACTGTGCCTATGTTGTGCCACCTAGGTGCATCATCATAAAGAGTTACACTGAAACAAAAATTTTCTGACTATCTATCTCGCAGGAATGCTGTCGTGTTCTTCCGCAAACAATGAAAAGGAGATCTAGTCAAGTTCACCACATGCAGGAATGCCATCGTGTTCTTTCGCAAACTGTGTAACAGAGAGCCAGCCATGTTCACCACATGGAGAAGTTCCACCAGCTGAGGTAGGTTTTATTCTTTTTACGGGAACATCAGCATACACAACATCCCTGATCTTCGACATTTGCAATATGTGTTGCAAAGTTCCAATTAGCCACGTTTTCTAGGTGACTTTGGAGACTTCTTTAGAAGATGGTGTGGCTGGAGACAACATCGGTCTGCACCGCCATGACGACGACCTCATTGTGGCGAGAGCCCTCCTGAGCCTGGAAAATGGTAGTGTTCTTAACAGACAAACGAGAGATCGGAGTGTCCAAGTGGACACAAGATCCTTGGTGCAAGAGAAAAAGACACTTGTTAGTCTCCTGAAGACTAATGCAGCAGTCAAAGCGTTCATGGGAGTGGAGTCAATCCAGATTCCGAACGCCGAAGGCGGTCGGAATCTGGTCGGATCCTCTAGCCCATACGACCACAGCGCAGCGGCGTACATCCAGGACCTTTCTACGCTTACCGCTCGTCGGCGCCTGATCTCACAACCCCTTTTTAGTACACGCCGCCCTTTCCACCGCTTGGTGGCGGGTATGTTGACTGGTCATTTCTTGTTTCCATACTTTCTAAACAGCATTTGTTTCTTTTCTGATCTAATCTAATCTAATATACTGAACAAAAACTACTTTCATGTATAATTGAAACGGTTCGTGCCACTTATATTTTGTATTTAGACTAAAAAGAAGCTTTTAACGGCTCTGACTAGTAGTAAGCCCAGGACCAAAGACTTCACATATCGCATGCTTCCGGCACCGCGGGTCGCCCCTGTAGGTGGATGAGGTTTCCGCGTCGTTAGTTAAAATATGATGCACTGATACTTAAGAACTCTCTCCGTGCCTGCTGGCTTGCCCGAACCCCAAGAGACGTGGAAACCGCAAAAGAGGTAGACGCTTAAATAGGAATGCAGGGCCCCTTTAACACAATCAGTCGGAAGTGTCTTAATCAGCCTGTTTTCTAAAATAAACAAATGAGAAATAATAATTATACTTTATTTCCTGTGGCCAGAAACCTCTCTGGACATTGTGTGGAGCATGAGATGAAAATGATATAATGTACATATGAAAATAAAATTGCACACTGAAACGAAAACAAGGCATACGAAACTATCACATTATCTGCATTGGCATGTTTAGGTGGAAGACATCAGTATTGCACAGGAGCATAAAAAACAGATTCAGGTTCTAAAAGCCACCAAGACAGAGTACATGCAAAACAGATGTCAGACTAGGGAGAATTTGTGCACTAAAAACATGTGAAGCAACCCGACAGCACCGATGTACACATCATCATTTGTTTGGTTCCAATTCCGAGAGCATGTATTAGTAAAAAAAGAATCCCACAAGACAGGCAAATCGCAGTTGTGACTTCATTGGATTGAGACAAGTGCAGTAACTGACAGAGTACGGAAAACTGGTGAAAAAGTAAATTCGTTGACTGAATGCTTGCACAGTGTGATGTTAGTCTACCGTCAAGAGGGGCGACTTGTCTCTGCGCTGTAGATAAGGAATTTTGCCAGTGCAGTATAACTGCTAGCCTGGGGGTCTTGAACATTCATCACGCACTATTAAGAAAATAGTGTCACCAAAGAAAAAGCTTGGAGCACTTGGCCAGGACTACGGCTGGGGGCGGTGTTCGGGCTTTAGGCAATACCACATCAGCCTGAAGGGTGTAAATGTGCTCAGTTGGTATGGACTCGTTCAATTCTAGGAATGATACCGTCTATGATGTGCGCTGGGCCCCCACCAGTTGCAGTCTCGGTCATATCTGCTCCAAGTGGGTCTGCACAGCAAGACTTACTGCGCTAGCTTGCATAAAATATGTTCGAAGTATACAAATTCAAGCTTCCTAACGAGCTCGTCAATGTGTGCACTATCTCGGCTCACAGGGATGATTAGGGAGCCCTTCTCACAGTACACCATAAGGTGAGCCATCTTGAGATCTAACAAAAACATTCCCAGCTGGCACTGAGAGTAATGTGAATGTTTTTTTCGCAGGTGGTAATTCTCACCCTCTTTGATTATGTACTCAACCTTCTTCGCAGCGATCAGGTCATTTGCTGAGGTGTTTATTCCCGCCTCAGGGCTTTTAACTTCGACCAGGATCGACGGCACACCATTTGCCTCTGCAACACCATCAGGGCTGCACCCCAGCCAGGGTACAAGTGGATTTACAACGAGTCCGAACCTTCGGACACTGCTTCCCGTCATTTCTGTGTATTTTTCTAAGGCAGGTCCTTCGCACCGTTTCCCATGCCGGGTCGCCTTATTTCCTCGGAAGCTTTCGCAGTACATCAGCTGGACCTTTCCTGCCCACGACCGGTGTTCCGTAGGTAGAAATGTGAAGTAGGCACGACACCTGCTAGCAGTAATGCGCAGCTTGCGCTCACGCTGCCAACGACCGCCCTCTTGTAAGAGTGTGTCATGGCAAATGGCTGCTGCCTCGTTAGCTGTCACAGCAACATGTTTCTTGTAAAACTGCTGCTCTTGAGGTGACAGATTTTCCCACATGAACTTGTTGACTCTGAAATGCCCGACATCGAGAAAAGCAACGGTGTGAAAACTAATTTGTTCATACTGTTTTACACAGGTGCTGCGACTTATGCCGAGGAAGAAATCAGTGTCGGCGGCACTTACAGCTCCGGAGCTGCCTTCTGGACTTTTGCCATGGTTGCTGACCTCACTTGTTTTCCTGCCTTTCAGGTGAAGGGCAAGAGCAGATTCCGTGGCACACGAAAGGAGATCGCTACGTATGTCCTCCAGCACCATGTCGTCCACTTGTACCTCCGGCATGGCGTGAACGTGACAGAGTTCTTGCAGCATCTTCGGCTCGTACAACTGTGTTGTCCGTAAATGACCCCAGGCTTGCTTCAGGTCCGTTGGAGAGAGTTGCTCGAGGTTTGATGTCCCAACACTAAAAACAAAGTCAGTATGAGCATGAGAATTAAGATGAGTGTAGCAAGGCATGTAGTTGGGCTACATACATTTTGACAAAACACATGAAAAACATGCACAAGAAAAATTAAGTTGTGCACACACACCGCTTCATTGAAATCTGTTTGCTTGGTAAATCTTCTATTCCATTTTTAGGCTTTCGTGTGCCTGCATGTCAGTATTGTGCATATTTACTTTGATTTGTTCATTCACATGTTTCATGCCATTCTTTTCATCAGAATTTAGGCAAGACGGTGAATGCTCCACATCGAAGCCAGGCAACTTCAGGCCTCCTCTACGAGATAAATATTTTGTGGTCTGCCATCTCTTTTCAACTTCCAGTCGACCACAGGCTGAACGGACCAGATGAGTAAATCCTGTAATAATCTGCGGCTTCACTTGTACTTTTTGTAAAGCTCTTGGCTCCGGATACAAGCAGAATCCCAGAGTCTCTGGCAGATGACGCATAGTCCAGATGAATAAAATAAATAAATAACTAAATATGTTTTCTCTGTTCTTTTTTGTGCATATTACAGCGCCTGGGACGCGTCTCAGAATTCTCAGTGTCTGATACTGTCCATGCATTGCAAGTGGTCCGGAAGGGGCAACATAATACGTGACTGGAGCCAGTGGGACATTTAGTCAACCATTGTAGTCCTGGTAGTTGGTTCCAGGATTGTCGGCAAAAAGGTCGCTGTTGTCACAACATCCCAATATTGCTTCTGTTGTTTGCGTCGACTGTAGGGATGCAAGGCGACCAACGACAGAACAGGCTTGTCCTGCATCCAAGTGTGCTGGCGTGACATTGCCGGGACTGCTGCTGGCAAAGAAATACAATATTGCTTGCGTTGTTCGTGTCGACTGTCAGGACGTAAGGTCACCAACGGCAGAACAGGCTTGTCCTACATCCACCCGTGCTGGTGCGAGACCGCAGGGATTGCTGCTGGTAACTAAATGCCCCAGTAGTGGCTTGTCGGGCAGAAATCGAGGAACCAACAGTGAGGATACACCAGTTGGACACATTTCAGGCACCACGTTTATGCTAACAATTACCCTCGTACAGCGAGTCTTAAAAATCCCAAGAAAGAATTTCAATAGGCGGACACCTTTGCCAGCCATTGCTTTCCCACAGACTTGTTTCAGTGACTGCTGTGTTCATTGAATCAAGCAGGCGGCATACTGGATGCCCATGACTTACCACACTACTGAAGTGATAAAAATTTACCTGTTGACCCTTTTACAAGATACCCATGTTTCCCATAACAGCATAACTGCTTGGTGCCCTGAAAGATTTGATGCCAAACACAAAAAGCAAAACAAAAGTCATAGCCAGTACCCCTCCAATACGAAATGAAGTAATCCATATTTTTGTTTGCTTTTTGCCTCAGTTCTAAATATCACAATGATATCTCTGAAATGTGCACATAGCAGCAAAGATGGTGTTTGCAAAACATAGGAAAGAAACTTAAAACAATGGTCTCACCGGTTTACAAACAGCATCAGAGCAACTGCATGTTTGCACCGTTGAGATGCGCCTGCCTTGCATGAGCAGAGTGCCTGAAATCCCCCCAGAAAAGAACCAGATTAAGTCAATCAAATATATAATTTTGTAGGGCATATTCGTGTCTAGCTCGTGATCAAGCTTTCACGGTGACTATTTTTTGCCATTGTAGCTGAAATCCCAAACAGGATATATGTAACAGCAACAAAAATGTGCGATCGACGTCTGCAAAGCTGCCAACGAGGTAGTCGTACGGCGTCGTAGGGACGTGCGAGCACGCTCGTATGAACACCGCATCATGCCGATATACGCGCTTGCATCTCTATGAATGGCGCACATACAGCGTATTAAAGCATATCACACAAGGCTGATAAGACTGGCGACACTGTTCATTCTCATGCCTCATTTAGGTTATTTTCGTAACGCGCACAAGTTTCCAGCGTCGGTGCTACGATAACGAATCGGTCAACAGTAAATGTACGACTTACCTCTACCTTGCCGTCTTGAAAGACCACGCATCGCAGCTCGTGTGGCTTTTGTTTCGGGCTGCTCGTCTGTACGCACAACGCTTGTATGGTGAGCGAAGACGCGGAGTGCGCGCTGATGCCACAACACAGAAGGTGACCGGCGTTCAACACCGCTTCGCCTTCAACGATGCACCGTATGCGTCGGTCGCCTTCACCTCCAATGTGCTTTAGCAATTTCTCTAAAGTTAAAACGAAAGCTTCAGCCATGCCACTATTTAGAACGAGCTCCGAAACAGCACCAAACACGTCCTACAACACCCCGCCGTGGCCATCGATCATCCAGTTGACCGCCATTTTGGATTTCCCAGTGGCGCCCCCTATAGTTCGTGAAAGTTGCGAATATAATGAGACGTGTGACGAACGGTTCTTTGAGAAGCAGAGGAAATTTTGTAGCCATCACACCAAAAATAAAGAAGCACGGCACTTTGCACAGATGGTGAATGGAAATCGGGCAGTTGCAGCGTTTCGAAAATATTTAGGTCGGGAGAAAAATTAATTTTGTATCTAACGCTTTTCAAAATACCTTTCAGGATACGATCAATTTCGCGTGGCCATAACTCTTAAAGGTTATCTGTATTATAATAATAATAAATAAATCAGTTTATTATTGTGTCCAGGAACAACCGATTGGTCTTAGTGCTGGCACACATTAAAATACGAGCGAAAACACACACATACAAACAAACACACACGAGTGCTAGTTCAAATTAGTCTGAGAAGAAAAATATTAAACAGTACGAAAGACACTCAAATCAACGAGGGAAATCAAAAGCACAAAACAGAGACATCACCAGGTATGAGAGCAAAAAGCAAATACTTGGATATCGCACTGACAAACATCAACCCTTCAAATGATCAGCCCCTTTCTTGCAACAGGAAGTTTCGAACATCGTCTCCGAACTTGCTCCCGCATGAGTTAAAAATATCGATTGCATCAGAGTAGCGGTTATAACACTCAGCCAATCTTTGGATCGGGTTTAAGTGGCTAAAAGGTCGAGCTATATTAAAATATGATTGAAGCCGTGTAGGTCAGGGGCGGATCCAGAACTCCGTTTTTTTGTTTTTTTTGGGGGGGGGGGGGGGCGGAAAATTTGTAAGGATGCTATTTTTCCATTCTTTCGTGTGCACCGGGGGGTCCACCCATGTCAAATTGCCCTCCGAGAAGGGGAGAGGGGGGTCGACTTTGTTTGGGGGGGCGGCCACCCCCGTCGCCCCCCCCCCCCCTCGCCCCCTTGGATCCGCCACTGGTGTAGGTACGCGTGAAACTCTAAGGCTCATGCGGACAGAAGTCTGGGAGAGTAAAGCAAGTCGTTCAGGGTCTTAAACAAAAACAACAGATCTGCCTTAACCCGACGCAGCTGCAGGCTCAGCAAGTTAACGAGTTGCGAGTTACCCCCAACTTTTAAACAAGGATCACCTTTCTCAAGGTAACGATATTTAAAGATAGAAATCAATTTGTTTTGAACTCGCTCGACAGATAAACTGTTAGTTTTAGAAATGCCGTTCCAAACAACCGAGGCGTACTCTAGCTGGGATCTAACTAAGGAACATAACAGCGTGAAAAAAGCGGACGGGACTTTGAATTCCTTCGTTATGCAAGACACGGCACCTGACGTGTGCAAGGCCGATTGAACCACTCTGGTAACGTGAGTGTCAAATCTCAGGGTTGAATCAAAAACTCCAATGTTCCTCAGCTCACTTACACATGACAGCAGTTCGCCATGATAACTATAAGGAAAAAAATATATCGTGGGTCTTGCGAGAATATGTCATTACTTTTGTTTTAGAATGATTCAAACTGAGGTCATTGTCTAAACACCAATGACCGAAGGAATATGCGTCATTTTGAAGCGCGATGCAATCCTCCAAGGTCGATATTTTTTTGTAAAGTTTTATATCATCAGCGTACTGCAGAAATGAAGATTTTTTTATAATTTGAGACACAACATTTACAAAAATATTAAAAAGGAGGGGGCCCAAGACAGATCCCTGAGGCACTCCAAAGCTTGCCTTGTGCAAGGACGAGCTAGTAGTATTGTCGACGAGGACGTAGGCTTGCCTATCAGACAAATAGCTTTTTTAACAAATTGTATGCCGAACCACATACTCCGTACGAGGAAAGCTTTTATAGGAGGATGTAGTGGTTGACTACGTCAAAGGCCTTACTTAGGTCGAAATAAAAAAAAACGTCAAGCTGACCTCTATTAAAAACTACTTCAGATGCAGCAGACGTAAAAGATACGAAATTGATAGATGACGATCTGCCGGACATGAGGCCATGCTGATTAGGAATGATTATGCTACGAAACTTGAAGGAGAGGAATTGATGAATTACCTGCCATTGCAAAGAGTTTGGAAAAAAGAAGAGAGAAGAGAAATCGTTCTGTAATTAAGAACGTCACCACTATTTCCAGACTTCAGGACCGGAACAACCACTGCCACTTTCCAGTCGTCAGGGAATATTCCTGACGTCAAAAAGTTATTAAAAATTGTGCACAGTATAGGCGCAAATAATTCATGATAACTGTTAACAATTGCACCGAGTATTCCGTCATGACCTGCAGATGGGTCTCATTTTCTTAATACATAGCCTAACACATTTCTCATCGACAACTACAGAACCTAATGAGTCACCAAACCCGTCCGAGTGATGCAATATAGTTGAGGAGCAGTTATTATTATTATTGCAGACTGACGCAAAGTTAACTGCAAACAACTCAGACATGCCCTTCGCACTGTCGATATGCTGATTCAAGACGATTTCGGACTCAATATTCTTCCCCAAGCGCGATTTAGCGTACCTCCGAAATTTCTTTGTATTTTTAGCGAGATCTGATTCTACCGAGTTACAATGCGCCTGGCGATCACGGTTTAAAATTTTCTGACATCGCTTTCTGCAAATATTAAAAAAAAAAAATAACAAAAAAACTTTTAGCTTTTCCATTCTGGTGAAGAAGGAAGACCAGCGAAGCTGTACTATGATGGGAATGAAGTTATTGCCGTCCGCACGTCGTCAAGCCAGAGTGGAAAGGCTGGAAAGGTAACCGCCAAGCACAAAACCGGCAAACACAACTCTGGACAACTACCGCCATCTATGAGCGACGGCGGCAACCAGTGTTGTGACACGATCCTGTAATAATATTAATAACAATAAATCTTATGGTGGCTCAGGGTCAGGGGCGGATGCAGGAATTTCCTGAGGGGGGGGGGGGGGGGGGGTCAGGTGTTGGTCAGCGTACCATATGTTTAGGAACCTCCTCCCCTTCTCCCTCGTTTCACGCCCTAAATTTTACACATGCAGAAATCAAGAGGGGGGTCAGGACATCCGGAGTAACTGCTTCCTCCAACTTCCTTCGCTCGTTCACAGCAGTTCTCGGTCCAACCCTGGCCCCGTCCACTTCCACCCCTTTCCAAGTTCCACGGCTTCCACAGCGCAGCCGTCTTCGTATCGTCACGTGACTTGACCAACTCGACGGCGGAAACAACGTCAATAACAAGCCCCGCCCTCGATTGTTTTGTTCCTCAATCAACAAAAGGGCGACCAGCGCTTGCCAGCATTGGTGGTGCCATCTATGAATAAACAGGGCAAACATAACCGCCGTTCAATCTCCCTCCGACAGCTGCCGCTCCACCACTGAAGGAATAAGTTTTTGAATTATGATTTTAAATAGTTATATTGGCAGTAGAGAATTTAAGTTTTGTATGTTAATTGGACGAGCAAAAGACATATTTGATAAAAGTCACAGCTTGACACTTCAAGTCAGATTTTTACGGGCCATATCGGTGTGTAATTTTATTTATTTTGTTTTGAAGACGCTTTATTTCGCTTCAGCTAGAGCTCGGCAACCGTAAAGGGTACAATCACCTTGCGTTTGACCGTGTCTCAAGGGCGCTCATGCAGCAGGCGCATTAGTCAAATCTACCCACATGAGTTTCTAGCTTTGCGTTTAGTACATTTTAAGTTGCGGGAAAGTTTAAAGTTCCTGGCAGTGCACTTACTGCCCAATAAAGCGCGGGCGCACGCATCGGAGTGACGTCTGTAGGCAGGTTTGAAAATGGAAATATAGGTAATGAAACTTAATTAACGTCGTTGACAGATTTACAGCAGCCACATGCCGCATACGCTTAAGACCACCAAAACTATGTTATTTCTAATCAGTTGTGCATGTCGCACGCGGTTTTAATTTCCCTGTAAAATATATTTCAGTTTTGAAGCTATAGTATCCTCGCGTGTCTGCGAACTGCTTCAGATAACGAATAATACATTCAGAAAGGATGCCGCTTGGAATTATTTTCCCATGAATATTGTGTTCTGATAGAATTACTGAGCTGTGTCTAGAACCGATTGTTGTGGTTAAGCTTCAAAAGTGTATATGGGATACTTATCTGTGCTTCCCTTTTCCAGGAAGCATTTCGCAGGAGTTAGGACCTTTCTCAGGCACGTAGGCAGAATTTTGTTTCGGGGGGCGGGGGGGGGGGGGGCGCCTATGACAAAATGCTGTATGAGGGGGAGGGGGGAGAAGACGCCCCAGCAAAATGGAACATTTCGGGGGAGGGAGGCACCCCATGCCCCCCCCCCCCCCCCCCCCTGGCTACGTGCCTGACCTTTCTAATATAGTAACTCTACAACTCAATTATACTACTCCCAGGCAGATGGTCTTCATTTTTCTATATTACATTTCTTGAATCCTGTCTGGGAACAAAAGTTTCTCAATCTGTAATTTATCCTTAGGTAAGAAAACAGTTGACTTCTAAAATATCATTTATTCCTACAGCTGAAGTAATAATTATGTACCTTCCATAGATATTCCGTGTGTGATAAATGTGTGAAAGGTGTCACCGTTATAGGTATTATGTAATTTTGTGTGTGTGCTCATACAAAAATTTCAGATAAAAGATGAGAAAGGGTCTGATCAGGCAGAAGCTCAAGGGCACATAACGCATTAACGACATTCTGAAACTCCTGAAGCACATGTAATAAGTTGGTTAAAACACCACTTTTTTTCAGAACTCAACGTTTTTAGATATGCCTAAGATAAAAGTCATAATCAACAGTAGATATGGTCTCCCTTGTGGTTCTGGTTGGGTACACATCACTTTATTTCACTCCTGTACGTATATTTTAAGAAACATCGTTGAGCCAATGGGCGCGTTGAGTAGCGGCTCCTGGAGTCAAGGAGTCGGCGCTCCTTCAACTAGACGGCAAAAAGCGACTTCCGGTGCACGTTACTCCGAGTTTTTGGAGTCGCGCTCTCGTGCACCGTCTCCGGAGACGGTGCATGAGGAGTGAAAGGAGCGAGGCATGACGTAATTCCGGATGGCTGACGAAATTCCGGCGCTAAAAGAGAAAAAAACAAACAAAATGGCGGGATAAGCTGCGTCGGTTCTGTCGCGGGTGTGCGGTTTGCTCGCTTCTGTTAATGAAAAGTGCTCAAGGTAAGACAAATAACGCGTTCGAATTTCTTTTTCAGGTAAGGCTCTTTTCGGAAAATGCATTGGACCGTATTTTGTTGGGTTTGAATATGCTAATAAACAACGTAAACGTTCATTTGACGCCGTGTCTTGATCGCCGTTGCTTGGAAACTGGGTGAATGTCGACGATAGTCCTGTCCGCGCTGAACAGAGCAAGGCAGGGTATGAACGCGAATTTGTTAGCCGGTTGGACACTCACGCAGAGCATGATCTCGATTAAGATTTTGTTTGCGTAGCGAAATCAAGGTGCACGTTGGCTGACGCTCGCTTCGGCCGACAAAAGCTCGATCGCCGAGCGCGGCCGAACTTCCCGGTGTGTATACGAATACATTGTATAGGAAGTTTGTTACGAAGGGCAGAACAGACGTATGGCCGTATAAAAGTATCGCAACCGGCGGCGTAGATTCGCCGAGCTCCATATTTTGCGTGTGCTGACGACGTTTTGTCGGTTTTTATAACAGTAGCTGCCTTTGCACCGCCAAGCGAAGGGCTCGATCGCGTTGGATCCCTTCGAACAGCAGCGCTGATGTGTACAGTCACTCGCTTTTTCTTTAACGACCTTGTCAAGACTTCTTGAATACCGGCGTCAAATAAAAGCGATCGTGCTCGCCATCGTCTGCTTCCAGTTTATTCGGAGACCGTCTGGCTCAGGGGAGGAAGCGGAAATTGCGTAGAAGCAGGTTTGGAGCCGAGGGTTTTTTTGTCGTTCAGTAGGCGCTCTGAGGACTCCGACTCGAGTGACTCCGTTCGGAGCTGAGGGAGCCGCTACTGAACGCGCCCAATGCTTGGAATAATTAATATTCTGTGATATTCCAAGAATGCACCAGTTTTGGCCCCTGTTTATACTCGACAAGGGTAGGACAACACATGCCTTTAAAATATATATATATATATATTTTTTTTTTTTGTAAGATGGATCATTACAATGTGGTAAATACAGTAGGAGTCCTGGGCAGTGTCGTAGCCAGAAATTTTTTTCGGGGGGGGGGGGGGGAGGGGCTGGCTGAGGGGTGGCTGGGATGTCCATGACTTGGGGGGTGGAGAGGGGGAGGGGGGGGTCAACATGCATGTGTATATTATAAGGTTGGGCGGATATTTTTTTTTTTTTTTTTTTGGGGGGGGGGGGGGGGGGGCTGAAGCCCCATAAGCCCCCCTGGCTACGCCTCTGGTCCTGGCCACCGTATCTCTCGGGATAATTTGCCACTCCACGGAAGTACCTGTAAAACTAAAACCTCAGCTACAGCAATTGGAGCATAGGCCAGAAGTCACTGCGACTGACAGGAGAGCTATGAGAGCATTTGTATTTCTAAGACAGAAATAGTATGCTATACAGTGATGTCTCGTTAATATGGACGCCTCCGTTCCCCCCAAAAGTCGTCCATAATGTGAGTTGCCCATATTAACGAGACATAAAATGCATGTATTTTCTCAGTCTGTCCCCGAAAATATTGTCCACATAGCGGGGTATCCATATTAAAAGGGTCCATATTAACGAGACATGACTGTACCTGGACCGTATGTTGTTACGGGACATATTAATGTGTAATTTGTTTTATAATAATGTCTTTATTTTCAGAGTCTTTCAATTTCAAAATATTATCTAAGCAAAAGTATGACATTTCAGAAACCTTTATGCGAACTAAATCGATAAAATCGTCTGAAAATTATACGTCTGGAAACCACTTTTGTTAACTTTTTGGACGATTATTGCTGCAGGCTTTGTTCAGATAAGATCATGCACGCGAGTCCGAAAGTATTTTTTGTTCTTGTTAATTTTTTTATATGTTACTCCTCAACATGTGTAGGGAACGTAATCAAACAAAGATTTTGTGAAAAACATAATATTGAGAAAGAAAAGAACAGTTTGAGTGCGCCATGCGCCAAAACTGCATATTCGATGTTTGAAGTTTTTGTTTATGTCATGCTTGGTAACACCTACTACGCAAACTACATATAGCAGAAATCTAAAATATCTTTCGCTTTTAATAGATCATAGACACTATTGAGTGAAATATATACAGAATACTGGAGGTCCCATATTTCGCTTCAAAAATGCGTGAACATGGCTCCTTTGACGTTTTGTCACTAGATGTCTGAGTAGTTATCTACACAAAATAGAATACTTACAACATTAAAATGTAAGCAATATATTTTTATTAAAACGTTCTTTCGAATGATATATAAAGTATTGATTTATCTCATAGATTGAAAATGTTTAGTCGCTGCGAACTTGTTCTAAATTAAGAAGTTAAAAATTTTCAAGGGGAAATCTAAAAAAAAAATATCCTCGATTTTTTAAAAATTTATAGTGATAGGTCTTTACTATATTCTTGTATTCATTCATGAAAAACATGTTACATCATTTTGTTTCCCACAAAGTTATAGCGCTGCAAAGTGCACCTTCAACGCCGGCATTGTTGCCCAATGCCACAGACGAGATTATCTTTTCATTCTGTGTATTTTATCACTAGATATATTTTTGTGCTGTATTCGGGTATTGGGCTCAGGTTCAAGAATTCTTCTAATTAAAACAATACCCGCGTTGCTCGTTCTTCGTATTTGTTTCACCAATAAGCTTGGTTAGTCCTTTAAAATTTCAAGTCGTAGGAACTTTAGCCGACGTTTTTCCGCTTGTAATCGATACTACTGCCACTTTTTTCACAGAAAGTAGTAGAAATGTAAAAACAGTGGTGCAAATTACATGCAAATATTTATATCTATATTCGCTATGAAGTGGGAATGTTTGAGCCAACAAGCTTGTTAAGCTGCTATTCATGACGGTTACAGGCCAGGCTGACCAAGGTAAACCTGTGACTTCACTGGTAGGCATTCATTAAACGTCCGTAAAGATTTCAAAAAAAAAAAAAAAAACTGCAAATATTTATTTGCGCAAAAAAAAAACATGAAATAAAAAAATAAAAAAAAGTAAAGATATTGAACGCACTAGTTGCCCACGTTGGTCGCCTATATACATTCACAGGGAGCGTTACTGCGTAGTTCTTGCCGTTTGTATCGGTTTTCCTTATGTCCTTTGATCCTTCGGCACGCAAATTCCCCCTTAAGAAACTCGACGACGCCGTGTTCGCGCTAAAAATGTCCAACAGTGCAGATAAAAGCGTGCATGAAGCTATTTTAGCACTGTGTTTAATGACATGATCTTGAAAAAAAAAAACGAAGAAAAACACCGTAACTGATTAGTATTCGTTATGTATGCTCTTATAATCAAGCGCAGAGCAAATATTCGACCCCTTTTCTCCATGGGAATGCACTATCGGAAGTCAATCTTTCGACTGGCTGCTGTCTGCTTCAATTTGCACCGGCACACTAGAGCTAGCCGATCCTCTAGCGTACATTATAATAACTCTGTCGTCTTGCACCGCCCCATGCATACGAGTACCTTTGAACTGGCAACGGAATACGTCGCACAACCCGTCGGGAATGCGAAAAGCTAGTTAACACATTTGCGTTTGAATAGGATCATGTGACCGCTTACCGCAAGAGAACACACTGGTACTATTTATCGGGTAGTCTTGGAACACTTCCGATGCGCGTATATTTTTACACAATGCTCGGGTGCAATCTATGAGCTGCACTCAAATGCCTCAGCACTCAAATGAGCTGCACTCAAATGCGCCATGAACTGCTGCGAAGGAGAGAATAAAAGATAACACTCGCCTTTATCCTTGAAGTTACACCGCAACAAAAGGGTTTCTTATGGTCAATGGTGCTGCGTGTGAGAATACTTGGGTCCCACAAGTGCCAGTAGTGAAAAACATTCAAACATAATATCGCTGCTCCGCCCGTTTAACGTACACCATATTTATATTTATCGTTTCACCATTGCGGCACATGGGCGCTCCAATTTTCTGCGGCATGTGGGCGCTTCGACTTTCTCATTTAAAAGGAGAAAGTAGGTATCACTCGTAGATATAAGCAGCCTTGACAACTTCCAAAGTGGAAAACAAATTATGGGAAACAGAACATAACCTATTCCTTGCCTTTTCTGCTCAACGGTTATTTTGATCGCAATATAGATATGATGCCACTATCAAACCTCAGCATATTAGACTTGTTTATCTGACCTTGTTCTTCGCACTTTTAGCGGGATTTTCATTTCGGTACTTTTATCAGGGTACGTATTCGAGAGAACGTAAACTAGAGACTCTGTACGTATACCAAAAACGCGCCTATACACTCCGTGCGGGAACTATAGGGGGCGCTTTGAAAAATGCGCGTAGCTCCGCTAGCGGAGGAGCTGGCATTCCAAAGTGAGGCGCGTTCAGCAGCCTGCGGCGCCTTTTCGCATGCCAAGCTGTGGCGGCGGAAGCGCGCACGGACCGAACTTTTGCTTTTTGAGCCGATACGTTGAGACTGACGTTACATGAGGGCTGGGGCAGACCTAAAAGGGACATCTAGCTGTTCCCCGCTTCATATATTGCGTTTGAGTCGTTAATAGGGGTCATTTCTCTAGTTGCAGTCAAAAAAAGGGTTGGAGCAATTTTCCAAAAAAAAAAAAAAAAAGATGTCCACCGCCATAACTGCTCTCAGTGGAAAATTTGTTGGACTAGTCGCTGTAAACATAGAACTACTGGGACGATGATTTTTGGAGGCGAGTGAGATGTTCACTAAAGGTTCACCATTGTCTCATTAGGAAATTTGTTTCGCTCGTCGCTAGAACAGTAGGACTGCTTGGACGATGATATGTGGATTCGAGTGAAATGTTCACAAAGTTTGTGCACTAAGTGTGCCACGTTTCATTAAGACAGCAGTTGTGAAAGTTATGTTTCGAACGAATAAAGCTGTACGGGATATCCGATATTGGACCCAAAATGTTCTGTTATAATCGGGCTGTGCGAATTGCAAATTTGGGCACACAGGTGTCAGTAACTTGACACAACACTTTTTATACCAAAGAGAGGTGGCAAAAGGAAACCAGGTGAAAATTTGGTTTGGGCGGCGTAATTGAATGGGAACCGGTTTTGACTATCAAGGGCTGTCGAGAGAATACCACTCGTCGTGGGAAGTGGAGACTTTGCACGAAGGAAGGGACCAGTGGATGGTACTTCCAATTCAAACAACTTTACGATAGATGGCTCCAAAGCCGAAAGAAACAAACAATTGTTCTCTACAGGACTCGGGGTGTCGGAATTTCTACATCCAAAAGGAGGCTGATTAAAAAAGAAAGCAACCACATAAACTTCCAAACTCAAAAGTCGATTCTCCAGTGATTCCGAGTTTTATTGTAGTTTTCCTTAGATTCCTATTTGTCACATTTTGTACCATCCGAATCTTTCTTCGTGAAGTACAGACTGCATGCCACACTGGTCCGGAAATATCATCGACACGTACAGTGAGGAAGAAACTTCTTTGGAGGGCCTTCCTCCAACGAAATTGGCACTGCATACCCGCGAGTGTGGGATGGAATTTCAGTTGGTCCCATCGGCCGTAACATATGTAGGCGTTACTGGTACGAAAACAAACGCAGCGCACAAAGCGGCAGCGTAGAATATGTCAGCCGTGTTGACACACTGGCAGACATGATCGGGAGACCAAATTTATTGTGTCGTACGGCACGGGTTCATCGTTGTCGCTGTCCCACAAAACATCGGCGAGTTGAAAAACTGTGCAACTTTGTCCCCACGAAAATCAACGCATAACTTTTGAAGCATTTAACGATGCAGCAGTTCCTGCTGTCAACCAGTGGCGTAGGCAGGGGGAGAGAAGAGGTTCGGGGGTTGAACCCCCCCCCCCCCCCGAAATGCCGAAGCTACCCCCCCCCCCCGGTGCATTGGGCCCGCTCGCTACTCTACTCATGGAGTCGGTCTTGCACGGGGCATGGAGCAAAGGGGAAGTGCGGACTATTTCCAACTTATATGCTTTCGGGGGGAATGTTTGTGGGGTAGGAAATGCCCAAATAAACAAAATAGTCAATATTTCTTCATTCATGCTTATTTGATGGGATGCGGAACTTGATCTCAGATATATAGAGAACGGATATTTCGAAACATTTGGGGGGTGAAGGATGGCAATTTCAAGGCAAAGTATAACAAACTATACTCACTGAAATACATAGCTAAATCAAACTAAAGTGGAAATAATAGAACGTACACATGGTGATAATATAAAACAATGTCAGCGATGTAAGGAATATTAAATTAATTTTAAAGACAATTGCACTGTAAGCAACGGGTGGTGCTGCGCTCACGCACACTTTGTGTACTGATCAGGATTACGTGCTTTCGACTTGAAATTACCGCAAAAAAAAAAGGTAACTGTGACTAGTTTTTTCAGAAAGCAATTCACAGGCTCTCTTGATCATTCATTTATGCCAAGCGCCTACATGTAAAGATGCAGCCGCTCGCGTTCACGGCAAAGAATATCGAGGATGACCACCGCCTGAACTTCTAATGTCGCGGTGAACATTCAAAAGCACTAGACCGAGCAGTCGCTCATTCGAAGTGGACGCTCTCAGGTATGTTTTTTGAACCGTCGTAGTGAAGAGAACGAGCGCTCAGCTTCCGCCGTTGTTACGCGCAGTGTCGCTATAGGATCTTGAGGAGACGATAGACGTTTGGCAATAGGGCCTCCGGACAGAGGGCGACCGCCTGTAGCACAGACGTGACGGGCGTTTCACGTTTCTCCCTCTTTCATTGGACGCCTAACATTTCCCTATTTTTGGCGAAGTTTCCCTCACTTCGGGAAATTGCCCTCCATCGAGACGCCCGTCTCGATGGTTGCTCACGGATGCGATGAAATTCGTCTTGCTTTCTGCTTTGCATGTCGAGGTGGAATCCGATGCAATTCGTTATAAGATTAATCTTTTAGTTGCACAGAACATCAGAAACTCCGAAGGGCCTTCATATTCTCACTACGCATAGGCGTAAGGGTATTCCAGTTCGTTTTCACGTTCGGCGTGTGGTTTGCGTGTTTGTGTGTGGTGTGTGATGCCATTTCTCCGAGTGACTGAACGACGAGTTCCAACTGACGACTTCTCATCGCCCCGAGGATATGCCGCTGGTGCCTTTGGACCACACTGCAAGATAAAGCGGCCTAGCAAAAATAAGATTCTCTTTCCTTTGGCATCTCGTTTTGTAGCACGAATTTGTTAAACTTTTATTAGATAATAAATTTTGGTTTTGCGATTGTTTAGAGTTACCCTCGCCCCATATATGGGCCCCTAGTGTTTTTGCGAGGACGGTTGTTCTAATTTTTCAGCGTCGAGATTTTTTTTTTTTTTTTGCTGCATAATTGTTTTGTGACCGTATAGCCTGCCGGTACCCGCCAGGCGGCGCCAGTAGAGTGAAAGCCCAAGGTTATTCCCTGACTCGGAGTAACTTGGCGAATGGTGAGCAAATAAGCCCCCCCCCCCCCCCCCCCCCCCCCCCTTGCGTGCCGACGGCTTCGATATCCGCTACGTTTACGAGCGCAACGCACACATGTTGGAGCATGATGCAGCGAAAAGCTTGATACTTCTTCGCAGTAAAACCGTAATCCAGTGATACGTTGTCACGTTCCGATTGACCCTCCAGGCCGCAGCTTCCGCCGTATTTGCATGTTATGCGATCACGGCTTCCTGGCCTACCCAGTATTTTTTGCTTCAGACGCTATACCTATAGCGCGGCGCCACCAGAGTAATAGCTCACGTTTGAACAATGCAGCTGCCACTCCCAGGCATACCCAATGTTTCTTGCTTCCGTCGCTAGATAGCGCCAAACCAAACAGCATTGCAGGGTGCCTAAAGACCAGTGTCCGAAATCCTAGCCCCCAGCGATAAAAATGTGAAATAATAATCTCAAGCGAAGGTTCTAGTAAAGAGAGGGGCTGCGCATAAAACAACGCTTTTGCTCTTTACAGCACTCTTGGCATTGGTGTTGTTCTTGGAGCTTCGTGACTATGCCTTTCTGACTTTCTTGCACTACGATATGTGCGAAGGTTTCTAAAAAAAAAAAGAAACGGAGTCTTGCAAAAGCGCAGTCCCCCCCCCCCCCCCCCCCCTTTTACCGTATCATTCCGTCAGCATAAACAAACATGGCGGCACCCATGGAACAGAGCAGACACTGGTCTATTCGGAGCGCAAGTTCATCTACTTGTTGCAGAAGGGTTACGATGATGTCAGAATGCCGAGCTCTTACGGGCTGATTGAAAAAAAAAAAAAAAAAATAGTGGGTAGAGTTGAAGGCATGTAGCATTGAGGTCTACCACTATCCTTTCAATCGAAGCCAATCAGAGCTCGGCGTCGTTTTGACGCCACTGCAACTCCTGCGCAAGAAGCAGACGATAGCTATCCTTGTGTTTTGTCTGGCCTTCACGCATTGGTAATGCCATGCTACCTCAAAAAGCGGGAGGGGGGGGGGGGGGGTTGCGTGCTGTGAGGAAGCTTTTAAAGTTGGTGGGACGCAACTACGACGACAGTAAAACAGTGAGCCACCACGCCCGTATTCCTGTAAATGACGCCTGCTCCGTTTTTAAAAATGGCAATGCAGCTTCCGTTTTATCTTAGCCGCGCCACGCTATCTTTGCGTGAGGGTCGCGTTGCACGGAGTGCATACCTTTCGTGTATTTTCTGAATATGTAACATTCTTGTACTCCAAACATTGTACTCCGCCGTAGCTGCTGAAAGCGGGCTCTGGAGCTTCGTAAATCTGCATTTCTGCAGTTTCGTTTTTCGGCCCCTCTTTTATTATTTGTATTGGTAGTGAGAATAAAGTTCATAAGTTCGCATTCGTAAGTTCGTTAACCAGCCGGGTCACATTGTTTATACATCATACAAAAGCCAGTCTGCATACAGATTCGAACGCGAGTCACCGCGAGATCCTTGCTTCGAATGCAGCATGGCAAGGAGTTCGAGGAGAAAACTTGGGCACGCGGCATTCGAACCAGGGTTATTGCGGTCACTCGTATTTGCAGAGTGTCTTTTGTATGATGTACGAGCAGTGTGACCTCGGCTTCAAGCCGCAGTCACCCTATTCATGCATCGTACAAAATACACGGCGTTCGCCACAAACAAGATGACAACATTTTCTGCGGACGGACCTCAAGCTTGTTTCAAACACGTTTGTTTCATAGATATGTCTGCTGCAAACATGTCCGCCGACAGTATTTTCATGATTCATGTGAAAGGTGACCGTTACACAAGGAAGAACCACGCCTCAGACAGTGTCTGCAAAGTGTCTTTTGTATGAAGTATCAGCAGTGGGACCGCGACTTAAAGGGTTGTCTCGACCCAGGCTGGTGATCGCAGGAACGCCGCCGAAGGAGATAGGACGTCGGTTTGCGGCGTACCAACTGGTGGCTACTGGAGTTTCTGTTGACTCGCTGGTTGCAAAGAAAGCTGCAGCAGTGCGACCGCTTGCGGTATGCACTATACTGCGTCACCGCCAAGATCGCATGAACCGGCCCACAGCGACACAGCGTTCTGACGTCACGAGACGGAAGATCCAAGGAACAGACATGTAGACGCACGAGCGACTGACCGCTAGTGTTAGCTCGGGTTCGTCTGAATGGGCAGTTGGAATGTCTAGGGTTCGACAAACTTGGATTGCGTGGAAATGATCCTTAAGATTGAGACCTACTAATGTGCCTGATTATCGTGTTGATTGGGCCATTACTGTGTATGAAACGCCGCGTACACCGAGATCATGTTCTGTTTTACAGCGGAGCTGTTAAGGGCTAGTTTCCCGAGGATCGTGTCCCCCGCAAAGAAATGTCGACAGAAAACTCTGGACAGCTACCGCCATCTATGAGCGACGGCGGCAACCAGACAACCGGCTTGCCGGCCTCGCTCATAGATGGCGGCAACCTTTCCAGCCTTTCCACTCTGGTTTTCACCAAAATGGAAAGGCTGAATTTCTTTAGGCGTCATCCTAGATGTCGTCCTCGAGGCCGTCCTAGCAGTCGTCCTTGAGGTCGTCCTAGACGTCGTCCTTGAGTTCGTCCTTGAGGTTTTCCGAGCTGTTGTCTTTGAGGTAATCCTAGAAGTCATCCTTGAGGTCGTCCTAGAGGTCGTCCTAAAAGTCGTCCTTTGAGGTCGTCGTAGACGTTGTCCTCGAGGTCGTCTTAGAAGTCGTCTTTGAGGCCGTCCTTGAGGTCGTCCTAGACTTTGTCCCTGAGTTCATCCTAGGCGTCGTCCTTGAGGTCGTTCTAGACGTCGTCCCTGAGGTCGTTCTCGAGGTCGTCCTAGAAATCGTCCTTGAGGTCGTCCTAGACGTCGTCCTTGAGGTCGTCCTAGACGTCGTCCTTGAGGTCGTCCTCTAGGTGTCGTCCTTGAGGTCGTCCAAGAAGTCGTGCTTGACGTCGTTCCATCATAGTACAGCTTCGCTGGTCTTCCTCCTTCGCCAGAGTGGAAAGGCTGAAAGTTTTTTAGAGCGCAGCTCTTAGGCGCCCGTTTCCGGCTTGAGCGGCGTCGCCGTCGGCGTCGGCGTCGGCGTAACCGCGCGGTGCATTATGGGAAATATCCCATAATGCACCGCGCGAGCCCCCCCCCCCCCCCGGGGTCACGTGACCCCGGGGGGCCACGTGATCCCGGGGGGAGGGCTCGCGCGGTGAATTATGGGACATTTCCCATAATGCACCGCGCGACCCCCCCCCCCCTCCCCGGGGTCACGTGACCTCCCCCCCCCCCCCGGAGGAATTGAAGAATGAGGGGAGGAGGAGGAGGGGTATACCCTCCCCTGAGTACCCTTCCCTCCTCCTCCTCAAGAGCTGCGCTCCAATTCGGCGTTACAGTGAGTTGTAAATGGCTTTCACTTTTTTATATACTGTTCGCCACGCGTAAGATCTAAAAATAAAAGAAATTCACGCATATTCACTGTTATTGCTCTTTATTAGTGCTCTGTTGAACATGGAAGAGCTCGTAATTGGCCTAGTTGCTGAGCGTTCGGAAGCATGGTGTAAGGCGCAAAAGACAACCGACACTAAGAAGACACACACACAGGCGCCTGTGTGTGTCTCTTATTCCTTGTCCTTTGTATTTTTCGCCTTGCAGCATGCTTCATATCTGTCGAACATATTTTATGCTCATTGGTTCGGCGCCACAGATGACGCCATTAGGGGTATATCTGCCTCGAGCACTAAAGCTTAATGATACGGGTGGTGAAACCTTGGAGGAGTTTAGTAGCCTCCTGCAAGTCTGTCAACATGGCGAGAGATTGCGCTGAACGTGCGAGAGGATCCAAAATAAAACTTAACTTAAGGAGTAAGGTGTAAGTGCATAGCCTAAACTGTATAATCACGGACCATCGATCGCCAGTTTGTTTGTTTTTATTTTATATTCCAAAGGCTGTCATCGAGGCTGGGGTAGAAAGTGGTCATCTTGTGAACTCTATACCTAAGCAGTACAATTTGGTACATGGCATTTCGAATTAAAACGCAAAAATATGGTCGTGTTCGCGCTAAGGCAGTCCCGCTGTGTACACAAGAAATATTCCGCTTTTGTCTTGACCGAGTTTGCGAACAATGATTGATATAAAAAAAAGGTAAAAAATAGAGACGACGACCAATGCGATTTCGAAGTTTCCGGGTTCAGGGACATGTTATGTTACAATGTAAGCTTGAATGATCTGGAGCTCAACGACGAGCACGCACTCAGCATATTAGTGGGGGTGATTCGCAAGCATAGGTCGGCATTTTAAGCCGTCCTCACTCAAACTCACGATCACTATTTTTTCCTCAATCAGGACTCACGCCCACTCACGATCACGATTTATTCAAAATAGGGTCATCACCTGGACTCACCCTCACGGTTCAACACGAAACCAAAACTCACTCGCCGTCATCATCACGGTCGTCACGCTCACAGATCATCACGCTCATCACGCTCACAGGTCATCACGAATCAACAGACTCACAAGTCATCAGACTCACAGGTCGTCACACTCACAGGTCCTCATGGTCCTCACACTCACAGGTCATCACGGTCCTCGCACTCACAGGTCCTCACACTCACAGCTCTTCACGGTCCTCACACTCACAGGTCCTCACGGACCTCACACTCACACAGGCCCTCACGGTCCTCACACTCACACAGGCCCTCACGGTCCTCACACTCACAGCTCCTCACGGTCCTCACACTCACAGGATAAGCGGTACTTCTGTACCGCTTATCCAATTTGAAAGAAATATACTATGTTTATGTTTATGCTCCGCATATTTCTACCGAATTTCGTTCACCCGGATTAATTACAAAAGAAACTAAATGCAAGCTGACGAAATTGGGTGTGTTGAACTTTCGCCTGCTGACAAGGGCAGCGGTAAAACACAAACGCGCCTTCCGGCAGGTTACACAGACAACGTCGCAGTGATTAGAGCATCGCCTCGCTGTGCATACCTCGCTCATATGTACACAAATGAACGATTAATACATATATCACCCCGTTTCTTTTTTTTTTGTGCCATTCATACGTACTTCTACGGAAGTTTATGCAGCATATATATACAATAAACATATGCAATCACCAAATATTTTTTTCTCTTTTTTTTTTTGGGGGGGGGGGGGGCGGTAATATTAGGTAGGGTGACGTACCTCTGGTTTGAAATCTCACCATAATCCCTGTTGGCAGTGGTGTCCGTCAGTCGTACGCTATTCTATGAGCAGAAGCCGCGGAGGCAAAGTTTTCCTTCTCACTCGAGTTGTTTTGCTTTTGTTGGTCGACCTAGCTTGCCGGAGTAGGCTGCGATTTAAGGAATCATCACCCGGCATTGTTTTTCAGTCATCTCGGCCTTTATAAAATACTGTCAGGATTTATTATCTTGATACGTGCAGCCGTCCTTGGATTGGTTTCATTTGGATTGGTTTGGCATGGATTTGCTTAATTTGGTTTGGAGTGGATTGGAAGTTTGGGGTCGTCTCCGTGTGTCTATTTGTCGCGCTCTCGATCACGTAGGGTACGCCACTTTTCATGCGGCAAGCCGCGTCATTCTTGGCGCGCAGTTCATTGAACAAGGTTTCATAGACAGATCGTTTCATCGACACTGCGATGTTTCATCGGCAGATCGTTTCTTCGACATTCGATGCTCGACAGAGTTTGCTACATTTCGTCGACACGTTTTTTTTTTTTTTATTATTCTGACGTCTAGACGACATTTCTCTTTCTCTCTCTTTCATCGACGCGGCGTTGGCTTCTCGACATCTCGCGTTCTTCGCGTGTTCGCAGCGCAGTGCGGTGTGGACAGGGCGCAGGTGGGACAAGTGCAAATGCTCCTCACTCTTCGTACGCAGTGCGCTGTGCGCTTACGTCGCTGGGGGGTGGTGCGTGCGGCGTGGCGGCCTTTTGGATACGTTTGGCTGTACGGGCGCGTGCTCGGCCTGTCTAGCGGATATTTTTTTTACGTAAGGAGCGTGCCCTATGAGGCTGAGGCTCGGCGCTCGGCAGCCAGACGTCCGGACGTAATTGTTGCTTTCTGTCGTGCTTTTGGCTGCGTGCACACTCGAAGCTCGCGAGATGCATAATCGTTCTAAACTTTTTCTAAAGGGGTGTTTCTCGACGCGGTGGGGGTCTCGTATACCGCTCATTTTAGATGCGGAGCATCTCTTGCTCGGGTCTATGTCCCGCGGCGTCGGCGTTGTAGTCGGCACTCGAACTACGCACGCGCAACTCTCCTCCTTCCCTCTCTCCAACAGCTGCGCGTTACTCTCTCCGCTCTCTCTCTCTACCAGCTGCGTGCACTGCGCGTGCGTTCGCTTCTCCTCACACCGCGCGCGCACGCGCAACTCTCCTCCTCTAGTCTCCTCTCCTTCAAGTGTGAAAAAAATAAACGGCGAGCGGCGAGCGTTCCAAGTTTCTCTGCCGCGAGCCGCGACGAAGGCTCGCGTAGGGGGTAACGCTAGGGCAGTCGGTGGCGCCATCTCTCGACGTCAGCACGCAACTGACTCTTTCCTCGGAACCAACACGATGCTCCGCATCACCCCATGGTTCCCCTCGGGAAGATGGTGTAATTTTTTTTGTAGAATCATGTGAGGCTTATTCTACGCGATCTTTTATGCTGTGAAGATCGCGACCATCTACGCGATCTTTTATGTTGTGAAGAGCGACAGTAGCTATACATATACATAAATAATTTCAGATTAAAATAAGCTGGACCATACCGTCTTTCCCCGTATTCCCCCTTTTTTTTTTGTCCCCAGTTTTTCCTATTCTGACGCCACTGGTATGGTAGAACGCTCCTCGACCTCGAGTTGTGTCGGCTTCTGTGCTTTTCGCTCGGCGTTTCTTCCGTCCCGGAAAATAAACCTCCAGAGCAATTACAAACTAAAAAACTGTCAAGGTGCAGGCGAGCTGGTGTATGTTGATCATGATGCAAAATCCTGAGACTGGGAATGGAATGTGAAAGAAAATGTGTAAGAAGACAGAAAAAAGGGGACAGGAAAACGTCTCAAACTCGACGTTGTCCAGAGCTAGCTGAGTTTGAGAGGTTCTCCTGTCCCCTTTTTTCTGTCTTCGTACACTTTTTCTTTAAAATTTCATTCCCAGTCTCAGGATTTTACATCATGTACAAACTAAAATTACTATATGCCAGCGTCACTCGGCCGGCGTTCGATCGGATTACTACCAGCGTGCAAGGGGGTAGGGAGGCAGTTTGCCAGATCGCTTCAAGGTTTTTCTGAGCCTCAACCACCTGCCTTCCCCTGGCCGTTTCGTACTGGATGAGTATCGACTGTATCGTTAAACATTGCGTTCATGTGATCACTACTGCGTGATGCACGTTAAAGACCCCCCCCCCCCCCCCCCCCCCCCCCGGGCTGGCGGTCACAATTACTGATCTATGGTCACACGTCACTCTGCACTGGCAAATATTCCATGGCACATTCGGGACACTCGTCGTCTCGTTTAATTGCCTGACCAACTTCGCGCAGTCTAAATACCACACCCGAACTTTTCTAAACCTGATTTCGTGAAAATCACTGAGGCGGGAAAACGTTATTTGCAACTGAAACTGCGGAGGAACATGAAAACCGGACTTCGAACTTTGCGCACTTGGACTTTAACTTTGCGCACTTGGACTTTAAAGAAATTCGAAACCTAAAAGAAAATTGAAACCTTGGAACTTTTCGAACTTTTTGTAGAAATAAATTCGAAATCTTCAAATTTATCGAACTTTATGTCTATAAAAATCGAAACGTTCGAATTTTTTTAAATTCAGATCCATAGAAATTCAAAATCTTAGCATTTTTCGAACTTCAGATTCAAAGAAATTAGAAATGTTCGAAGTTTTCGAACTTTAGATCCAAAGAAGTTTTAAATTTTCGAATTTCTCGAATTTCAAGTTAGGAAAGTTGGAAATCTTCGAATTTCTCGAACCTCAAGTAAAAAAATATTTGAAATAATCGAATCCGAATTTTTAGGAACCGTGAAAGCTTCGAAATTTTCGATTTAGAAACTCCACGGTGTTTGAAAGTTGCGAACTTTTCGAATTCGAACCTCGGTACGGTCGAAAATATCGAAATATTTCGAATTCGAACCTCCATTCGGTTCGAAAATATCGAAACCTTTCTATTTAGAACCTAGGGTGGTTCGCGGCATCCCTAGTTATGACTTTGTCAACATTGCCTGAAGCCTATTCCAATTGTAAAATAAAATATCGAAGGTGTCTTCATAGTCCTTTTAAGTGTGCGTGCTTGCACGATATGAAGTGTCACAGCTTTGCAACCACAACACCTTACGCGGGCACAATGTCCGGCCACATCAAAATTGAACTGGGCGGTGTTTTTAAACACAATATTTAGCGCATTTAGTTCCCGGAAATTAGCAGCACATTCGGAAAGTTGAAGTTGAGTGTCATTTTTTTTTTCATAACTGGCAGAGATTATGACAAGCGGTTTCTCTAGTCATTTAGTTGCACATTCACAAGAAAGATTATAATTTATGTTCCATAATTATCAAACCCGCGTCGTTTCTGTAACCATCGGTTCGAGACAGGTTCTCTGTCGCTCGGTTGACAAGTATTCATTCAACGCAGTAGCGTACTTCAACGACCCGCTGATCAATCTTGCCCTGCGCTACACCATTGTAAAATTTCATTGCGGGCTTGAATCATCGCGATATGTGTCATAGGCCTTCAAGCGATAAGAAGTGTTTTAAAATTGAATTGTAAAAAGTTGATTCTCAAATATATTCTTTTTGTTTTACAAGAAATTCTTACCACCCTCTGAGTACCCATGCACTCAACCATATTAACGGAAAAACGCAGCATGAGTAAACAACGGGCAAGGGGAGCACAGCGTCATGCACGAAGCCCGAGAAGCCCGGGCAATTGGCGCCTCGCAGTCGCGCCAAGACGCAGCGCCGGCAACCCGGCCGTGGCCGTGGCAGGCCGTAGGGCAGGAGCCGCGACATTGCGGCGCCGCGCGCCGCCGTCATCTATTTCTCAGTGTAAGCAGACACACGGCACACGGCGAATTCTACGAATCCTGTGGAGCCAGTAAATTCATTGGAGTGAGACACGTGGGTAGGCCAGGGCGACCCGGGTCGCGCGGGGACTGCAGGCGGGCGCATTTAGAAACCACGTGTGAACGTGGCATTTCGCATCGACGTGAGCCTTTTTGGAACTGTTTTTCGTAAAAGTAAGCCTCAACTTCACGTCTCTATGACCTCACCGGGTTCCTGTGACATTTCGCCTACTCCTAGAGTTTCCCCAAAAAATAAACGTCGTTATTGCTGCGTAAAAGACTGTCACAGTCGCGAAGGTGACTCAAGCGTCAAACTTTACCGCTTCCCTTCAAGACTTTTGGAAGCGACACGGCGACAAAGTGGATTACTGCAGTGCGGCGCATCAAGTAAGTGAATTTTACATTAATTATTGAAGTGAACGAAAATACATGTGCAGATTTGGAAAGTGGTCTGACAAACTCGTTTTGCAGACTACTCGGCAAAATAACATATTTATACAAGTTGTTTTACGAGTCTCTGAGACAGCCACATAGAGAAATACGGTGGGGAAGATCGGGCCGATTGTTGCTTCGCTGTGACATCGAGGATCAGGCGATCAGGTCTTCAAGCGAGATGCCCGTCGCCCCATTCCGGTACGCGCGGTCGCAACCAAAACCTTCCAAACCTGGAAGTTTTCAAATAGTTGATTTTCGTAGAAAAAATGTTTTGTTTGTTTCGGTACCAAATTTAATCCCGAGTCTAGTAACAAAGGTGACGGCGTGCAAAAAAGTAGCATGCAAAAGTTTTTCTTTAGAAAAAGCTCATGCGAAACGTAAATATCCTTCTCACACGTGCACTTTGTTGCCTGTCGCCTTTTTACACCAGGCTTGTGTACTGTTCTCTAGCATGCAGAGTTCGGTTCTAATCCCCCCCATTTTACTCTAGTGTCGTGAGGGCGTCGGGAGAAGAAGAGGAAGGTCGAGCGAGGCGCGAGCGGGGGCCAGCCGGCGAGGAAAGAGGAAGAGTGTGCTGCACGAGGCTGAGGCCGGGCAGGAACGATAGAGCCGTTCTGGGTGGTCCGGCCCATGTCGATCCCCGGAGCATTCCACCAGCGAGGTTCGGATCAGGACTGGCGGAAACGGCGAGCCCTGGCCATACCGTCCTAGGCCATGACGATCCACGAGTGGTTCCGCAGCGAGACTCTGACTGTGATAGCCCGGAACAGCTAGCCTACGCAGCGCTGGCGCGGGAAGGACGATCCGCAGGCTTGGACACGGACTCCGACTGCGAGCTATGAACGACGGGCGACAACTAGGGTCGGCGGGTCCGGACTGCCGGCTCTCGAAGACGGGCAACCGGGAAGTGCAGTAAACCCATTCGCTGCCTTCTCGTTGTGTTGTGTCACTTCCTGGGAGACGAGCGAAGACAGACCGATCGGGCGGCGATTATTATAGAGCGACCCCACAAGTGGTGAAGACAACTCAAACTGGTACTCTAGAATATGCTCTAAACACTTCGACCTATCAAGGCTCCGATGGTCTTAAAAAACCGCATAAAATAAACAGGGACATGGCGCGCACGTGCACACGGGGACTGCTGAAATTGGGGTCGCTGCCGCTCGCCATGGCCTGACGGGCAGACTGGCCTCCCCATTAACAGAGATACCTCCGCTTGTGGAGCTGAATGCAGCACTCTCGTGGCTCCGCCTGGCCATTGCCTGCTGGCTATCATGCACTTGCGCTATCTTGCCCCGAACGACACATAAAAGCATGATATCGCACAATGTAAAAGATCTCACTCGAAGCTTCGATCGATCATGACATCGCCTTTGTTGCACTTTTTGAGTGATGACTCATATGCGAAAGGTACGGTGAGGTGCGCGGAAAGATAAAATTGTTTGTTCGACTGGGTGCTGATGAGGATCATGCGAGTCACTTAATTTTGTCGCAGCCGTGCGAACGTTATAGTTGACGCAATCATAAAATTCTATGCCCACCGGCACCAACTTGGCAACAGGAGCCGGAATCCACACGAGCCTTTCTATGCCACAGAGAGAGGAGCGCTAACCGTTTGGAGCGCTTCCCCAACTCCGACGTTACCGCGCCGCCTTGAGGCGCCATCAGTCCGTTGGCGTCTCGCCGTCTGCCGGGAAGCGAAGAGCGAACGCCGAGGAGAGACAAAAGCGACCCCTTCCCCCCTCCCCCATACTCTCTCTGCCCTCCACAGCTGGTTGAGACATTGCAGAGGGCGCTGGCAAGGAGGAGCCTGCAAGAACAAGCACCCCCCCCCCCCCTTTCCTCCTCCACCCTCCACAGGACCCAGCGCGCTTATATGGCGGAGGAGTAGTCGAGCGACACCCAAACCAACCCTGAGCCCCACGCAGTAGTTGCGAAGCGGGAGTCTCCTCGCCCACTAAGATATGGCCCGGTAGCTCACGTGACCAACCCAGCTAATACCAGCGCTCACCGCGACCCATCATGGCCATGGCCCTCAGACTCACGTCATCAGGCAGACTAATGCAATCACCCGACTCATATCTACCCTAAGACTCACGTCTTGATCCAGGCTCATGCTCATGAGCCTTGAAACTCACAATCACACTCAAGAGATCTCAAAACTCACGCTCATGAGTACTTCACTTAGAGCTCAAGCTCACACTCACACTCATGAGTCGTCAGAGCTCACGCTCACACTCACGCTCATCAGTTTTCAGAGCTCACACTCAAACGCATGAGTTCTCAGTTCTCAGGACGATCAGACTCGCGATCAAACTCACGCTCATGTGTTCACAGGACTCACACTCACACTCACACTCATGAGTTCTCAGAACTCGCAATCACACTCACGATCAGACTCACGCTCATGAGTTATCAGGACTCACACTCATACTCACACTCATGAGTTCACATAACTCACGACCACACTCACACTCACACTCATGAGTTCACATAACTCACGATCACACTCACACTCACACTCACAATTTTTCGAGACTCGCGGTCTCACTCACGATCACCTCAAATCTGACGGTGAGCGTGAGTGATCGTGAGTGATCGCACTCATGAGTGAGAATGCCGAGGTATGTTCGCAAGTGGAAACTTGCGTACACGGAAGCTGGAAAAGTAAACGTAACTTTTATAGACGCAGTAAAACATATTCTGACCGCATTAATAGTCTTCTTCAGCGTTGCCAAGATTGAGCGTGTGGTCTTTCATCAATTCAACCTCAAGAGCTTTGGGTTTAACCAACTGCCTCACATGCGCTATCTTATAGCGCTCGATTGTTTCGCTGTGCCTATTTGTAGTGTGCACAAACACACATTTGATCTACCTCCCAACTTCAGAAATATTACGTTCGTGAAATGGAGGGTATCTTTCATTCCATGGCGCGATTTACTCCTTCAGGAAAATGAACAAGCTGGTGTTATTCAATACTGTCCCCCTACAAGAAACCGTTTCGGCTCTCAGAGCAAGCGTGCAATAAACACACTTCAATTCATAATTTAAACCTTGGATTTACGGTACTGCGTTCTTTGCCCAACAGAACGTTTTGGACATTCCCAATCTCGTTACCTTCGAGTTAAATGGATATGCGCTAAGCCATCTTAACAAAACCCCGTTTTTCGGTCTCCGAGCTTTGGAAGAGTTACACCTGGCGTTCAGCCGAACAACTTCCCTTGCCAGTAGCGTCTTCGACGGCTTGACAAACCTTCGAAAACTAAATCTCACAAGAAACAAGATAAACATTCCTCCCGGCACCCGCTACGTTCTTACCCTTGGGTTGTCTTAAAGCTCTGGACTTGAACGAAAACAACGTGAGGTTCCTTCTTTTTGAGGTTTTTGCCAATATGACGGGGCAGTAATTGAAGCTCTATAGAAACCATATTTTAGATTGGACCATGCAGTTTGATCTTCTCAACCATGCTCAACTTACAACGCCTGAAGTCGGAGAGAAACGATATGTACAAGCTCAACGACGTGATGTTCAAGGAATTGTTAGGGATGCAGGAAATCACTCTATGCATGAACCCATGGGACTGCAGCAGCTGCTATCTGAAACATTTGCTATACTGCCTTGTGCAACAGAGAAGTCACTGTTGCAACGACTGCGCTGTGTGCGAGCATTCTGAAGTACTAGCAAACGTCTTCGTGTCGTTTGCACCCTGGAACGCCAACCAGTGCAAAACAAACGACTACTATGTACTCGTGGCTCTGCCACTCGTCCTTCTGCTCGCTTGTCCTCTCAGTAGTGTTGCATGCCATTTTCGCAAACCGATGGTACTTTAGGTACTTCCTGATTTACCTCAGGGTAAAGATCCATGAATACAAAAAAAAAAAAAATTCCGCCACGACGACCCCTACCTGTGGGACATGTTCCTCTCTTAGCAATCGCCCAAGGCAGGCTGGGTCAGCAACGTTCTCCTGCCAGAGCTGGAAATATCCTCCACGGAGTTTTCTATTTGCGTTGCCGAACGGGACTTCGTCGCCGGTGTCCCTATCACAGAGATTCGAGCCAAGACTAATATCTTGAAACTATTATTCTGCGCACTAGAAAGGGTGACATCATACATTTGAAGCGCGTCACGTAATCTAAATTAGCTTTTACTTTGAAGTGGATCAAATTTAATAGCTGTGGGAGCTCCCCACGGCCTCTCGATATATAGAAATGTCATAAAACTTCCTCCTCTGACAGGAAGATATCAGTCTTTAAAATCAGAGGATGCGTTTATTACGCTTCCACTTTGCCGTTGGTCTGGCTTCCTTCGGATGAATTAAGTTCCTGAAATAAAACTGTACTTCACCCTTGAAATATATTCTCCGCAGTTTTCGAGTTGATGAGGCATTGAAATGCGCTTAGAAAACTAATGATCGGTCTTCCTTTTAGGAAGGCGTCCCGTTTTTTGACACTATCGGTGGAGCATGATCGATGGCTCTTCTCATTTGGTAAGCAGATTAATATATAATAAAATAATGGAGCACCAAGAGAATTACGGTACAGCATACACAATGAGAATATTGCCTTGCTGCTTGGCAGTGCGTGCTCAACCCAGTAGAACAACAAGGAGGAAAGCAAAACATTCACCCCAGTCGTCTTCACTTTCACGAGATCTCCCCGTTTGGCTCCGTAATGGGCGCGATTCGGGAATTTTAGAGTTTCCCTTTGCACGGTGGACAGAATATCTTGAAAGCATAGGAATATTGCAAAAGCAAACGTTCCATTCCGTTTTTTGGTTTTGTTTCATGTGTGTGTGGAGCAGGGTGTTATCCAGGATTTCAGCTTTGGGGAGGGGTGTCGGAAATGTTTTGGGGGTGATTACAATTGTTTTTTTTTTTTTTTGCGCGGGGGGGGGGGGGGGGGGTTGTTATTATTCTACGATATTAATAGATGTAGGCTCTATATTTAGAAACCTTGTTCAATGAACTCAACTAAAATCTTAGCATCAAACGTTTGTTGCTGCTGAGAGGACAAAAAAAAAAATAGGGTTACTTATACTTATTACACCTTTTCAAAACGCATCCTGTGGTAAGTTCCGCTGTGACAATGTTTTTGAATCTAATAGTTGAATAGGGAGGTGCGTTATTCCTGGCGGGCCACAAATCAATATATTCGGCATGGCGAAAAATTGGATATACATTGGTGCCATTTAAAACAAAACTAACTTTAATTATGTTTTCTACAGCTGGCGCCAGAGAGTCTAAAAGATTGTAACAGAATATTTAAAACGAATGTTTCACATACAGTTTTTACATAACTTGTCTGTGATCGCCACACATCGGAGTCCTCTACACCAAATGTTCCTTTCCTCCCAGTACCGCTCTGTCATGGTTCTTTTGGCTTGCCTTTGATTTGATGTGGTACTGCATGAAATATAGTTCCCGCAATGGTCACATGTAGATATACGGGACATAAAAAGAATCTTAATGCAACCCGAGTGCAAAACGAAACCCTTACAAGGCACGGCGTTGTTTTTTTCCCAGATATCACAAGCTTTGTTGATAAACGGACAGTAATTATCCGTCTCCTTATCCGTCTCCTCATCCTCTTACTTTGTGATTCGTTTCTCGGCGGTATTATCGGCTCTGCCGCAATTTCATAAAATGCCCTGTTTGCCCATCCTCTGTTTCGTAAGCTGCCAGAGGCCAGAGTTGAAATGTCTCTCGGAGGCTTTTTTTTTTTTTAATTTGTTAATTTGCAGCTCTGTATAGCTGCTGTATATTTTCCTCTTTCAGCTGGAGAAATAAAATTGATCACCCGTCCCATTCATAACCCAATTCCCGTGCCTTTTTTTAGAGACCCTTGTTTTTCAGTATATATATATATATATATATATATATATATATATATATATATATATATATAAAGAACTTCCTGCAATCTACGTCTTGGAGCGCAATTTCTTCGCGTAATGAATTTGCGTGCGAGCAAGTGTGTATGCGGCGTTTTCTAGCAATACTCGCCGGATCCGCGAGTGCTCAAGAGGAAACACGGAACAGGAAATTCGCGGCTGCCGAACCTTGATAGGTTGCGTGTTTGCAAAACATTGTGGAACGAGTCAAAAAAAAAAAGAATGCGATTCTCAATTTTAAATTAATGCTCCGGAATTGGCCAGCGGCTGCAAAGCCCGAATCGTAGTTTAAAAAAAACACTTCCGGCATTAGCTGGCATGGCATTTAAAATAGAATCAGGCAGCACGCTAGAAATAGGTGTGTGCTAAAATTGTAGTCCGGTGTTAACACTCACGTCAAAGTATAAACAAAACTACGGCTGCGGCTAGCATTAAGGTGATAACGTTTTTACTCAGTAACAGTAAAGACGAGTTTGGAAAACGAAACCTTCTCCAACCCTTGGGGCGGCAGCTGATGTCCTCAGCTTCGTCAGAGTCCCGAAAAGGCTACGTCGCAAAACTGGGACTGGGCGTTGATTAAACATTTTAACCCGATTAATTGCTACGCTACAATCGATTAATTAATTGATTAACGGGTTGCGTTGACCATCGGGCATAATATCTAAGATAGTGTCAAAATTGCACATTTTTCTTTATAATATATTTTTTTCTTACGCTGTCCTTGGTGCCGCGTGAAGCTTTATTTAAAACGTGACGCTGTAACGCCCACAAAATGAAAACACGGGTAAATAATCTTAACTATAAAATATTTCACGATACATTTTAGACATATAATTACACAGGATTAAAATCACGGGTACGCCAAAGTGTTTTTCCTTGAAATAGAACAGTAAGTGCGGTCTCGTAAAATATATAAATACGTACCAAGTACGAAATGAAGCACTTTCACTTTCTCATCGTCTCATCATCATCTCATCAACACCCCCGGTTTCACGAGCGGGGCCCGGCGGAGTTTCGCTCTCCCGTCTCTTTCCTGGCTGAAACATAAGCAGCGGCGAATCACCGCCGCTCCCCGGCACGCAGAAGATGCTCTGTACTGGCTTTGACTAGACGCTTTTCTTTCGCTATAATAAACACAGATAACCGCAACTTGACTCAGCCACCGTCACTCACAAGCAGAAGTCACATCACTTCCTTAGTTTTTGTTGTTATTTTTTAACGTTTCTTCCCCCCTTTCTTTTTAATTTTTATTATTTAAATTATTGCTCGACGTTTGATCCAATCGCACACGTGTTGGTTACGCGCCAGTTACTAACCTAACAATATATCTTACACCTTACTTACACGGGCAGCCTTAACCGCGGTAAAGTATAACCTCAGTTGATCGTGTCAAGTTACTCAGTTGGCGGGACACTCCGGCTCGCCTGTTCCACTTTTCTCGGCCGCAAGCGCAGCAGCTGCACTCTGAGTAACAAAACATCGGAAACAGTGTCTGTCCTTGCAAAGCGATGAAGCGGGCAATCATCGCAACAGGTTTGGTAACTCGTGTTTTTACGGGGAGACATATCAAGGTGAGCGACGAATGGACAGCGTCATTTTGAGCTTCCAAATATTAGAGGAGGCCGTTGCGCGTTTTATTAACAAGAGGCAGGGCCGCATAAGTGTCGCCACCGAGATAAGGTGACCTCTAGCAACAGTCATATTATCAGTTTTCTGCCCGAGCGCGAACATGTGAACAGACTGGCGTACGATAAGCCCGGAAGAGGTTTTTAATAATTATCATTTTACTAAGCATTAAATTAAATGGTCGTGAAGTCAAAGCTTCAACCAGAAATTCAGAAAAAAAAAGTAAAGTATTAGATTTGAGATTCTTTTGTTTTCTGGCATATTGCCCACGGTAATTTTGTACCCCGTCATCTTCTTGCGCTGAACCATTTTGTAAAGGGGTCGTTTTTTTTTTTTTTTTCTGGGACCATCTCGTCCTGACAAAATTGTGTTAGAGACTATTGTTTTCAAGACCATTTTTTTTGTGGACTATTCATAACGCCTCTGCGCATATATCTATATATACAGGGTGTTTCACGTAAAGTGGACAAATTCGATATTGCAAAAACTACGCGTCGCAATAAAAAAAAAAGGCTTGTGTTTTTTTGGTCCTGGGTCAGGGCCCTATTTCGGAAAATGATTAAAGTCCGGGATAATTAGATTGTTAATTATTTTTGCGTAATTAACTTTTTTATTGTTGTGTTTAAGGGCTAAGGGCAATCAAAAGATTGCTGAGAATCACCGAAAAACACTAAATCAATAAATTGCAGAATGACAGAAGGCACGTGCGGAATTTTACGGCTTTCTGAAAAACCGCACTGCTTCGATGGGTTTTTAAGTTTCGGTTTGCAATCGGAGCTCTTCTCGGCCCCGACGGCACCGCGCCTATATATATACAGGGTGTCACAAAAGAAAATTTACACGGTCTTTTTTACCGCAAAAATAAACTAGGCATCGCCGAACGCTCATTCTCCGCCAAAAGGTAGCGCTAGAGGTCACAACCAGATGCCAAAGTTTCAGCCCGATCCGATAACTTAATCAAAAGTTATAACTGATTTTCTGAAAAGTTCAATGGGAAAATGGCGGCCGACGGAGTTTTCGAACACATGGGGCTCTATGGCACCAGAAACCGAAAACGGGCAAAAATGGGCTCCATTTTCCCATTGAAATTTTCAGAAAATCACTAATAACTTTTGATTAAGTTATCGGATCGGGCTGAAACTTTGGCATCTGGTTGTGACCTCTAGCTCTACCTTTGGGCGGAAAATGAGCGTTCGGCGATGCCTAGTTTATTTTTGCGGCAAAAAAGAGCGTGTAAATTTTCTTTTGTGACACCCTGTATATTATATAGATATATATATATATATATATATATATATATATATATATATATATATATATATATATATATATATATATATATATATATAAACACGGGCACTTCACGTCATCGTACGTGGTCTCCGAGGAGGAAATAAACGAACATATGCAGATGAATGAACCGTACTTAATCCAATGAATCAAAGATTTCAGGAACCCGCCGAAAGCCAAAATAACGGCGGAGCCAGGACAGTGGGTGATCCGTCATTAGAAGCAAACCAAGGGTTTCAGATACCTCGAAATGGAATATTTCCGCGTCCGTAGCGGAGTTGTCAGAGTGTGCTTCTTACGGGACTGCCACTCCACTACACCACAGTATAGACTCGGGGACTTCAGCGACGCTGCATTCTATAGCCACTGCACTAAAACAATGTGCGATTTCATCTTGACTTTTGAATGGCCGGGCATTTTCGACATGTCAATGTTCTCGATAAACGAGGCCTTCCGCAATCAGCCTTCATCAAAGAGGAGCCCACGCCAACCGGATATCCGAACCAAATGCTCGCTGGGAAGTCCGGTGGGCTGGTAGGTCACCGCGCCGGAGCCACCGAAGCGAGAAGCGTAGGATTTATGCTGACCTAAAGTTCTGGACTTATTCAACGTGTTTTCTTTTAGTAGCTGTTTTAAATTGTTCTAAGCTCGACGGGCGAGTAATGCTGCGGCCAGAGTTTCTTCCTGGCCCTGGTGGGTGCCTAAACATCTTCCGAGAAAAATATTTGCCCCGGTCGACGAAGAATAATACTAATAACAATAAAAAAGATCCTGAGGCATGGAAGTTCGTATAGTGAAAGGAAAAAGAAAGTGTTCTTGTGGCGACGGCGAAGAAACGTATCGTTCGGACAAGGGTAGGCAGCGTAATAACAGACCTCGCGCACACAGAGCGTGTCAAGCACGAGGAAAAAGAACAAACAAAAACGAATGGACACAGACTTTGTTGTCGACCAAAAGGCCTCAAAACACCGACATCATACGGCGTCGGAGCATAAAAGTTCGACTTTTGACGGCAGCTGCAGGTGGAGCGACGGCGGTCAATAGCGCGTTCCAGAGACGCCTTTTCACGGCTGACGAAAAAAAAAAAAAAAGCAATAAACAAAATCTATCAGAGAAACCAGTCTGTCCGAGATCTTGGCCTGCCGACAGCGATCGGTTAGTTGCGCTCCATTCCAACTTAACAAAACGAACCGCTGCGCACGCCGCGAGCCAACCGCGCCAATTCAGAGCAGGGAGCCTACTGCGTGACCTTCGGTTGGGTCGCAGCGACGCGTTAAGAGCCGAGTCACGTGGCAAGTCCCCTGCGCTTGATTGGCTAAGGCAGTTTGTATCTTCCACTGTGGTTTCTTTTGGGTAGAAACTGAGTCTGTCGCTGCTTTCGGGGTCGTCGGCGCGTGGTGTCCGCGGCCGGCGGCCCGATGCGACCTTCGTTGGGCTGACTTTGTTGCCTGGCTGACCGAGCCGTCGAGCGCGGCTGTTGGCCAAGGGGCTTCGCGCAGGCGGCACGGCCTGACCGGCAGGACGGACGCCGGCCTCTGCCACGCACGTCCGTCCAAATTGCCAGCCACGGGACCCAAGTCGTCGGCCCGGCCCAGAAGTGGAGCCCGGCTAGGAAGGAAGCAATTTGGCAGCCAGTCTCTCCACCCACCTTCCTGCCCCCCTGTTGTCCCGTGTTTTTGTTTCCTGGTAATACAACACTGCGTACGCATTCGGAGTGCGCGAGTGCAGGCGTCGTTGGGTTCGGCTGCCGAAAAGGAGGGGCGCAACACGCTCCGGTACGTGCTGGTGGATGCAGGGTGGTCTCTTTCGCTTTCGCCTGTCGCGGAAGAATTGTAACCGCGACGGAGCGGGGTTCCCCTCCTCCCTCGGCGCACGCCAGAGTTGCGAAGCAATCTGTTACTTGCAATTTGTTACCTTTCTTTTATTCCGTTAGTTGTAACGAATTACTTGTAATCTGGAGTAATTTTTGTTCTGCCTGATTAATTTTTGATTGAGTAATTTATAGTGTAATTTGATTACAACCGTGCTCGTAGCGGATTATTCTAGTTACTCGTTACTTTAATTTTTCAAGGTTCCGGGCAAACGCCCTTTGTCAATTGACCACACTATCAATGTAAAAGAAAAAAAAAAAAAGCACTGCAAGACGAGGCATTTAGACTACGTTTTTATATAACTTTTTTGTTTTTAACTTCTTTATTACTGGAGGAGGAGATTGAACCTTGGATTTGTGTGTGCACTTTTCCCATGCAAATTTCCCCTTAGCTTACTCCTATGACACCTTGCACTAGATTTATTTCTTTTTTTCGCCGATACTTTGTTTGAAAAAGGATGCGCAGTTCAGAGAAAGGTATAGGTACGAGATTATGGCACGAGAAAGAGCTTTGATGCGTGCGAGCCTCAGCTTAGCCAAGGCTTTATTTAACCCTGCGCTTTCGCATCCATACCTTCTTCAGTAGAACACGCCATTATCGTTTTAAAATACTGCACGACGAGGCAGATTGGAAGCAGAATTTGTAATATAACATCAAATTTGCGTTTCTTTATATCTTGAGTATCTTGACAAATCGACGTGCAAGTAATTTGTAACGTAACAGGCAAGCTATACAGTTGCATTTTGACTGAAGTACTTGGCACATGTAATCTATTGATGTAAGGCTGAATAGATTGTAATTGTATTTCACCACATATTGAAGTAGCGGCCGGGCACTTAACTGGCGCTCTAAGATAGAGAAGAGCGCATGCGCGAAGACCTGGAACCGATTTGAGTGAAGGCATCACAAAAACCCGAATAAAAAAAGAAACAAAACAGTCACAACACACAAATAACTCTCAAACTCAGTTGTTAAATTTACTGCTCACTTCCGCGTTTAAAAAGAAACGAATCTTCACAGCAAACGGGAATAGACGTCGCAGTTAAGCTTGAAATTCTTCAAAGCGAGTATGCAGGCGACCTGGTTTAGTAGAGCCATTGTGATGCTGGAGCATGCGAAGGGACAACACAAAACAGACCCAAACATAAAGCCTCGTTTTTGTCTTTGCCCGTCCATCCCCCGGTCCAGGGTTACAGTGATTGTACCGTTGTGTTCTCTGACTAGTTGTTTTTTGTTCCCCGTCTCGGATATTTGCAAGGTTGAATACTCACCACCTTGCCTGTTTCCTCACTGCTGGTTCTATCACAAGAGACCCTTTGATACAATCGAACGTCTACAAATTGCTAAACAAAGAATAGCTGACATGGTAAGTAGATACTATGCCCGTTACCTATTTTCAAAGAAAGTAACGCATCTCAATTCTTCCTGACGGATTTTGTTCTGCGTTGATTTTTTTTTTTTTAAGTTGGAGTAATTATTGGGTGACTTGAATCTAGAAAATACTGATGTTATGCGAAAAAGAAACGAAACCTCCAAACGTTTATTCAAACAAGACAAGTTAATTTTGTTTTGTTTCCATGCGTGCGATAATCGGTTATTGGCAGCAATCGGATGAATTTGACGTGTTCAGCGACAAAGCGTGTTTAAAAACGTTTTCAATGCTCGCGTTATTAAGGCGTTAGCATTAGTACTTGCATGACAGGGAAAAGCTGACGGCGTCCGTCTGTGGACAAAGCAGTGCAAAGGGAAGCACGCCGCGTAGAGAGGAGGAGAGTAGTGAAGGACAAAGCCCAAAGGGAGGTGACGTCACGGGGCGGAAGCCAATGGGCGCGCGGTTGCTGATGCGAGTCTGAACTTGCAGGTGTGCGGAGCGCGTAATGCCTTTGTTTGTGCTACAAAATGGAGTGGGAACGATGTACAGTACACCCCAAACTTAACGCCGCCACTGGGTTTCCGAACATTGAGCTCGTGTCGGCTACTTACTATTAAATTTGTCACTGAAACGTTCGGGATGCCTTCTCAGGATGGGATAGAAATCAGGACCCCAAACATTCTTCAGGTAATAATAATAATAATAATAATGATCTTTATTCATATTTTGTATACATCGAAATCACTGCATATCGCATCTGGATCCTTAGCCAGCAAGGCTAGTTCTGGATCCATACAAATGTACCAATATAAGGCATGCGGGTCGGTCCTGGCACTCGTGCTTGTGCCTCACAAATAAAATGCATGTTTTACAACATTTCCAAATAATGCTTTTTTACAGTCAGTGCAAATGTTTTACTTTCTTTTATGTTTGTGCTTAATGAGTTCCAAATTTTTGTACCTACATACTGTATTAGGCGTTGACCATAAGTATTGCTATAGGGCGGAGTATTGAAGTTATTTATGAGAACATTTCTCGTGACTCTACCTGATTGTACAAATATACGTGATGGGAGTGGTATATTATTTAATACAATATTATGCACCAGAATTACAGTTCTATAGTCTCTTAACACATGAAATGGCATTATTTGTTGTTTTTGAAATAAGGGAGCTGAATGGGCGTTGTAACTTGCATATTCTAATATTCTCAATGCCCGTTTTTGTAACGTTACTATCGGTTGTAGATAGCTTTGGTATGTAAAACCCCACGATACTACACAATATTGTAAGTGACTTTGAAAAATACTGTAATAAATCAATCTTAAAGTTTTAGAATTAAAGTATTGTCTTGCTTTAAGTAACGTGTAAACCGAATAGCCCAGTTTTTTACATAATGTTTCGATGTGCGGTTTCCAGTTGAAACAAGAGTCAACAATCACTCCTAGATATTTAATATGTTCTACCTTTTGAATGGACTTATTACCTATTTGTATATTTTGCGAGTCTGTTGGAATGACCTTATATGGGGAAGCAAACACTATATAATTTGTTTTTTTGGTAGTTTAAAGTTAACTTATTATTCAAAAACCAACTCTCCATCTGTTTAAGGTTTTGATTAATCTCCCCCTCCAGTTCACCCCAGGAGTTACCAGATGCCAGCAATACTGTATCGTCCGCATACATTGTTACGTTTAATTTTCCAACTGCTTTAGGTAAGTCATTTATATATAGAGAGAAAAGAATCGGCCCCAGCACAGATCCTTGTGGTACTCCTGTGAGCACCATCTCATTGGTAGAGTATTGATCCCCGATATTGACTTGTTGCGAGCGCGACGATAAATAACTCTTGAAAAAGTTCAAAGAAAAACCACGGAAGCCATATCTTTCCAACTTAGTAATTAATTTTTCGTGATTAACGGTATCAAAGGCCTTTTTTATATCTAAAAAAATGCCAACTACTATTTGATTCTTATTTAAAGCTGTGTTAATAAATTGACTTACATTTAAGACCGCAGTACTAGTAGATCTATCTTTTTGAAATCCGTGCTGTTCTTCTGCTATAATTTTATTTCGAGTCAGGAAATCAATCATTCTAGCTGCTATCAGCTTTTCAAAAATAGTATTGATAGTGTTTAATACTGAAATTGGTCGATAATTAGATAGTTGGTTTACGTCCCCATCCTTGTATATTGGTATGACTCTTGCTATTTTCAGGAGGTCAGGGAAGGTCCCACTATAAAACGCTTGGTTGAATATTTTTTCCAGAGGCTTACTAAGAATATTAATGTTGTCCTTAATCATTTTTATAGATATTCCATCGTACCCAAGCGCCTTATCCCCCGGCATTCCTTTTACTATTGATGTGATCTCCTCGCTTGTTATATCATAAAAACTGAAAGAGTTCATAACTGAGGTAGAAGGCTGGCTCACTGTTGGTTCTGCAAGGCTACTAGCCAGTATAGTACCTACAGTGCAAAAGTATTCATTAAATTTATTCGCAACTTCATATTGATTTTGACAGCCAGTAACCGCAAGATCCGGTAGCCTTGGACTTTGTACAGTAGGTTTAATGACAGAATTTATAATTGACCACACCTTCTTTATATCATTTCCACATTCTGTGATCTTACAGCAATAGTATTCTTTTTTCCGTCGCCGTATGTGCGCAGTTACCTTATTTCGGTACACTTTAAATTGGTTATGGTAATATGCATTATTTCTGTGTTGTTTCATTTTCCTATAGAAATAGTCTTTTGCTTTAACTATTTCCAATATACTTTTTGTCATCCATGGGCAGATTGGTTCACTATAGTAGCCCTTGCGTTCATTGGATGTGGACTGGGTTATACATTGGCGGAGCCTGTTATGAAAGCATCTATAATTTTCATTTACGTCTGCAGAAGTAATGTCCTCGAAAGTCAGCGCCTGTACCCGGCTACTTAGCTCTTTATAATTAATCTTTTTCATTGTGTAACTTTAATATTGTTTGTGATTGGAAACCACAGGTACTCTCGTTAATAATATTATTGGTGAATGATCAGTCAAGGAAACATCTAGAACCCCGTATAAAGAATCCTCGACACTAAAGTTACATAGTATATGATCAATAACCGAGGCAGTTTCGTTTCCCCATCGAGTAGGATTATTTATAAGGTTTGTAAAATTGAATGATTGCAACAAGAGTAGATACTCGTTATTTAATGACTTTGATACGTCTATATTAAAATCTCCACAGATTATTACCTTGCCCTCCCGTACCGTCATTTGTGCAAGAATGTCTTCCAGTTTTCCGAGAAAACTATTCATACATGATCCCGGGGCCCTGTATACCACTCCGATCATAATATTATTCGAGATTTTTGCGAAAAGAATTTCGTACTCGGCACTTTGTGTATAGCTGTATTCGTTGCATTTCTTAAATGCCAGTCCTGCTTTGATTAGTAGAGCAACCCCTCCACCTCTTGTGGTCGTTGGTCTCGGAAGAGATATACAGTTATACCCAGAAAAGTTAATATGTTCATTATCTTTGAGCCATGTCTCAGTAATTCAATTGGCCGCCGCAGGGACTGCCAGAAACAGCAAATGCCATGGCGGCGTTAAGTTTGAGGCTCACTGTACTACCGCTGGTCCAAGTAGGCGGCGAAAGAAGACGAATCGTGAACGAAGGAGAAGGGCTGCCGAAACGGGTGAACAACGAAAGTAGCGTCAGGCAGCGGATGCCGCTGCTAAAGCGTGCTATAGGCGGGCGAACGAGACAGGCGAGCGGAAGCAGCGCCTAGTTCGGCTGGCCGAAATGCGGCGCAAGAAGCTGCAAGCCGACGTGGGACGCCCAGTGGCGGAAGTGAAGAGGAGATCCATATGCGTTAGCATGAACCTCGGTACATGCCACTCACGTCCCCCTTTGGGAAACGCTTCACTGACCACGCCTAACGAATTAACAAAAAAAAAAAGCAGCAGCAATACTTAGAGGAAGCAAAAGAGAAAGCCAAAAGAGAAAGCCAAAACATAAAAGTGAAGGGATCAGTGTTAGCGTTTCCCAATAATCATGTTAACTCATTCCTTGTGAATCCGCCAATGGATCTTCCTTTAATTTGTCCTCCTGTGTTTCTGCATCGCGGCGAAGATACTCGAGAGATATTGTGTTTTCCTCTTTCTTTTTTTACCACTCTCAAAATCTTTGCCACCCACTGCCTCAGTCTTGGGCAAAGGTCATCATGATGATGCACCCCGAGTTGGGGTCAGGACAAGGTTGGTCTTCTACAAGGAACGAAAAAGAATTGATCGTCGTTGGTCGCTCGAAAAAGCGGGCAGGCTGCGATATTTCTTTCCGTTTTCAAGAAAAGAAAGCATGTTATTACCTCGTTACCAAGTAAGGCCACAGGTTTCAGGTGGAGACGTTACTTTGACGTTGTTACGTGGAAATCCAACGGTTGTATATATATATAAAACAAACGAATTGTAAGTGAAAATCAGATCACGCCAAGACACGCATTCACCACATTTTTTATATTTTTGTCTTTTTTAGCGCAGGATGTTGTTAATTAATTGCGGCCGCCCTCGAGTATGAGGTGTGCGTACGCGCCTCGACACTCCCGCGTTATCCGACGACCGCGCCTCGTCGCAGAGGAAGAAAACTCCAAGGCCATCTGGCGAGCGGGTCGCGCTCTCATGGGCAGCGATGGGCGTCTCGACTCAGTACCACCTAGACGACAAGGCCTGCTCCTTTCCCCCGCAAAACGTCAACACTAGTGTACCTACACACAACGCCGCCTAGCATCGCCGGCAAAGCGACTTGCAGCGTCTCAAAATGAATGCGACGTTAAATAGCAGGCGGCGACGCCATGACAGACACGTCTGCCGCTTTTCTCTCGTCCAGCTTCGGCGTGTTGGCGCTTGGGACCCACTAGCATTGACATCATGCGCAGGCCTTGTTTTCTAGGTGGTACTGCTCGACTGGGTGGGGACCTCGACTGCGTGCAAGGCTCCAGGCCGGCGCGCAAGCACGAAACAGACGCCACGAGCCACAGATCAATCTCGGTATATTCGTCGAGGCACCAGGGAGACACGTTAACCGGTTTTTGTCCTTTGGGTCCGGGTATTACGCGAACGCAGAGTAAGTGACCGTGGAGCGGAGATCGTGATTAGTATATAGCGAAATATAAGGATTGAGGCGTTGCACCAGCCGTTGTTAGGCTGTCCGAAAAAGGGGATGATAATTGCCGAACGCGACCGTCGCTGCCCGACCTTCTTAACATCCGCCTTGTATTTTTTGCTGTTGTAATATTTCTTTGGTAATTGGGATTTCACGACCGGGGGCATATAGTATGTCCTTCTTTGGTGCCGGCAAGCTTCCGTGTTCGTTAGTAAATATGTTATTGCCCCTGAAACCCTTTTCAGAGTGCAATAAAACAGGTGATGTGCTGGAAACACGGCGTTTTCCGAGGTTATTTTGGTGGTAACGCGTTGCGTGAAAAATGCCAGTGTGACGCCACCTTTTGCGGGTGCTATCAAACGGGAATTCGCTCAACGGTATCTCATAAATAAGAACAAAACGTGGGATCAAAGAAAACATTTACTGACGCTTATTCAGCCTTTTCCCAGTGATTAAAGGATACTCCGCTGAAGCTAACAATACATTACGAACATCTAAGCTCTCTTCTTTCATGTATGTTCTCTTGCATCTCTAGATTCAAAATATGTATTCAGTGATGGCGCAGGCGAGCTGAAGGTGAATATATATTGGGTGTATATTTAAGATTTTCTTAAATCGCCTGAGTCGTGTGGCCTTCCGTCGTTCTGTTCCTTTCTTATCCACTTCAAATTTTTGTTGTTCTCCATCCAGCTTCAGAGGGTTTAAGAAAATCGCAACATTCATATTTTCCTCGCGCTTTTCAGTGCTGTGACGTCACAGCTGTTGTAGGCGTTACCGGAAAAAAGTAACGAAATAGGTCACTCCTTATTTGCAAATAAAAGGAACGCGTTACCGTTACTGATAAAAAGCAACGCAAGTTACTTTTGCGTTACTTTTTAAATTACGAGTGAACCCGATTTACCGTTTTGACGGAGAACTATGTTCATGCGCAAACTGAACATAATTCGTTTATCTTTTTTACGGTTTCATCTAAATACTCACGAGAAAAACCGCAAAGGAAAACGCAAAAAAAAAAACAAAAAAATTCACATGGCTTGACGACCAAAACACGAAAAGTTGAAGTGCAATTTCTGTTTAAGTTTTGGAAAGAAGAAGTGGCGAGTAACGTAAGTACGCTGCACGTTGCTTGGAATAAGTAACGCAAGCCCGTTACCCGTTCCTGTTTTGAAAATGTAACGATTACGTTACTATGTTACAGAAAAATGTAACGCGTTACCGGTAACGCCGTTACTTGGAACGCGTGGCCGCCAACACTGGACGTCACTGACAGGCAGGCTTGAAGGTCGAGCAGGCAGACCAGGAAAGAGACTATGTAGCACACTTGTTGCGTTCTGCTGAGCAGGTGTTGGAGTGAACATTTGCCGCATTCTTTTCATATTATCGCGCTTCCTGTATTTATATAAAAACAATCTCTACTGCACGAACTGTGAAGCCGTGTCTGCGATTGCGCCACTTTTTTCAGTGTGGTCACTAGACAATTTCAGGTTGAAAAAACAAAACAAAAACAAAAAACAGTGAAGACCAGAATAAAAATTCAATAATTACGAAAACAAAAAGAAATAATAATTGGGTTAGTAGATTAGGGAAGTATATCAGTATTGAGCCACTTTTGAGGCAAATTGAAACCACCAAAGAACGACGGAGTTCCTAATCAATGCTCCAGGTCGTTTAAAGCTAAAGCATGTTTTAACCTTCCTTACCTGGAAGTTTGCCGCGTAAGACAACAAGCGGTTGAAGTAATAATCTAGCGAGTGCTTCTAGACGTATTTAAAGCAACAACTCCGGCCATCCTTTTTCTTTTTTTTTTTTTACACGCTTAGCTTTACCGTTTTTCAGAATATGTGACAGCACTCGTAAATTTGTATAGACACCCACGGAGAGACAAAGTTTGAGCATTTTGTTATTTATATTTAGTGGTGGCTCCAAGTACATTTCAGACAAGTAATTCTCATGAATTCAAACTGCAGTAGAAGTAACTTCTTCGGCGAAGCGTGTCCTTATAGAGACGTATGGACATGTTCTTCTCTTTTAAGCACTAGTAATAGGACTGTTGTCGACATGCCGCCGCTGTGTAACGCCGACGGACACTGAAACCAGAGACAAGTGGTCACTGAATGCTGGTATCATGATTATGTTTTACGGGTGGTGAGACATTGAAGGCATCTTTGAAGTTAGACTGCAGTGACATGTTGTATGCAAAAGCCACTTAAGTTAATCTTAAACAAAAAAAAAAACAAAAAAAGCATTGTCTTTTTAAAATAATGGCAGGTTAATATTTTAAACCCCTGCTCTGAAAGTATTTGTAAAAAAGTTAGCCGCCGAGTGGCCAAAATAACATGCTTTTCGTGAAACACTCGTGAACGTATTAGGGGCCGGGGAAACTCAGCTATCTGCGATAAGTCCTTATTTCAAACCCTTTTTGTTCACGCGTTCCCCTATTGAAAAGTATACGTCAAAAGAGCCAAAGCTTGCACCTTATCTTCCGGTGCCCGAGACGTTTCGAGATGCCTGCTGCAGACGACGAACGCATGACGAACGCACACGGATTGATTGAAGTGTACCGTCTGCAACAGTCTGAATCGTTTGCACAGTGATACGATTTTAATTGTGTATGTATTAGGAACATGGCAGGCTTAAAAACCAACCAGGTTTATAAAAAAAAAAAAATGCATTTGCATGCGATACGGGATATTGTCTGACGAAGATCATCACACGTATAGATATCTGATAAAAGTACAGCGAGAAAAGCATCTGTTTAGAACTTGATATCTCAGCAGCGTCCGGCCCTCCTTCTGAGTTCGCAGTTAACGTGCATTGTAATGAAATATCAATTATTTTGACTCTCACATGAGCGGTTCTAGATCCCAAACTCGTTTCTTAGGCTTGCAATATGGGTGTGTGTTTCTTACCTGCGCTGTAATCATAAAGCTGTGAAAACGTCCTACAGATTCTTTGGTTTTCTGCAAGACCCCAAGCGTGCATGACTGAGAAGGAACGCTTTTCCGTGTCTCTATAGATGATTTGAGCTTGCTCTTACCCCGAGTATAGAAGATTAGGTGGCCAGAATGACCTTTCCTAGTCAGTCTCAATCTAGCTCACAAACGAACGTTCTAGGTCGAATGCTCGAGATGCCGGGTGTAGCTAGATAAGGAGCCGAGCGCGGCTTTGTCGACTCACAGCCAGTTGTCACGCCGACGCGTCGTCGCTCGCTGCTGCCGCCGTCGACGCTGATCCTTTCTTTGGTTTCTACGCACAATTTCGCCGATTAAATCTTCATTTTCTGATTTAAACTTGCCCATACTTTTACATCTCCGACTATATATTTGTTAGGCACAGTTCGTTTAATCACACAGATGTAGACTGAGACAACTGTGCTGTCAGAAATCCTTTAAACGAGTGCTGGGGCCCTATGTTGCGCTCTTTGGACTCTCACGGCGACTAGGGAGAAGGAAGTGACGTCAACAACGCAGCAAACGTAAATTGGATGTTGATTGGTGAGAGTCATTGATGACGAATTTTCGCAGAAGAAAACAAAGAAAAAGTGAGCTTTGTTTTATTCTGCAGAAATTCATCAGCGACTCTCACCAATCAATCATCCAATCTGCGTTTGCTGCGTTGTTGACGTCACTTCCTTCTCCCTAGTCGCCGTGGGAGTCCAAAAAGCGCAACATAGGGCCCCTTCCCTGCACTTCGACCTTGAGACACTTCACGTCGTCGTCGTCGTCGTCGTTCGTGATTCGGCTTCACAGGGTTTTCACTTTCTCAGATATTGCGGAAGCGAGCTCTGCGGGAAGGCGTTCACGCGCTCGCGCACCTCGAGCGTCGATCAAAGCTGTGCACGGGCATTCTTCGCTTCCGAAATCCCACAGAAAGTTGACCGCGAGAAAAGAAGTTTCGTCGATCTTCACCAACCTTATTCAACACGGTCGTGTACTCCCTCAGAAAGAACAACTAAACCCGCGAAGCCATTGTGTCGTCTGCTAGCAAGGTAAAACCGGTTGTGAAACTCTTACGGGCTCATGTCATCGCTTTATGGTACTGAGACGATAGAAAAAAGTCTTCATGATCACATATTGATATAACACAATGCTTACAAAAAGATATTTACCTTTTTTTTGTCAGACAAGTTTAACCTCGCGTCGAGCCCCTATGCATTTTTCTATGACAACGGCCCTAGCAACGGTTTGTTTGGAGTGGAGCGCCGTATTGTGATGTCTTCACTTACGGGGTCAATTGCGTCTACTCCTGCTGGCTTCAGCGTCTGCGTTCGCATCTCCGCGTATTCAGGAGACCCTTCGTTGCCATGGTGATGGGGAGCATAGCGGACGTACTTTCCGATGTCGAAGGAGACGGACGTGTGGCAAGATCATGTGCATGCTTCGGCTCTTTCGCCGTGCTTTTGAGCGGGAGCAACGCGAACAAAAAAAAAAAAGTTCGATATAAGGACTTACTTAGATAAATGATGTTATCCGCTGCCTAATATATTTGCGCTCTTTACACACAACACATGTTTTTAGGTCGGAATTCAGGCTTTTTTGTTTTTTTTGTTTTGCGGCAACATCAGTCTAATATTTACCGATGTACCAAATGTTTACTTTTGAATGGTTTGTTTTAAAATATAAAACATCTAAGTTCTTCGAGAAGATATAACGTTTAGTTGAATATGATATGAGACTGCATTAATTTGTTTTACACAACGAAAGCTAAGTATCACATGTAGGTTTTATAAGAAGATTCAAAATGAACGTGCTTGTATGAAAACGGGAATATCCTTAAGAATAAAATTAATTTGTGCTATATTCTTTTCAAAGACACTTATTTCTATAGAGCTAATGTTACAACGCAGTTTTCAAGGGTTTGTCATAGGAAACGAAGATGTCAGTTTCTGTCGACTACTCAAAGAGGGGACGAAAAGGTTCTTAATAAACGATCAACTGAATTTAGCTATTCGTATATAATTTTGATAATATTGAAGGATTCTGATAACTGTCTGCTCCTTTGCTTTTGGTATGTTTTCTTTCGGCTCTCATGCCTTTAACAAACTCTTACACAATAATAAATGCGATTTTTCAATACTGCCAAAGGACGCCCCTTAATTTTAAGCAGCCTACTTTTTACGGTAATTTTTATTCGGCTCGTAAAATCTTTCCTAATGAAGGCAAAATTTCAGCTAACACAGTCTTTGGGATCTCTGGCTGAAGGATAGTGGTCCCTAAGCCTAATGAAATCGCCCTATTAAAATTCCCTGGCATCGTCTCTTTTAGGACAGGTATTCAATGTAAAAAAGGAGCGTCAGAAGATAAGAAAATATTTTCTTTCGATAAAATAAACGTAACAAAACGCTCCGACTGCGGTACAAACTTCCAAAGACTTGTTTCCGTCTGCAATCATAACCGCACGAGCGGAACACTCATTCGAAGCATTTTGAAAAAAAAAAAAAAAAGCAAATGAAAACGAACACAAACGGAAAGATCTCAGAGACGCTCGTCGATCTCCGATTTTAGAGCCGATCGCTGTGATTGTGTCCTTTATTTTTCGAAGGTTATTTTGAGCCCTGCTCCATTTAACGTCACCCAGAACCTGATGTTTTCCCTTCGCGTCTGCACGAGCATCGAACCGACGCGACCAACCCGTTCGCGCGCCAAAAACCCTGACCGAGCAAGACGTATTCAGACGGGCTTTCAAATGAGCCGTGCTGAATAGAAAAAAGAACAAAGATTAGTCGAAAGAGATCTGACACCTGGCTTCAACAACCGGCGCCATCCCCTGCTCGTGTATATTTAGTAGCCCCAGCCTAGAAAAGGGGGGAGGGGACGAACACCAGTACTGGCAGTCGGGCGCGTGTTTGTTGTTTCCGTCCAGAGCCGGTGTCGTGTGCGAGAGGGAGTGGGGAGACAGGTAATCAAGCGGGCCCCAAGGCAGACCCTTGAAAGCTCGCCGAGAAAGGGTGGCGGGCCTGGCAGGGTACGGCCGAGCGACTTTCGGCCATTGTTCCGGTCTCGCCCGCGGAACTGGAGGTCGGGGAAAAAAGAAGGTGAGAGGAAGGGTACGAATTTGGGGTGAGGGTGTCTCTGATTAGCCGGAAAGGGGAGCCTCCTCTCCGCTCTTGGAGCGAATGGGGTCAGTCCCCGCAACACCCCCGCTTATAAGCCCGTTGTCGCCGGTCACTGCGGTTCTTGTGCTGCCGAGGACTGTTTCGGAAACAAGCTAGAACGACGTCGTTGCCGGTACCAGATTTCGTCATGAAGCCAGCTGTGAGTGGGCAATTATTGAGTGTTCCCATCAGCCGCTTAGATCTGTGAACTCGCGCGTTTATTTTTTCCCGCAGAGCGCTTGGACATCCGACCTCTGTTACCATGATAATAACGATCATCACTGTCAATGCAAAAACTTAAAATTTTCGCACGAACATCTTTTTTTTTTTTTTTTTTTTTATCCGCCCTAATGGTCCGCAAAATTCTTTCCGCAGACCATAGCAGTTGGCTCCCCTGGTGTTCTGCGGTAAAGTGCACGCAGATATATTTTCGGACGGTGTATCATATTAAGGTGAAGTTTAGATTAAATAGTTAGCGCTCGAGATATTTACACTTGGACGATCAGCTGGTTTTAATGAATTTTTTATTTATTTCATAGGCGAGATATGAAGAGGGAACGTTTCATATGTGCAAAACATTATTCATTTTTTAAGCCTTATTATTAATATAGCATCGACATCAGGTGACGAACCACAAAAGTTCGTTGGCAAACACAGAATGCTGTGTACTACACCGTGTTGTCACGCCGGTCAGCTTGGCGCCCTTGCCGACTGCTTTTGCTTCCCATGAATCAATCCATCCGTTTTAACACTCACCCCCATCCCCCCCTTACCCGGACAGTGTCAGAACGTGTTGCAACATTCCAATCCCCTTCCGGCTAACTTCACCTCTTAACGAGTGCCGAAATAGCTAGGGCCTGTGAAGCAGTCTTCGAATGGGCGAGTCAAAACTTACTACAACAACCTGAGCTGCACTGAGGAAACCAATCACTGGCCTTCCTGCCCATGAGGTTAGCCAAGGCGAAGAGCGATCAAAAACATGCTCCCGTGGTAACGCAGTCATATAAAAAAAAAAGAAAAAAAAAAGCGACGTTCGCTTCTGCTGTTATTGAGCCTGCACGGCAATCAGGCCATGAAACAGATCAGTCCCCTCATTTGCTAACGATTAAAGGAATATGATTGATTGGTTTTTGCGAGTGAATATATACTTCTGAGAGGTAATAAACCAAACGAAATGTTTTATATTACTACGGTAGAGGAGGAACCTACTCTACCGTGAAGATCGCTAGCCCGACACATCTAAAAATAAAACCGCGCTCATTTGCGTTCCGGGAAACGCTAGTGTGTCCTTATTTCACTGCAGGAAGTTCCGTAACCAACAGAATAGTAACGGAAGAGGGATAAAACAAGTGGATTATCGAGGCGGGTTTGTTCTAACTCACCGGAAGATCCTGATTCGAAGTCGTGCTTGATAGCGACCAGCTATTTCAAGAGTAAGCTAGGCACGCGTCGCTCAATGAGGTCAGTTTATGTGTATCGTCTCCTTCCTCCCTCCCTCTCTCTTTTACTGCACACTTTATGTATGTTCTCACTTTAAGATGCCGAAGCAGGTACAGTGCGCTAACAAAATTTCTGAGTGTTTCTTTTTTTGTTATATAATGTGGAAGGATGTTGACACGCTAAAAATTTTGCCCAGTCCAAGTAATCTGAAGCGTATGCTCTCCCACAAAGCACTTGGGAGAGCGCTGCCTAACGCCAGAGCAGGCGACCTGCGAAGCGACCATCTCGCGTGTATCACGTGCCCGGAGCGTCTCTTCTTAAAACGGCGGCAATCAGTTCATCGAACGACGTTTCATCGACAGATCGTTTATTCGACACGCGATGTTTCATCGACAGATTGTTTTATCGACAAATCGTTTCATCAACAGCTCAGATTATCTTTTTTCTGTAGTAAGCTGCATGAAACTCGCCGCGAGGCGGCGTTAACGAAGGGGGGGGGGGGGGGGGGAAGAGGGGGGTTAACGCGCGCCGCAGTGATACACGCGTAAAGAGAAATGTCCCTACAGCGTGCAATTCGCGTAACGAGTGTCGATGAAACGTTCATGTCGACGAAGCGTAGGTCCATGAAAAGTTGTCTACGAAGCGTAATTCAACAAAAGGAGCTTCGACGAAACGGTAGGGACCCTTTTCAAAACCACGCTGACCCCAGCAAAGCGAAACAACGTGCAACTATAACATTTCTAGTTTCCCTAGGAGAGCACAAACAGCAACACCTTTCGCGCCTAGGCTGGCACTTTCAAATGTGTAATTGGCGCCGTGCACGTAAGGCGACGGCCGTCAAAGAATTCAGAAACGCGAGGCGCGTCTCCTTACGCCCCGTCCTTTTGCTCGGCCATTCGTTCGTCGGTGTTCTTATCGGCTGAAGTCGTAATGTCATTGGCGTCGGAGCGGCGCTCGGGACATGCCACGCCCGGCCTTTGCTATGGAGTATCAGATGTTCCCGGGTGTGGACTGCAGCGCAATGCGCTCACCCTTGGTCTTCCTCCTACTCATCGAACCAACGAGACGGGGGATCGGTATGCCCCTGTAACCGCTATCTCATTGAAGAACGGAGCGGACGACTTTTTGCCAGGGCGTAACCAAAGAGCCCCACAAGTATCAGCGATCAAAAAGGGCGTCGCGCGGTAGTTACTCCCAAATTATCTTAATATTTGCATTAACCAGGTTTTAAAAGTTTTTTTTTTTTGCTATTTGTTTATTTCCACACCTACACAAAGAGGCCTGCTTTATGTTGACTTCCTAGGCTACGCTCCCGTAATGTGTGGGTCCTGCAAGGCTGTCTTTCTAGTGGCATATCCCGCAGCTGGCATCTGGGTGTCTTTGGACATATTTGAAACGCTCACTAACAGGTTACTATGTAACAACTCAGCCGCCTTTCTTGCAAACAAACAATCTTTTTTTTTAACTTCACACAGTACTCCTTGTAAAATGTAGAAGATACAGTGCATCGGAGGAATAGAGATAGAAGTGCATTGCTGAAACGTTTAAGCAAAAATAAATCATTAACATCAATATACCCGTTCGTGTTTGAACAGAGAACTTTCGCGTTTCAGAGCTGCTACATGCACCCAATACTCTTCGCTGCAGTAAACAAACTGGCCCTGCTGATGGCAGGTACGATAAGTGTCATTCGGCAAAAGTATATCTGCTGAAGCAACACTTTTCACGACCACTTTTATCTGACGGTTACACAGCTGAATGGTTCCCATCCGAAGTACATTCTCGCGTTTTCCGCATTGAGCAGTGGGACCCGGAGCACACCCGGTCCAGATTCTCGCACACGAAATAAAGCCCGTCCAAGCCTCGAATCACCCAACTCAAGCTCGGACAAATCCAATCTATCACCAGATAAGCTCACAGCCAACGAGTGTCGTTCCCAACTTTGTTGGTCGTTCCAAGAGAACGCTAAGCTCTATAAAATATAAATTATTTATTTGCACCATATTTTTAATAATAACAGTTTATTTTCATTACACGTAATGGCAAAGCCAAGAAGAGAAAAACGTGCTACGCGGCTTGACGCTTTGAACTCAAGTAAAAATGACAAAAATATTAGAAAACACACCTCATTGTTTCTGTTTTTTTTATTATTATTTCGGCGTACCGCGACGACGTACGAAAACGCGTCCCCTCTTTTACAGACACAACTTCGGTGCCTGGCGCTGCTGTGCGGCGTCTCTATGGTCTTCTCGCAAGGCTACGGCGGCGGTGGCGGTGGCGGCTACGGCGGTGCAGGAGCCGGAGGCGGCTATGGAGGCGCCGGGGCTGGCGCCGGCGTCGCGTACGGAGGAGCTGGAGGAGGAGCTGGAGGCTACGGCGGAGGAGGCGACGGCGGCTACGGAGGAGCCGGCGGTACAGCAGCTGGAATCTACGACGCCCCCGCCGGCGGCGCCAGCTACGGCGGCGCAGGCGCTGGCTACGGCGGCGCTGGAGCTGGTTACGGAGGCGCCGTTGGCGGAGGCGGTGCCGACTACGGTGCCGCCACTGGCGGAGGGGCAGCTTATGCCGGCGGCGCCGGAGGAGGCGCCGGATACGGTGCCGGAGGCAACCCTTACGGCGGATCTTTCGACTTCACCAACAACGTCAACCACGCCGTAGCGTCCCCGGCAGCCGGTGGATACGGAAGCGCTACTGAGGGTGCAGCCTACGGAGCGGGCGGAGCAGCCGGTGGCGCGGGACTCGGAGCGGTCCAGGGTGCTTACGGCGGCGGAGCCGGTGGTTACGGCGGCGGAGCCGGTGGTTACGGCGGGGCCGCCGGAGCGAGCGCTGGAGGCTACGGCGGAGGAGCTGGTCTCGTCGCCGGTGGCTATGGGGGAGGCGCCGGAGGATACGGAGGGTGAGTTGCCACTCGAGTGTGCTTTTATAGGAGATCTCTTGAACCCTCGAAAGTAGTGCACGGGGTGGGATCCCGGAAAACCCGATTATAGATAATTTAAGGCCCCGAGTCGTATGTCCATTTGCTGCGCTGCTTGCACGTACGACCTCTTGCAGTCGTACGTGCAAGACCGTGCATTTTATAAAACTTAATTACCTAAAAAAACGTTTGAAGCGAGCATTGTTTGCTCAACATGCTGAGGTTGTATTCGGACTTGGGGTAGACTATTTTAAAGATAGCAGACTGCTGTTGCAGTCACTACAGGTCTGAGTCTATTGCTGAGGAGAGTGGTTCTATACGCAAATTCATAGTTCTAGCTCAAGGGGCTTAACGGATTCTTCGCAAAAGGAAAAGAAGTGACACTGAGGCAGAGCAGTAGAAACAAAATAAAGACTAGTGTGAAGTGGGTTCGAAGAGGGCGGCGTATAGGAAACTACCCACAATTATTGCCAATTTGACGTTCCAGTATCGGTCAGTGTGTTCAACGGTATTTATGCAATGCCCGACGTTGACTAGCTGGTAGACGATGCCATATTCATCAGGGCTGCTCATCCCAAGTGTCTATAAGATTGATTAAAGGCTCGTTACGTCGACTGAATCATTAGGAACAGTTTTGAAAGTATATGAATCATTTTTTTAATGTTTTGTATAGCATAGACACACCGATGACTGTCTTCAGCCGATGCCTTATAAGGTTTGCTATTTGTGTATGCGCTCCGGCCACGCATGGTCATCGAAATTGTTGACTAATGTCGTGGACGGCCGTTCGGCATGTGTAGTTGGGGTATCAAGAAAGAGAACAACATTTGTTCCTCGATCTAAAATTTGATGGCTATTAATAATGAATGACAAAGAGATTTGCCCCGGCAGGATCCTCATTGCTAATTCTTGGCAGATACATATATTTTCTTCATCATGGCGATCTACGGTATATAGGCCGTTAAAATAATTACGCTGTGCAAGCTTTCATCTTTTTCTAATGAGCAATGAAATGCTTTCTGACCATGCTCAGTATCTCCTTTCTCTGAACTATCGGACGTCGCGCATGCGTCCACTGCCCAGTTACTTGTCATTTCTCGCCAGGGTTATAATCACTTGAAAGTTGTATAGAGCGTGCACGCAGTAATTCTTAATGCGCCGACTGAAGTGTTCATCCCCCTCTCTTTTCTCTCGCCCAACAGAGCCGGAGGCTACGGCGCGGCGTCGGGTCTCGGAGGCGCGCAGGCCTACGGCGGCGGCGGTCAGGTGCAGGCGGCCGCCGGAGGCTACGGAGGAGGAGCTCAGGCCGGCGGCTACTAAGGCTGGCTTGGATGCACCTCCGCAGGAAAGGGGCGCCCGGACCAAAGTTGCGCGGCTGCGGTGAGCCACAAGGAACTCCGAAACGCGCACTCCTGGAGTGGCGTGGCTGGATCAGCACTCGAGCGTGGCGTTTTGGAAAATGGTGGCACTATTGTTTGGAGTGTACGGCGCCGAGCCGTTCTGTTCGAGGGCGCACGACACTATGCTATAGATGGAGCGCCACCAACTCTTGTCTTTAAACGAGCGCACGCGCAGGTACCGGTTTTAAGTAGTACGTCGACGCATGTTCCATTGTTCCGCAGGCAGCTGCACCGCCTTTACTGGACGCCCGACGCATGAGTCGGTAGGCTGGAAACAGTTGAGTATACCAATTCCTTGAAATAAATGTTTCTAAAGAAAAAAAGAAGAAGCTTGTTAAATGCGCCAAGTTGTTTTAGGACCCTGCGAGTGCTCGGATAAGAGTAGAGAGCTCCGTGACTAGGAGTTGTAAATTGTAGTGAGGGCGTAATTTGCTGCAATATATTTTTCGTCACAAATGAAAATGAGGGGGAAATACCTCCTTGGAAACGAGAGCTTTCCTTATGTAGTTTGGTGGCGCTCCCATCTGCGACTCAGTGGAAAACTCCCAAAAACGTAGAGTCGTAAAAAAAGTGTTTAAGAAAAAAAAAAAGCAACAGCAGATTTGATAGGGATCCGTCTGCCGTGGAGAAGTTAGATTATCTTGATATCTAAACATCCTCTTCACATGTGAGTGATTCAAAGATACATCCCACAATAATATATACCTGCTCAAGTGAGTTTTCAATTGTTACATAAAAGTGCGTGCTAATAATGTACCACAATAATAAAGAATATTATTTCTTTGACAATTGCTTCGTGCCCTTTTTTGTCGCACCAACTTCCGAAATCCTGGCGGGCCCCATAGACACGTTTTCTGTAGGGAGCTGCTCTTAGTCCATTTGCATTGCTCTTGGGACGAATGTTTGCTCGTCTGCAAAAGCCTTATTGCTCCCTACCGCGGAGCCTCAGACACAAAGGTTATCTCTGGGGGCTTAATAATGGTCTCTGAAGTGCGTTTGTTCCAAATGTTGGGGAGTCATTGTCCGCTACTTGGGGATGAATAATACGACTTTTGGAAAGCAACTTACTAAATTGTGGAGTAACGTTTGTCTCCTTGGGGGTCAAGTTTAAAACTTCGAGGCAGAAAATTTATAGCAATGAAATAGCAACTCTCAATAGGCTCTTCACAAACGTCAGCGCCGCGTAGCGCTGGACACGTGAACTACGCGCGTCCGGCATTGCTTGCTCATCCTTTCAGCGGAAGTTCGCACAAGTGCGCAGATGGTCGTGAATAGAGTACGTTTAGAAATGTAAATTCTAAAAAAAAAAAGACACTGTTTTTAAGAAATGTTTATTTTCTTATTTTCTCGTATCTGAAACAAGGAAAACGTTTTCACAAATTAAAAGCATATTTTATATTACCTACAATACCGCTACTTTCGTGCAGTTTCGTTTGGAATCGAGACGCCACAATCAGCATCGGCATTTTGAAATGGCGTCGGACTGAACCTACTGAACTGGTGGCGTGTGGCATTGTGGCAACGTTTGATTGTGGCACGTCTGAGGACTTCGTAACGGCACAGTCGATCCAGTTATCTTGCAAATCTGTCCTGCACCGTTCCGGGGACGTCAACCGGCATTCGTGATGCCTGCATGCTCTTCGTTGCTTGCCTATATTCTGCAGCCGGAGCGGTGTAAGAGACGCGCTTGGAATCAAGGTGCGTATGCAAGCTTTTATGAAAAAAGACATCTAGTTCATATCGACCGATGGCCTTCAAGGTACGAGCGATTTGCCTTTCTGCGGCACTGGGGCTCTCCTGAGCTGAAATAAATATATCATATAACATTTTTAGTCTCCAATAAGATCTCTGCGTTGTAAACAGCGGGACATTTCAGTTTTCACGAATTTAGATGACCTATGGGAGCTTGTGTTGATTTTTGCATCTTCGGCGTGTTATGACAATATAATTATGAACTATAGTTAGCGCTAAATTCGAAAACCTGATGACCATTTTATTTTTGCTGCCGACCGGTTCATGGTAAGAACCGCAACGTCGGTGGTTGGAGCGTGCTTCAACTTGACTTGCTCTTTTGGACTGCTAAATGCCATGATGAGCGCACTCTATTTGGTCTTAGAGTACATTATGTTGGCAGTTTTGTAATGTGGTTGTTGACAGGTATCTCTAAGTGTCAATATTTTTGCAGGTATCGTTCCTGGGGTTCTTAAGTTATCCTGGTTTAAAAAAGAAGTTGATTATAGCAATACGCAGAGACGATGACAAGAACTTCAGCATGAACAAGCACAACAAGGTGTGCTGATTGCATTTTACTGGTGCCAACTTCTACCCAAGTTATGCTTCTGGGGTACAGCGTTTAAAGCAATATGCTGTGCCAAGCATATTTAATTTTCCGTCAAAACCTGCTAGGACGTAAAGGAAACCACTTAAACAACGTCACATCCAAAATGCCCCAACACATGTGCAGCAGCCAGAGACACAAGAGGAGGAAACTTCTGCACATAGTCACCACGACGGAATGACTGCTGAAAATACTGGCTTTAATACACCCGCAGCACAACCTGCAGTCAGGTTTGATGGTTCTAAAATAGACACCCCCACTTTCCAACCACAGCTACATGTTTGTAGCCCAGGTTGTGAAGGAAGGAAAGGAGCCGTCGAAGAACTTAAGCAGTTGCTGGCGCCGACAGAAGAGTTGAAAGTCACTGAAGAAGGACTTTTGCATGCCTCATTGAAACTTCAGCAAGCTGTATCGGATGGAACGAGCTGCCTCGTGCACTGCCGCCTTCCTCCTGGGAACTAAAGTTACGGCAGCGTCACGCATGTGCCAAAGGCTTGATGAGACCGGTCTATTGCCTCCCTACGAGTAGGCGGCGACCACCGCTAGGTTGCAGCGAACAATCAGAGAGCCCGTATTACAGAGAGATTCGAACTGCTTGATTGGGGTCACGTGGTTTATGGGCCGGGTTTGCAATACGAGCTGCAGATGAACAACGCGTTGGTCGTCCGGGAGCGTAAGTTTCCGGACGTGGGTCTCCCTTTTCGCCTGCTTTCTTCCTAGCTATGCGCTAACGCAGCGTTTGCGCATTTACGACCAATCTCCGATGGTGGCGTCCGCCATTAAACTGAAAACGCTGCCCATGGTTTGAGTTAGACCGTCTCTACAGCTTAGGCTCTCTACGAACAATAGGCAACAGAGGCGACGCCACCGGCGCGCTCTTTTCCTTATCTTGCAAGGTGTCTAACTAATAAAGAGTGACTTCTGAAAAGATTTGTAAGATTCCAAGATACCACAATATATGTCTGAAGCATAATAACTTGAATAGAGTAAGCTTAAGTACGTACGAGTTGGCCACGCAGCAACCGAGAAAACGCGGTATAAATCATATATAGACCAACTCAATTCACTGACGTCACGCTACTGCGGTGGCTCTGCTGTCGGTACTGCGCATGAGCAGACGCTTCACTCCTTCCGAGTTTGGTTTCTGCGCACGCGCAGTGCCCACACCTGGTGTGGGCAAACCGGGCTCTTTTGGAAACACTGTTGGTGTATAGGGCGACTGAAATAACCAGCTCTCACGTTTCACGGCCAAGCTAAAGAAGAAGAAGCGGAGAAGAGGCGTGAGGAGGAAAGATCGTTCGAAGCCGTGGAGCCCATATTTCGGCGACGACCCGAAGAGGGGCGCCGTTTGGGGATGGTGGCCCAAAGCCACTGAAAGGAACCCAGCGACGACTTGGGGAAGGCTAAGCGACCACCGAAGAAGAAGAGAGGAGACTTCGGCATTGACGCGACGCTGGCGTGGGGCTCTTCGCAGCGACCCGATCAACGACAAGGCTGCCCATGAAGGTAAACGTGACGGATTCGGTGGTGACCCTAAACAGTGGTAACGACTCTCGGCAGCGACTTGAGCAACCACAAGGCTGCCGATGAACGTACGGCGACAGATTCGGTGGTGACCCAAACTAGTAGCAGCGACTCCCGGCAATGTCTCGAAAAGAGACCACCACCGGGTATTTCAAGGCGCAGACTGACCTGACCGACCTGGGTCATACCATCAAGAGCACCTGACCGAGCACCAGATCGTCACGTGCAAACGAATATGTGAGACTATTGATAACTTTTGCCTATTTGTATATTAGTCTCTTAGGGACATTATTTTGTGTTTCTTTCTGTAATGTAGCTTTATTCCTTCCATCGTCGTGCACTCTTTTTCTTCTCCAGCGGTTGGTCCCTGAACCGTGACACCAGTTTCGATCTAAAATGAATCGTGCCTGCACGTAGCAATCTAAACTTCCCGTCAAAGGCGTATTTCACAGGTCGGTTTTGTTCTGTAAAAATACAAAGCGTAGCCCCCTTCCTGCGAAAAATAGGGCCAAAAACTTGCCAGTTTCAAAGGCGGACGCCGACGCAGAGGACCGAGTCGAATGGCGGGGCGCGTTTGTCGCACGTATTGAGAGATGGCGATAAATCCTTATCGAGATTGTTCGCGACGATCATGGTCTATTAAAATGAACACAATCTTTGTTATGTGCCTTTGGTTTAAAAATAAATGCGGGTAATAAAAGAAAAACTTAAAGTAAACATAAAAAAAGCGACTGCATAGTTACGGCGCTCTTGCTGCCGACGGATTTCGTCTGCGTGTCATATGCTTTTTTTCGCTGCCCCTGCCCGCTTCGATCTGGATGAGCATCGTACCGGCGTGCGGTCGTGTATCACTACTGCGTGGTGCACGTTAAAGACCCCAGGCTAGCAGTTGTACTGCACTGGCTAAATTGCTCATCTACAGCTGGGAGATTCGTCTCACCCCTTACCAAAAATTTTAATGAATTTCATTTGAACGTTTATGGATTATACTCACCGTATCTTTTCGAGTCTCAAAAGAAATGCAAATGAGTTTTGTAACGAATCCGTAAGGAGTTTACGAAAACTATTGGCCACCGCGTTCCAATTGAAGTTTCGACGTGCTACCGCATAAAGTTTCTAATCTTTTTCATATGAATACAATTTGAAAGTCTATTGACACCGTTTCGAGTCTGTGTTGAAAAACAATTGATTTTTTGTAACGAGTCCCTAAGGAGTTCACGAAAATTATTGGCCACCGCGTTTCAATTAAGGTTTCGCCATGCCACCTCATAAGAATTTCTAATACTTTTCGTTTGAAAGTATAGATACACTGCTTTGAGTCTCTGTTGAATATCAAATGTTTTTTTCTACCGCGTTGCAATTGAGGGCTTGATGGGCCATCTCATTAGGTATATTCCGACTCCTCAGAATATACCTAATAAGATGGCACGTCAAAACCTCAAATACAACGTGGTAGAAAAAAACATTTGATTTTCAACAAAGAAAAAAAAAGAGGCGAAAAGGAACAACTGCTTTATCAAAAATTCTAACAGACAAATGTAAACCCAGTTCAATTCTAGAAAGTCAAGGCACCGAAGTTTGTCCTAACAGTACCATCCAGTCCACTTCCATAACTTCAAAACAAAAGATGGCTATCCTCTTGAACCATTTTGACTGCAAAGGAATATTGGCTCTGCATGAACCAAATTGCAAGGAAGTCTAAAGGCTTATTCACACGATGCATCTTTTCAACGCGCCACAGTTCAGCGAAACCAAGATTTCGCGAAATCGGCGTGTTCAAACATGGAGTTTGACGCGTGAAACCTGTGACGTATTGACTCACGAGAATTTCGCCAAACCTTGTCATCTGCACCGGGAATACCCAGCGATTCGCATCAACATGATATGAAGTACGCACAGTGTGAAGAGACAGTCTGTTTTATTAATACCACTCAATGAACTTCGTCAGATTCGGCTCACTGGGTTTATTAGTCCTGCCAAACCCGGGAAAGACCGCGAACGTCTAAGAGCAGGCAGGTGATCTCGAAGCATTTCCGACATTTTTGTACCGCTAATAAAGAAAGCTATCCCCAGCCATCATGTTTATATGCGGTGCTTGCACTCGTCGCGACTGTTGATGAATCTGCACCGCGCCACCAACCCCAACTGTAGGCGCTGTTCACACACTTGCAACCGGGTAGGACCAAGACTCGTCGCCCGAACGAACCGCTTCTCCGCTTGTCGCTCGCCATGTCTGTTTGTTTTCTTTCGGCTTTGGCTCGGATACGGAATCGGCCAAAAATCAGACTCCTCTAAAAGCTCGCTCCTCCTCGAAGGTCAGAAGTCATAGCGAAGTCGAGCGGCCATTTGCAGCGTCCGCGTTTCTCCTTCGGGTGATAGAAAGGCCTCGGTGAGGTTTCAGCGAAAAATTGCTCCAGAAGCGAGGAACACGCGCCACTTTTTCGTTCGCGTTCAGACCGCGGGGGGGAGGGGGGGGGGGAAATCTTTTTCTCGAAACCTAGTTTCGCGACACAAGATTCGCCAACAATATGCATCGTGTGAATAGACCTTAACTTCTGAAATGTAATGAAGTATGATCAATGTAATCAATTTATACTTGAATGACATCAGTACACTGCTAGACCAATAAGACATTTTCTAAAGCAACGGACTGAAAGTAGCATTAGGAATTCAATAAGTGCTCTATTGACATAAGCTACACTTTCTCGGACCATACAAAGAATGAGTGGCAACTTTTCATTATGCTACGCACAGATCCAAACATAAGGACAGATAAAGCAAACCCAACTAGTTAAAAAAAGAAAAAAAATCTAGCTTAACGAGCAAACGTGTGCCGAGAAAATAGGGAGCTTTAGGATAACGGGCGCTACTTTACCGCGCGTTACGGACGGCAAAATAGCGAGGATTGTGGGGAAGAGTTTTAGAATAGCGTTTCTCTGCCGGCGACCCCCCAAAACGCAAGCATCTCGCAATTAAAACGCCACCAAGATGTCGCGACATCTTTAATTTGGAAGTTAGAACGCTATATCTTAAAAATTAAACAAGTTTTTCGTCTAGATTAACATTTTTATAGTTGTTTTATACTCAATGCCGCATGTTTTGTTTTTGTCACTGCCAAGCTGCTCTGCTATACATACGAAGCCCAGACGATCCACTACCCAGGCATGTTTACATGTCTGCCGCGATCGTAAGTACACGCGGTTCGATAGCTTTGAGCTGTGAATCCAGCGATCCGTGGCGTTTTCAATACGCTTCGACCATACGGTACCGACCGCAGTCGCCGAGTGCGACTCACGCAGTTCCCGAGCGGGCGACGGCGTCGAAGACGCGATCAACGGAGATATCGTGGGCGCCGCCTTTTGCGGTACCCACGCTATTTTCGAGAAATAACGGGCCCCAAAGCTCGACTCAGAATGCTTGTTTTGGGTCTGCACATGCACAGCAGCGACAGCATTAGGGAGTTTTAGAATAGCGCACGCTAAAGCTTTGCGTACGCAAAGAATAGCGTCGTCACCACTGCGCATGCTCCGAAGGCAAACCAGGCTTTGCGCTTTGCGTGCGCACTTTTAGCGTGTGCTATTTCTCGGAAATAGCGTGCGTACGCAAAGAGCCTTTCCGCTCACTGATCTCTATTGTAGATAGGCTGGATCGCGGATCGGGAGCCCGTCGGTGTCGCCACCGGCGGCCATTGCTTGACACCAGGCAATACACGCAAGTCTATGGGAGAAACCAAGGACGTTTAAAGGAGTGCTCCGGCCGTTTTTTGAGCTACCTAAACAAATTGCATTTTCTGACTACCCGGACTTCAGTCGTCACGGTATGCTATTTATTTTCTCCAAATTCAAAATAGCAATTGAGAAAACCGTAATGAAGTTGATGCCGAAACCAGCATTCAAATTTGCGCGCGCTCTTCAGGGGTGTGACGTCACATATGGTACAGACTTTCAGGTCGTGCATGTAGTCTTAAACAGAGTATGTTAAGTGCTTTTTGCGTGCTTCTCAGTGAATCAGTTACCAAACATTCTTTTCCCACCATCAAACGTCTTGTAATCAGTTGGGAACATGGCTTACTGCCCCCTTTGTACCATATGGATGGATATGGATATGGATATGGATATGGTGGCTGAACCCTTTGTATCGGGCGATCACAGTTTTAAAAAAGCTGGATCTAGCCAAAAAAAAAAACAAAAAAAAACTAAGTTTGATTGCTATTGCCCCCCACCCTCCTCACAGTTTTCCCCCACCAGTCCTCCAATCTTCGCTTTGTGCTTTCAACCACCCCTAGGACGCCGACATCCTCCCGCTGGCCGCGCTGGCCACCATGGTCTCGACCTCCCACTTCATCGATGCACGTCGTCTGCTCCTGCCCTGTCGATGGTGTCGGTCCCAACCTCTTCAGGCCCAGTGCAACCGCATAATCCACCAGATCTGGTGGCATTGGCGGCCTCAGCTCTCGGCACTCCATTATGATGTGTTCGGCTGTCTCCTCCTGCTGGCCGCATAGCTGGCATGTACCGTCCATCCCCGGCGTGTACTTGGACCTCAGGTGGCGTGTCCTCAACACCCCACTTCGTGCCTCGCACAGCAGCCCACTGCCCCTCGAGTTGTCGATGAATTCCTCGCGCACAATGCTCTTCTTCTCCGCACCGTAGACGGCGAGGGACGGCCGCGCGCCTACCGCGGCGACCCATCTGGTCGTTTCTGCCTCCTTCACGCGTTCCCGAACCCGTTTCGCCGTCCCCGGAGATTCGACCTCGCACAGCAGCACCCGTGGCACGTCATATCGCTCCGTGAGCTTGTTCACTCTCTTCACCCACCGGGTGTTGATGCTTCGAAGGTGGATGTACTTGAACACCTGGCGAGCCCATCGTTGTTCTGGCAAAGTGCAAAGACGCCGCTCGAAAATCAGTTTGCTGCTGGCCTCACGGGCCTCAAAGCAGGACCAGCCCATGTCGCCCTGGACATACTCACTGGTGGTGTTTCGGTGTGTTCCCAGCGCCAGGCGACCCACCTCTCGCTGCCTCACTTCCAGATGTTCTCGTGTACGTGCCGACAGGCACAGTACGGCATTGGCGAAGGTCAAACCCGGCACCGCCACCATTTTCCAGAGTGCCCGCACCGTCTCGTATCGGCTGAAGCTCCACATTCCCCTGCATCCCAGGTAGCCCTTGCGTTTGTTCGCCGTGGTCCGCAGCTCGGCTTCATGTTGTTCGAGGTACTTTTGTCCCGACTGCAGCGTCACTCCCAGGTACTTATATTCGGTCCTCCACTCTATCTCTTGGCCCTGGATGTTCACCTTCTGCGACAGCTGCGTAGGGGCATCCTCCGTTTCCTGGGTTTCCTGTTGCTCCATCCCTGCCCTAAGGACCCCAGACTTGCTGGGGTTGAATGTTAGCCCCAGGGTGGTTCCCTCTTCTCCACAGGTGTCCAGTAATTCCTGGAGGTCCTCCAAGGACCCCGCCATAAGTACCACGTCATCTGCATAAATCAAGGCAGGGATCCTCTGGTCTACTTGCCTCCCCTCTTCACCATAGCACATCCTGAAACCCAAGCGACTGTCCTCCAGTGCTCTCTCCAGCCTAGCAATGTACAACATGAACAGAAGTGGTGAGAGCGGGCACCCCTGTCTCAGTCCTCTTGTGGCCTTTATGGGCTCGGTGAATTCTGCCCCCCACTGGACCACAACACTGTTGTCTCTGTATATCTGTTGGAGTAGGTCCCTCCATTCCACAGGCATTCCCAACTCCTCCAACACCCTCCAAAGCAGCGAATGGTTTACCGAGTCGTACGCCCTGGAAATGTCCAGGAAGCCGAAGTATAGGGGCCTCTGCTCGTGGTTGGCGATCTCCATGGCCTGTGTGATTACGAACAGGTTGTCCTCCAACCTCCTTCCCTTGCGAAATCCATTTTGGAGTTCCCCGAGTATGCCCTCGTGCTCAGCCCAGCTCTGTAGGCGTTCCTTCAGTACATGCATGAAAATCCGGTAGAGCACCGAGGTCACTGTTATCGGACGATGGTTTTTCAGGATGAGCTTGTCTCCTTTCCCCTTGTACAGCATCCTGACCCGGGATCTCCTCCAGTCCTCTGGTATGTCGCCCGTTTCCATCACACAGGAGAGCCCCTCTCGGAGCCGTTCCCTGGACTTTCTTCCCATTTTCTTCAGAAGGCCTGCTGGAATGTCATCTAGACCTGTTGCCGTGTGACCATCCATGCGTCGCATGGCCCTGTTCAACTCGCCCTGGGATATAGCTCGGCGCTGTTGGGTACCTTTCGTGCTGTCCCTCAGGGGGTCACTCTGTCTTACTGCATCTGGTTCTTCGAAGCTCTCCGCCATTGCCAGAGCGATGTGCCTGATACATTCCTGTCCAGTCAGGACTACTCCACTTGTGACATCCCTTATTGTTGTCGGGTTAGGCTCTGCCCATCTCTCTTCACCCCTGACATGTTGCCAGAACTTTCTTGGGGCATCCCTGCCACTGCTTCGCAATTCCTCAAGCAGTTGTCGGTCTACCTTCTTCATCTTTGTTTGCACCACAGTCGAGAACTCCATCTTTTTTTCCTGGTATTCTTCCCATGCTTTGAGAATATCGTCTTTCTGTGCCCTCATTTTGACTGCTTCACCATGCTTCCTGCATGCTGCTCTCCTCCGTCGTCACACATCAATGTTGCCAGTAGGGGCTCCCACTTTGAGAAACACGATGAAAACGAAATTTGAAAATTCAATAACTTCGCGAATTTCTTTTCTTTCACACAATACTTGGGGAACTCGTAGAGCCATGTCTATCGGTGTGTTGAGCCAATTTTAAAGCAAATCAGCGACCATGAAAAAATCGCCGGAGTACCCCTTTAAATAGGGCAGGACCCGGCATGACGTCATACCCAGCGACGCCGGAAGAACAACCCAATCCCAGACTGCCCCGCACAACGACGCTCTCTCATCCAAACTAAATTCAACCATGCTCCCATCGTCTGCTCTCCGCTCGGTCGTTAGGCTTAGGCTACGTCTGCTCCGTGCCTGCGGTCTGCTTCGTCTGCTCGCTGTCGCGGCTGGCTTTCGATTCGATCGGCGCACCACAAAATGTTTCGATGCGAACCCGAATACTCATCACGGCGGAGTGAAACCAACATCTTCTCGAAGCAGAATTTGTACGGCTTTCTCAACCCGCGATGCCCTTCTCAGCGTTCGTGCCTACGATGACTGACTCGCGATCGCTTTCCAAAGCCGCGCTACGACGACTCGTTCGAGACGACGCTCCAGGCGCGGTCGCGCGGTGTCGAGAGCGTCCGCTACACGCCGACTTCCTAGTCCTACTGGTCAGGCAAGTGTTGGGCTCGAAATCTCGCCTGTTCGACACCGATTCAGTCGGTGCGTCGTCTAGAGCGTCGTCTAGAGCGTCTCAACTCTAGTCACTTACTTTCTGCTGGGCAACCAGGCGTTCGTTTATAATAATCTCATCCAATTCCGACCATTCCGGTTTAAAAGTCTCCCGCTAAGCGCTGTTTCAAATAACAGTGGGTGCCGCCATTACTTTCGGTGCACACAATCGCGTTGCCACGGAAATGTCATCGCAACGCGGTTGTTTGCACCGAAATTAAAGGCGGCGCCCACTCACTAGGCTTCCCATTGGTCAAGAAATACTCGTCGCGGCTCGTGGCCACGCCTACTTTCGTTACACTTCGCTCCATGCATTGGGGATAGGGACGCCACCTCCTGCCCATTATAACCTCGTTGGGGAGAAACGCACAAAAGTAGAAATATTGAAGCATGTACGCTGTGCTCGGAGGCGAGTATTTTATGGTGTGCTGCGATCCTTATGTCGGGTGTTTGGAGATCGATTCGGTATTTGTAAAACGTTCGAACGCCGATTAAGAAAATCAATCCTACCGGAGCAGCTACGGCTGAGCTGGCAAGCTTGCTCTCGTAGTGGAGTAAACAAAGGAACTTGCCGTGAATGAGACCGTCCTCGTGGAAGCCGAGAAGTTGATGAATGACAAAGAAGTTCCATCTCGACAGCGGCTTTCTGGGAGTGAGCAAATTCCGCGTAGCAATGCCTTCGAGCTTGTCATCTGCTAAACCCAAATCGACAAAACCGCCACCGACTCCGCGGTAACTCTAGGTAACTCTCGCCTCATTGAGCTGCACTACACCGGAGTCACTCTCGACCAGAAAATATTTAGTTATAAGAACCGCGAGGGCTGTTAGTTGTAATGTTTTTAGGCAAAGCTATTAGATGGGCTTATCGGAAAGCATCCAAAAAGTTTCAGTGCCGACAACAGCTTAGAAACGGGGGAAACGGCACTTTTTTTTCGTTTTTCCAATAGAGGCCCTTGCATTGGCTGGTGTCAATCAATGGCCGCCGGTGGCGACATTCGGCCCCAGCTGCCGAGGCCGCGGTCCGCGATCCAGCCTACTACAATAGAGATCAGTGTTTCTGCTAGGGGTGTCGCGAACCGCCCGAGGTTCGAGTTCGACCAGGTTCGACTTTTTCGAACTTTTAATGAAAAATTCGACGAACCTTGTATTGAGGTTCGACTCGTGTGCGCATGCGCGACAGGCTGGCCAGTTGGCTTCGGATTGGATGGTGATGGCTAAGGGCAGCGCTGATTGGTTATTTCAGTTAATAGAGCACACAAAATTAAGTTATTAACTTCTTCAGTGATTAGAATTGGTTTATTTTAATTGCAACTGTTTATAAAATAAAATAACCCTTTGCATAAAAAAAAATTCTCCAAACGTAGACATGCTTGTATCAAGGTCTGGCCACACTGTCCACGAAGTCGAACCGGTCGAATCTAGTGAAAAGTCGAAGGTTCGTCGAACCGGTTCGACCCAGTCGAACCCCGAAAGTTCGACCTAAAAGTCTGGTTCGACAAAAGTTCGCGACACCCCTAGTTTCTGCTTCTCCAAGGAGGATTCGTGATGAGAAGTTGGCTAAAGCCAAGACAAGCAGAGTTAAAAAAATGGCGGCTTCCAGGATTATGTTTTGGTGGCTGCTTTGGCGGCATTCTCTCGACTGCGACTTTCAATACGGGACGACATTGTACTCGGTTTGGCAACGATCACCGGCCACTTGATGCTTGCGACGCGCGAACATTTCTCGGCGAAGGTACGATGTGCGAAGGTCAGTACACGAGACCTCTCTTGCCGAGGCGACTCAAGCGGACACGACCGGTCAACCGCTCGCGTCGCATTCTCATGTTTAAACAAATCTAAAATGCTACTCTAAAGTTACAGCGTTTCGTGCGTGAAATAAAAATTGGGACTGTATCTTGGTGGCTTCGCAAGGGCGAGATGCTTGGGCTTTTGCGTCGCGACGGATAAACGCTATTCTAAAACTCTCTTGCGTCGCGTGCGCTAATACAAGCGCTAAATTTAGTGCTATAGCGTGCGCTAGAATTGCGTACGTTATTCTAAAACTCCCTATTATTTCTCTGGGGTTGCGGACGTTATTCTAAAACTCCCTAATGTTCACTTCTCGTTCAACACGTCTACTCACAATGCAAACCAAGAAGCATGCTTACGAACTGCGTCGAGTTGCTCGTTCTGTCGCGTCGTCGGTCTTCCGCGCTCCTCTTGAACATAATCATCACAAGAGGAAACTTCACAGATAGATAAACTTGACTAAATTAGCACATTTCCATGTCTAAAGGCATTTCCATCCAGCGAAACATACGTACCCAACGCACGACAAACGCAACGGTCCAACATGCCGGAAAAAAAAAAAAAAATAAAGAACAGGGGGGCTATGTTCGACAAATGTTTCGTTTCTCCTAAAAAGAAACGGAAGTGACGGAAGTGACGATATCGCGTTTGATTTGCTAGAGGCTCAAATGATGAAAGCGTTTGATTTGCTAGAGGCTCAAATGACGAAAGTTCCCTCTTTCGTCATTTGAGCCTCGAGCAAATCAAACGCGATATCGTCACTTCCGTCACTTCCGTTTCTTTTTAGGAGAAACGAAACATTTGTCGAACATAGCCCCCCTGGTGTCGCTACCGATGGGGCGTCGAAGACGCGATCCTTACAATACAAAACCGAAACCAGTAAAAGTTACAATACCGAAAGCGAAACTGACTAAATCGTGATAGAGGGTCGCCGTAAATACGTCTTTAGAAACTTAGGATTAAAAGAGGGTGAATACAGTTATTATAATAAGCATAGGAAATAAATGTGTAAATCACAACTAGCACCGACGCGCTATTTGTTTCGGGTGCAATGCAGTAGGGAGCAGTTTTTTTTGAGGAGATTACTTTTAATTTGCACTCAGCTTACAGTATTTTATTAGTAAATTATTTTACCGCACCGTGCTCCTAAGTTTTATTTAGATTATGGTCCTAAAATTCCTTCAGAAAAGCAAGCATTGCAATACGGTATTTTCCACTAAATTGTGACTGCATCTGAGTGTTTGATTCTAGCATTAATTTTGAGCTACAAAACTCTTTGAACATTCATAACCCCATTGATGTACAACGATGGTGTGTTATGTAACCTGGGCTGAAACCATTTTTGCCATCCGAAAATATTTAAAAATAAGCGTAACACTGTCGCATAATTAATTTGACTAATGTACTTTTATACATGCTAGAATTCTAGCAACACATTCTTTGGACGTGGAACAAATATTTGCATCCTACAGCCCAGGCTACATAACACATGCATCAAATGGGCCGGTGTATTTCTGACAGGGACTATTTTTACCTCAGTTGGATGTCTGACAAATATATCAGCTTCGTCCGAAAACAACTTTCCAAAAGCACAGAAACATGTTCCCATTGATCCGATTCTCAATTGCTGCGTCCAATATGCATTTACATTGTTTTGACAGACATACGTCTAATTGGTTCCTATTGCTAAAATATACATACACAATTGGCCTAGACATTCCTGTTTGGCCAAAAAAAAACATTTCGTTTGACTGATAAAAATTCCTAATGGTCCGATAAAGTCCCTATGGGAGCAGTCCAACCTCCTATAGGACCAAAAGGTATGCCTATTGGCACTCCTATTCCTCTTTTATTTTCATGTGTATTGAATTAAAAAAAAAATGACAGCTCAGAGATAATTAATCAGCCTAGTGTGTATTTCGTCTTGTTCTTACTGGTTTTTATTCTGTGGAAACTTGGGATTATGTTTCTGTGAGATTGTGTGAGAGTTGGTTTAAATTTTTGCGCGGTATTAAATCCACAGTTGCTACTTATAAATGTCTTGAAAAATGTTCTAAGCAGCACTCTGTATTTGTAATATTAAACAGCAGTGCTTCCCAAACTGTGAGGCGCGAACCCCAGGGGTGTCGTGACTGATCTAGCGGAGTGTCACAAAACAACTGGTGGCTTGTTTCTTTTTTTTTTTTCAATGGTTTTAATTTTGTTAACTGTTAATTGCCTGTATTACCTGAGAAACTAAATTTCAGAGTCAATTTCAATATGTTACTGCTTATGCACTCAGATGGTAAGACTTGTGGTCTAGCCAAATGCGAATGGAGGAGGGGGCGGGGTCGTGGCAGGATATATTTTATATTTTAGTGGATTGCGCGCCTAGGGAAGTTTGGGAGCAGATGCTGTATATTGAGTCATTATGTCTATCCCTGTGTCATTTTGATCGCCCGAGACAGTGTGCTAGTTGAGAATGGGAATAATTAAATATGTTTTAATTTCATAGAAGGGTTAATAAATGGTTAATAAATATGAAAAGTTATTGGATTGCAATTTTGAACATGACTTTATTTGAGGAGAATGTCTTCTGAATAGCAGGTAATCTGCATTCATGATTATCTTTACCTTTGCTTTATCGAATTCCTCCGCTGTGGATCAGCTGATGTCTTTTGGGCGCCTTATGGAAGAACTCAATTGAGTGTCTATGGATAAACTCAAAAGAACTTATATTGCATTCTTAATGATAATACTCATTTGCATGAGTAATCAGTACATTTATAAACTAAAAAAAAGGATATTGACTGGGTAACGATAAAACTCGTTGGAATTTGTAATGAGTAAACTCGAAAGAATGGATATTGAGTGGGTAATCATAACACTCATTTGAATGTGTAATGGGTAAATTCAAAATAATAAATATTAGTTTTGTAATGCTAAAACTCATTTAACGTCGAGTTTCTTTTGAGTTTCATTTGACTCTATAAAACAGATTAGAAGCTCAATTGAAACTCATTGTTCATTTTTGTAAGGGCCCTGTGAGGCAGACCAAGTTCTAGGCTGTATAAACATACACACAACCCCCAATTTCGCTGGTCGGCTACACCTGCCAACGCTGCTCCCGGCGATATCTATCAATACGTGCGCCAAACGCGCCTCGGCAGTCGACCCGGTCGTCTGCGTCATTGTCCGCCTTTGATCCTGGCAAGTTTTTTGACCTTATTTTTTACAGAAAGGGGGCTAGGCTTTGTAATTTTGCAGTATAAAACTGACCTATGAAATACACATTTGGTGTAAATTGTAGATTGCTACGTGCATGCGCCGATTTTTACGGTCCATTTTAGATCGGGCCTGATTACTTCAGCCAACCTATTCTATGAAAGTGTTCTTTAATCTAACACATGTTACCATATAAGAAAATATCGGCACACTTTCTAGGGATGTAAAACAAAATATAATAGGCAATAAAATAGTAAAACTCAGTAATGTACCGTTTATTTTGTCTTTACTTCGTCAGTTGGCCGCACGAAAGCCAATATCATCCGTTACTTAAAGGAGCTGTGCAACAATTTCAGTGCTCTGCTTAAATAATTTGGGAGTTGGTGTCTCGACGTTTCTGAAGCAAAGAACAAAAAACCGATTTTGCCTGCATGTCCTAGTAGTTTATTTTAAAAATTGACGGTTTTGTTGACTGCGGAAAAATGGCGCCATTAAAACCCCGTATAATTGAAGTTGTGTTGATGATACCAGGCTTTTGACGCATTTATATTTATGTTGGAACGACAACTTATAAAAAAATTACCTTTTATCGAGCAGGAATTCGCAAAACTTCCTATCTTTTTACAAGCCCCCGTTGACGTCATTCCGCGTGGTTTTCATGGCTGTCGCTCGCGGCTGCAGGTCGGGAAATATTCTAAATTTTGCCTCGCGATTAGGCTGCGGAATCGAAACATTTCGAAGGAAGGAGGTGTGTTTTCTGTCCTTTGTGACAAGGTGAACAATGTCAAAAGTAGAAGGTGCAAAGTCTTTCAACGTTAAAATCGTTGCACAGCCCCCTTAAGAGGTAGTGCTTAACTAAATTAATTAGCTTATCGTGATTTCCTACCTTCGAAGCGAAGTATTATATGGCACAAAAATAAACACATTTTTGCACAAACCTTGCGTTTTAAGCTGGTATGTGAATTTAAGTACGAGTGTGAATTTAGGAATGTCTGTGAAGTTAGGCAGGTTTAGGCCTATAAATGTTTTTATGTGTAATTTTGCAATTTTGTATATTAGTGTGCAGTGCTTTACCGAAAATGCCTTTGAGCTGTTGGTTAGTATAAAAATAAATAAATAAGAAGTAAATTAAATTTAATTTGAGATGCTTGTAGGGGTTGTTTTTCGTTATCAACCTTGAAAACGTTTTAGTCCGCAGTAAACTGAAAAAAAAGTCCGAAGCTTTGTTATAGATTTCACTTTGAGATTTAGATAGAGCATGGCGATCTTTGCTTGCGAGCCGTTATACACCTGGGGTTCGAGAGGGAAATTATCCGCTTTGCTGAAGTAAGACCCGGAGTAGCAACAGGCATGCGGCTTTTTGTGTTTAGACGCGGAGAAGGTTTGCGGTCAGCCCATGTGTTGAAACAGAGAGCGGCAATATGCACGTTAGAACGAAAACGTCCTTTGAAAAGAAGTATAACCTACATGCAAAATATTGTCATTGCAACTTGGTAAATACAAACCTGATTGAAAAATCCATCAAAGTAATCCTGTCGGGAAGTCAGTGTTTTTTAATGAACAGCCGACTGTACCTGGTTGTACGTCAAGCATCTCTGATTGGCCGATAAGCAAATCACACAGTCAGACTGCGCTAATCGGTTTTCTTGTAGCAGACGGCAGATGCGAAATTCCGTCAAGATTCCTAGGTGGCAATTCTGATTGGACATCGACTGTCTCTGTCCGCACGTCAGGAATCCTTGACGGACAGACAGACGAACGGTCAGGGTACATAAGTTTTGATGACACGAGCTTACGACTATTCCGTGAAACAATATTATTTGGCAAAAAGAATTTGCCGCATGCACGTGCAAACGGTTTCAGGACATGCGCGAAACCGCTAGTGTAGAGATAAAACAAGCGGGGATTTCGACAACCATGATCAGAAGCCACGCTGGGCACGCTAACCACGCCACGTTTTCGGTCGCGGTGGATTCGTCACCCGTCGTCGCTGTGACCCCTTACAAAAATCTGTAGTTAAAGTCTTCTGAATTTCTGTTAAAACGTTTATGGAAGCGTATTGAAATTTTTTAAAACTCTTTTTATGTTTTTAGACTTTATTTAGACAACTTACTTAACTCCTAGTTAAAGTTGGCCACTTAAAGTTTTTAGAATTCCTTCTTACATAAATTTTGTTGAATTCTTTTTGACGGAACCGTACATTAACGTTAAAAAAAGACTGAAATTTTTTTAAAACATATATTTTGGTCAAAGTTTGCCGACCTCGCGAGGGCAGCAGAGAGGAAAATGAGAGCGCAGGCGAGGTGGCGACTACGTAACATCACCAAACCTGAAACACGGAAGAAACAAAACACCTAAAAGAACACACGCACGCAACGTCTTGTGTTCGCGTACTTTCTTTTTTTTTTTTTTTTCTTCCGTGTTTCAGGTTTAGTGTCGTCAATCGAAGTTAACATCCTGAACCACCGATCCTGTGTGATTCAGGATTGGTGGTTTCCGCTAAAGGTGCGGTCGTCTATTTTCTTCACCCGGTTAAAAACTCTACCAAAGATAGGTTGAGATTCTGGTGAATCCACTCAATGATGGCCTTCTTGAGGCAAGCAAGCATAACGACAAAGCACGCCAAACAGGTTACCACTACTGGTGACACCTCTCTGGAAAAGTCCTCCCACGAAGTGCGCGAAATTCAAAGCAGGACAGCGTGATTTATTGGCGTCCTTGAAATAGCATGGAAAGTCACTTGCTTTAAAGTTACGGCCGGTTAAAGTATACATTGGAAACAAATGCCAAACAATAAACAGGAATATTTATAGCAGTTTTTAACGACATAATATAATAGACCATCCTTGTTTAGCAACTTGCGTCGTTGAGAAAACAAATTTCTACGCCCAAACTATCGGGTTGCTTCGAGAAACAGTTGAAGCGTGTTGTCGCTGCGCGTAGATGAATTGCATGATGCGCCGAGGTAGTCTGTGGTGAAGGCCTAGTATAGGAAGTGTAATTCCTGTACGTTGTATGAACCAAAACCCTCAGGCCGCCCTCTTGAATAAAGAATAGAAGTCGGATGGCCGAGACATCTATCGGCAACAGAGCAGACGTAAGCCGGCTACCTGGCACCGCGGCTCATAGATGGCGGCAGCTGTCGCTTCGTCGCGCTAGAGAGCCTCAAGTAAGAGTGGGTTCAACTCAAACAAGGTGGAGCATTTGCAATTTAATGGCGGCGTTAGAGATGGTTGATCATACCATTTTTCGCGTTTAAAATATGTTTATCCTATCGGAACAAAAATGGTGTCTAAAAAAAAGTGTTATCTTATTCTTCGTGTAAAATATTCAAGCATCTCCAGGGCTGCTTATAACCGGAGTTACGTTGAAAAATAATCCGAAGCTCCATAGAGCCACACCAAAAATTTGCAGTATAATGGCGCCCATTAACACGTGCCACGGGCGAGGAGTTGAACGACTGATCTCTGTTTGCCCTTTCTCCTGGCAGATGCCGAGCGCTCCGCGCGGTCGTCGGGTGGTCGGCCTTCGTGAGTGATCGGTCACGTGGTCCACCCCAGTGGCACGCGCCGCGTAGCAAATCGAACGTAAAATAGTCATGGGCCGAACTTTTACCGAATCGAAAATTGGGCGCCGAATCTTAGGAATCGGCAAAGCCGAATTTTCGACGTAGGTTTCTAAAGATTCGGCTAAGATTCGGCAAAAATACATTGTCGCCAGACCTAAAAGATGATATTTCCTTTTTCCGGGCGAAAAAAGTTTTTAGGTTCTTTTAAATGCATAGCGACACAGTTGTTACGAAATAAGGATATATTCTGCACGATAATTGTATCGGTGCCATTTTTGTGTGTTTAATGGCAATTTTACACTGACGTTTTGCAGAAGTGGGTTGACAACGATGTTGGTCACGATACGCGAAACTCGCTATTGTGACAGGGGGCGCAGTCACGATACGTGAGTTTCGGTTTTGAGGCCTTATCAGCGCAAGCCTGCGAGTGTGGACGTATGTACACCCTAAAGAAAGGGGGGTGTAGACGTTACACCCCTTGTCACATACACGACACCCCAAAACTTCAGTTGGATGTAGAGCGCACTGACGTTGTACCAACGCTACCAAATTTCACGAGCGGCTTGATAGCCGAGTTGTACAACTCATCAAAATAGTTAATGTAAGTGTGACTGACTGCAAAAAAAGTTATCGGGGTTAGGCTCAACTGCAAAACCTGTGTGTGTGCTTTTTCTTGTAGACTTTGAGACGTACTTTGGCTGTTTAATATGTCATATCGCACCGTCATCAACCCTCTCGCAAAAGTTGGGGCAGTCAGTTCGATGTCAGTGCTCTGTACGTCCAACTGAGGTTTTGGGGTGTCGTATATGTGACAAGGGGTGTAACGTCTACGCCCCCTTTTTTTAGAGTGTACATTGTTGAAATAAAGGCGGTAACACTGTGTTCTTACTTTTTCTGTGAGTTTCCGTTCCGTGCGCGAAAACGAATGCAACGGCTGCTGAGACTTCACCAGATTAGAAAATAATATTGTTGTAAATATGCAAGTTTTTTTTTCGAATTTAATTTATTTTAGCTTTCATGAAAGTGTGCGTCTCATATTCGCAACCTCTCGTTTTTAACTTTTAAAATTCAGTTTTTTAACGTTAGGACGCACGCGGACGCTTGGGAGTTACGAATATTGGATGTGGAACGTCGAGCATGATAGTTCTGTGTTTAGGTTTATGCGGACAGATGAAATCCGCGAGGTAACGCGAATTAAAAAGCAATAATATTTTATTTTGGCACAAACTACTTGTGAGCCGAGAACAGGATTGCTAAAATGGCAAGGATTGCTTTAAAGTACTTGTCAGTCAATGTTGGAACTACGTCGTGCATCATTCGAAATATCAAATGAAGATGACGTTATGATCTTCATTTGTCATTTCCGCAATAAACTGCGCCAATTCCTAGTCGATCATTTGTTCTTGAGGCAGAAAATATCGAAGAAAACCTCACTCACAAAGGCTGACAAACACACAGTTACCATTTACCCCGCACCTCGACGTAACCGCTGGTAGTACTACACTGCACGATGGTAACCGCACGACCGCACGGCGTCCATTTGCAATCCATGGCCCCGTGGCCCCGTCGCGTTCTCGCGCGTTCGCAGGCATTTGCCGAAGTTTTGGCAAATCTTTGCTGAACTTGCCTTCAAAAGTTCGGCATGTGCCAAACTTTACCGAATCTTAAGTTCGGCATATTCGGTCTATCATTAGCGTGAAGCATGGAACACATGAGCTGTGAAACTGGGCGCCGCGCGCCGTTCGCTACTCGGCGCGCCACAGGCGCACCGCGCGGCTTTACCTGTATCAAATAGGGATTCAAACCGCAAAAAAAAAACACCTAACGTTTCGGTTGCGGTTTATCGGTTTCGTTCCGGTTTTTTACGGTTTTATTTTTAAGTCTTCGGTTACCGGTTACACGTTCCTAAAAACCGTTGTTTTTTTTCGGTTTCTTCAAGAATTTGTTTTATTGGAATACTAGACAGCCGTTTTATAATAAACAATTTAAAGTAGTCCCAGATATCCAACAATGGGAACAATTGGTTGTTGGTATGTTTATACCGCCTTGAAGACGTCTGCCTTCAACGAGAGATTTCTCTCTCAGCTGTAGATGATCAATTTAGCCAGTGCAGTACAACTGCTGGCCTGGAGTCTTTAACCTTCACCACACAGTAGTAATAGACGACCGCACGCCGGTATGATTCTAATCCAGATCGAAACGGGCAGGAGTGGGGATTGAGTCCTGCATCCTGGTTTATGCAGCGAGAGCTTTCGCTCCACGAGCCCCGAGCTGGTGTGCGCTAGACCACTCGGCCACCGATCCCCTTCCAATAAAAGGATATTCACAATAACAAGAACTCAAAAACGTCTTCGTATTTCTAATTGGTCAAAAGTCGCGCATGTTTCTAGCTTCAACACTTGTTCACTACACTACGTGGTATGCGCTCGCTCTTTTCACCCTCTGCGAAAAGGTGAGGACGCAAAAAGGTCATATATATATATATATATATATATATATCTATATATATATATATAGGGTGTTTTTTAAGCTTAACAGAATTTGTTTTTAAAAACCATGAAAGCTAGATTAATGCGGTCTGCGCAGGTGAGTTATACGGCCAGGGGGACGTAATATAGAAGGCTAATCGTAACGAACAGTCGGCTAATTAGTTAAATTTTGTTAATTAACTTTTTTAAATAATGAAAATAGACATACAGTTTCAATTACAAACTTGCTCAGCGTTATCGAAAACCACTAAATCAGTCATTTTCAGAAAGACTTTGAGCGCGTGATAAGCGTAGTAGTGCACTAAAGTTAGCACGTACAAAGCTAGCGGTTGCGATAAGGCGCCCGCGCAATTTTTCCGTCTCTTATCTAGTCCCAGCCTTGTACCTGCTCCACGAGCGGTAACTTTAGTGCACTACTACGCTTCTTACGCGTTCAAAGTCTTTCTGAAAATTACTAATTTAGTGGTTTTCGATGACGCTGAGCAAGTTTCTAATTGGAACTATATGTCTATTTTCATTATTAAAAAGTTAATTAACGAATTTTAACTAATTAGCCGACTAGTCGTTACGATTAGCCCCTGTAGCAATGTTTTTTGGGGTTAATAATTGACAGGATACAATGTCCCTCGTTTTTATTAAAACATGTATTTACAAAAGAAATCAAAGAGTTCATATGCTTATATTAAAAGAAAAAAGAAAACTTAGTTAAAGAAATGAAAAAAAAGTAGAAAGCAGCAGTCACCATGTCTTTGTACAAGCATGCGCGGCAGCGGGTCTTGTGTCTGGAGCTGTCCTTGTCGGGCACCGGTTGTAGCTGGCAGTCAGGAGCGGGAGCGGTTGGCTTTCGTCGATGACCCAAGAGTCACCGCACCAAGCGCTCGTGCAGTAGGAAGCCGGGCAGCGGAGATTCCTATGCGCTGCCCTGGCTGGAACAGGCTGCTGGTCAGACAGTAGGAGCGAGCCGCTGACTGCCCTGGTCGATGGTGTCGTTCCGATCCAGCACGTTCTCCCGGCCAGTCCTTCGCACGCTCTCCGTGCACGCACTCCCCATCTCTTCTCTTCTTGGTCGTCTTCCCTTGTCCCTCCGATCCGATCCATGGGTTGGCACACCCTTCTTCTTTTGTAGACTAAGTCACATCACCACAAGGAGCCCCCCTTTAAGTTTTTTTTCTCAAAGTACCAAACACAAATCACAAAAAAAAACAGAAACCATAATGATGTGCGCAAGTTCATTGCAGCCTACTATACTCCGTTTCACCTTATGTTGTACCGCAGCGAAGGCTAGAAGCGCGAGCTCATAGCGTTGGCAGCTGCCCTTAATGCACGAGAGCTTGTGCCGCCGGGACGTGCCCTAGAGCAAGGAGCTCGCGCTTGTAGCCTTTCCTGCGGTTCATCATAAGGTGAAATAGTATAAGATAACCCGCACCCACAATCCCAAGGCCCCTACGCACATTAACGTTTGAGAGCGTTTGAGTGCGTTTGACTGCGTTGCGGCTGCGAGAAACCAGGACATCTCTGCTTCTTATGTCGCGTGCCAAGCTATTGCTCTATTTGGATTCTACGCTTCATATGAAGCACAGAAGTGCCGATGACTCGCTTTCGTTTCGCGACGCAACGCAGTCAAACGAACTCAAACGCTGTCAAACGCGAATGTGCGTAGGGGCCTTCATTTCCTTAAATGTACTCCACGCGAAACGAGCACTCTTAAAGCATCAGACTGCAGCGTAACACTCGGCTGTTAAGTTGTTTTGCCTTGTTTAGATATTCTAAAGGATAATGGTCCGTATGAACAACGAAATGCGTCCCACACAAATACACATGAAACTTCTCTATTACACAGACCATGACCCAGGAATGTTATTGTCCTCATACCGACTTCGCACTTCTTGGGTTTTACCGTAATACCGGCTTGTAGCATTCTCTCAAAAATCTGCTTTAAAGGGCAACTCCGCTTCATGTTTGGTTTTGAAAAAACAATGCAGTCCTCTTCAATATCGCCTAGGAAGACCACACGTCAAATATTACGACGCAGTTCTGTCTAAATGTTTCTTAAACGGTCCTGCAAACTTTGCAACTCGCCAAGTTGCCGAAATCCGCTGACTCGAGCGGGCGAATTCAGGCGCAACCAACAGCGCAGTCAAGGCTACGGCATGAGCGGAGCCAACATTGAGCTAAACGTCATCCTCATGGCCCCCTTTTGCTTGTTTTTACTTCTCCGGGCGAGCGCAGCTCATGAGGTCAGCAACGTTGCCTCTCGGCGCTCAGCGGTGTCCACGTGATTGGCGTTCTTGGGAGCCGTCCCGCCGCCCGCCGTTACCGCCGTCTTCCGCGTCACAACCACCGTCGTCGTCTCACCGTTTGTGGTTATTGTCTGCCGGAGTTTCGTCCACACTACGGACACCACGTACGCAGACTTATGCCGCAGTTGCGCAGACCAAAACACGGCGAAGAGTGCGGTGCAGACGACACTCGCGCCTACCACACGCCCGCCCCCATCCCGCCCGTCGTTGGGCCGAGGATCACGTGACATCTCGTACCACGTGATGGCCATGTACTTGGCGGCCCGAGGCCAATGTTGCCGGACGGAGTAGAAGTTTCGGTTTCGATTTCCGCTCGTGTTTAAAATTAGATTTAAAAAATATATGTCCCATTTATCGCGAAGCAAACGACGTAGTGTCTTTTATTAGGGCTTTTTAATTCGAAATCACTCATTATCCCGAAATCTTTGGAATTGAGCGGAGTTGCCCTTTAAAGGGATACTGAAGCAAAGAATTTAGTGTTCATAATAAGTGGCACACGTTCTTTCCACGAGCCAGCAGCCGCCGGTGTGCGCGAGCACACGCAACGAAAATGACGTCAAAGGCCTCCATTCGCGCTTAAGAGGACAGTGAAATGCATGGGCTTCGGGCCAAAGGAAAATAAAGACAGGCTTTTCATCTCTACAAGTGAAAGCTACGTGTTTTTTAGACCAATTAATCGCTTACTTTTTACACCAGACACCACTGTGTAGATGAAAAACCTGTCTTTATTCGCCTTTGGCCCGAAGCCCATACATTTCACTGTCATCTTAACCGCGAATGGAGGTCTGTGACGTCATTTTTGTTGCGTGTGCTCGCGCACACCGGCGGCTGCTGGCTCGTGGAAAGCACGTGCGCCACTTATTATGGACACTAAATTCTTTGGTTCAGTATCCCTTTAACGTCTCCTTATGTTCTCAAATTTCCTTGAAAATACGCTCCCAAAAATGCAGAACCCGAGGTATATTACTAAAAATATTCTAACGATGAATGATTACAATCCATTCTACTTTGCATTCCTCTCAATCGTAATTAATGAAACACAATGAAGAATGATTTGAATCCACTTCGCTTCTCTCAACCCTCAGTGATAATGCCCACCATCGTACCAAAACACTTGATACGGGACGAAGTGCCTCCTGGCAGTTCTCGATCACTGTGCCTTCCGGAATATTTCGTCGAACATCACCTTCACGAGCTCAAGGTGAATCTTGTCCGTGTCGTCGCAAATCTTGCGCTCCTCCACCTCCATGTCCAGCCTTCTGACCTTGACCACCATCTCTGCTTCAAACTTGGTCCTCTCAAAGCCCAGCTGCTCTTCGTCGACCTTGAGCCTTCGCTCCTCAAGCTGCAGTTCTTTTTCCTGGATCATTTGTTCCCGGTCTACTTGCCTTTCAAGGAAATCCTGCCGTCCATCCTGACACTTCCTCTTGGCCCCTCCGTTTCCGTGCTCCATGGTGTCCTCTCCGGACGAGACGGAAGGGTCGGCTCCTGCCAAGCTGTAGCCCTCAATGAACTCGGTCGGGACGTTGTCCTGAGTATATCTCCGGCACGGGGTAGTTATCGGTCCTGCTCAGGGGCGAAACCACTGTTTGGGCCTCAGGGTCCTTCTTTTTGAAGTGCGGCCTTGGGTAAAGAACTCTGCGGGGCTTGGGGTACACTTGCTGCTTCATGTCGAAGACCTGCTGGAGCAGCTTCTCCCTCTCCAGGTACTGCTCGTGAGTGGTTGACCTGCTTTTCAGGCGCTCTTTGGCGTCAGTGTCGCTCCACTGCGAGAGCAGCACGTCCCCTCGTTCCCTGGCACCCCCAATATTACTAAGTTGGTTTAACCTACTCGGCATACTACTGTCGATGGCAGCGACGATTTCACCTTCCGCATCAGCCACCTCCTTGAGGGTTTGTTCGGTCGAGTCTTTTGCTCCATGAATATTCCCCACAATAACGTCATACAGAGGACGTTCCATGCACTTGGCGGTTACCTGTCCCGTTAAGAACGGCGACACAAGGCGAATGTTTGCCTCTGGCAACATCAGACACGTCCCGCCCACTAAGAATACGGGACTGACTTTGCCAGTAAAATTTTCACATGCGACCAGTTCCCGGCGCACTATCACGGTGTTACTCCCGGTGTCCCTCAACACCTTTACTGCTTTGCCGTTTAATACTCCATCTGTGATTGGCATACCTTCCGACAGAATTGGTCTCGCCTTTTCAGTCATATTCATGGGGGACGTTCTGAAGGCGTTTCTTGAGATTTTCTTCCTTCCCCGTGAGAACGCGTCCGTCTTACCAACAGGATCATCATCGGGTTTTACGAAACATGAAACTTCTGTCTTTCCGTTCTTTCCTTGCCGACATGATCTGGACTCGTGTCCTGATCTCTGACACACTTGACAGAACACGCGTGTTTCTGGTTTTGATCGGCAATCTGCTGCCTTGTGGCCTAACTTACCACACAAGAAACATTTTATCTTTAGAGCGGGTTTGTTGCCATGCGCATCTTCCTTCAGGGAATCTAAGGTTTCCTTGGCCTCTTTCCTGAAAGTGGCCAGGTTAAGCTGGCCCTGCGCCTCCAGGAAGTGGTCCACCATTTCAACCAGCGCCGAGATGGTCTTACAGATTCTTTCCTTTAACAAGACCGCGAGCCTCGGATGACAATTCCGAAGGAATTTCTCCCCAATCATCTGGTCACGAATCCCCTCATACGTTTTTGGGCATGCGTTCATACTGGCCCAGTGATCGAAGAACCTTCTAGTCTTGCAGCAAACTGGCTCCCTGTCTCTCCGCCTAATGGCTTGCTCTCTCTAAATTGCTCGCGGTACCCCTCTGTCGTGTAACGGAACCGCTGGAGCAAAGCCCTCTTCACCCTATCATAATCCAGAGAGTCTTCAGGCGACATCCTGCCTATGACCTCCAGAGCTAGGCCAACAAGGCACATGCTTAGAGCAGTCGCCCACTTCTCTTGCGGCCAATCTTGCCCCTGAGCTACACGCTCAAATCTCCTCAAATACGAGTCGAGATCGCCCCTTTTGTCATCGAAGGGAGGCATAAGCTTGTGAGGACTAGGAGATAGCGATATAGATGCGCGACGTGACCCTTCACTGCCATCTGTTCGTCCTATCTTGGTTGCGCTAGCCTCTGCAAGACAAATGTTTAATTCGATAATGCGTTGCTCACTTTCTGCCTTAAAGGGGCTGTGCAACGACATTGGGTAGGAATATTTTTTACTTTACACCAGCTTCCTGGCACTAGTGGGACCCAAGGATACTTGAACGCAACACCACTGACCAAGAAGCGTCTTCGTCGCGGCGGATTTCAAAGCATGAAAGCGGAGTTTTTCTTTCAGTCTCTCCTTCCAAAGCCGCCTATTGCTCCTTCGCGAAATTTGATGACGGAGCTGTGGGGACAATGGCAACAGTACGATCCCCTGGAATGCGTCATCGAGCTTTGCGATCCCAGCTGTGACGATATTCAAATGCTGCTCACACAGTGGACGCGAAGACTGCGTACGCATTCGATCTGGGCTCGTGATAATTACTAGCTCGAGAAGCATTCGGGTAGTGGCCCGTGTCCAATCGCTGCAACGACGACAATAGCCGAGCCATAACAATGTCTGGAACTCAGCGCGTGTCCTGTGCTTTTCCAACCCCAGCGCGTGGCTATGATCAACATTGGCGGCATATAATCGGCTCCAGATCACGTGGCCGCTTGTTCTGGCTGCGAGTTGAGGGGGTGAACGGTGCTCGTTGTTATTTAATTTTTTTCTGGAACTTCTATTGCGTGGGGTGAAAAACGAACGCGTGTTTCGTAGGTCATTAACGTCAGGAATCCGTTTTAAGCGGTATTTGCGCAGAGTACAAAAAGTGTTGCATCGCCCCTTTAAGGCGCTGTGCTTCCCTCTCAGCAGCCTTCTCTTCTCGTTGGCGTGCTCGCTCCTCGTCCACCCAAGTCCTCAACTCCGCTCCTGCCAGTCCCAACTCAGCGCCCAAAGACATTAACTCTTTAACCTCCATTCTGATTAATTATTGATACTTAGAAAAACGAAGGAACATACAATATCTTGTCCTGTCACAGACGCCAGTTAATTGTAGCAAGGTTCTTTGGGGTTAATAATTGACAAGATACAATGTCCCTCGTTTTTCTTAAAACATGTATTTACAAAAGAAATCAAAGAGTTCATATGCTTATACTAAAAGAAAAAAGAAAACTTAGTTAAAGAAATGAAAAAAAAGTAGAAAGCAACCTTCACCATGTCTTTGTACAAGCATGCGCGGCAGCGGGTCTTGCGTCTGGAGCTGTCCTTGTCGGGCCCCGGTTGTAGCTGGCAGTTTGGAGCGGGAGCGGTTGGCTTCCGTCGATGACCCAAGAGTCACCGCACCAAGTGCTCGTGCAGTAGGAAGCCGGACAGCGTAGATTTCTATGCGCTGCCCTCGCTGGAACAGGCTGCTGGTCCGGCAGCAGGAGCGAGCCGCTGACTGCCCTGGTCGATGGTGTCGTTCCGACCCAGCACGTTCTCCCGGCCAGTCCTTCGCACGCTCTCCGTGCACGCCCTCCCCATCTCTTCTCTCATCACAGCCCCCTATACTGTGTCCCCCTGGCCGTACTACTCACCTGCGCAGACCGCATTAACCTAGCTTTCATGGTTTGTTTTTAAAAATTCTGTTAAGCTTAAAAAAAAAAAAAAACCACCCTGTATATATATATATATATATTATATATATATATATATATATATATATATCTATATATATATAATATATATATATATATATTGGGATTGGGATGTCTCACGTAAGAGTGTCATTATTTTTAAAAATAAGGAAACTTGAAATGTATATATCGTTCCTTCAGGATTACGTGGTCTGCTTCGGCAGACGTAAGTACATGAGAGTACAGTGCTCATTCAATACATAATTGCCAAGACACACTAATTAAATTTTTGTATTTTGTTTTAGTCACCATGTTTCAATTATATATTTGCAGCCCATCGTTTATAGAAGCCAAAGTAGTTGAGAAATGTAAAAGAATAATGATTTAACTTCGAGTTATTTCGTGGCGAATTTTGGCAATCACGAAAGAGGGAAACCCAAAGTAACTCGGAAAAAGCGCGCTACTCTCTTAAAAATGACTGCTCGTCTACTTACCCGCAAAACGCTCGAATGGCCAATCTCCGCAATCTACGAAATCAACTCAGCGAATGATAAGGCGGAACATTCGTTTAGACCTAAAAATTAAGTCTGCGCTGTGGCATTACGAAATGCAAACATGACGTTTTGCATTGCGCAATGCCACAGCGCAGACTTCATTTTTAGAGTCTAAACGGATGTTCAGCCTCATCATTCGCTGAACTGATTTCATAGATCACACTGATTGGCTCTTTGAGTGTTTTGCAGGCAAGTAGGCTCGCAGGCATTTCTTAGAGTGTAGGGACGGAGGTAGTTGCACTCTGGAAGAGGCGTCAGGGCGTGACTTGTAGTGACGCGCACGTTGCTGTTAGCACGTGACCAACAGCTTTGGACCTATCCCAAATCTGCTCACTGCCCGCTTCCCGCGAGCCGATTTAAAATTAAAAGTCATCGCGTGGTTGTGGTAGGTCCGAAATTGATACTTATAACGTGCGCCTTTCATTGCGATAACTGGCGCTGCTTGCTTTCGTTGATAATTTTCACACTGGTGAGGCAGATCTCTGGGCTTCAAATAGAAGAGAGAAGTAAAAAACGAAAAACTGATGGCTGTACACCAATGGCTGTTAGTTAAAAATCTGACCGCAAACCACGTTGCGTGCTACGATGGCCTCCCATCAAGCATATTCTATTAAAGAAAATGTATACTATATGGTTCTTGCTTACGTCGTTACGCGAGGAAATGTTACCTTAGCATTGTCGATTTACGCCACTCAAAATACACAGCGCCGTGTGCTAGCTCGTGGTTTGTCCATTAGAACCTCTAATCAGCTTCGCTTGACATTATCTGTTGAACCTCCTCAGCGAAGAAAGCCTGCAGCCGTTTTAACGGAAGACTTGAAGACTGCTATTCTGGCATATGCAAGCATGCGCCTGTAAGCCAGCGTGAGAGAAATTGCGAGGGCCTCTGGAGTTAGCCCGTCTTCGGTGTGGGTGACAGATGCGCCCTGTGCACATCCACTATTGGCTCTCATCCCCCCCCCTCATCTTCATTTACAACGCCTACAGACACACACATCTTCGGTGTGGAGAGTGCTTTCCGAAAACACGCTTCACCCTTACCATGTATGTCTCCACAAGGATTTGTATCCAGAAGACTTTGAGAAATGCCTAGATTCTTGTAGTTGGACCACCATTCAGACTGACCAGATGGCAGACTTTTTGAACAGTGTTTTATGGACAGATTAAGCAACATTCTACAGAAATGTATATGTAAATCTGCATAACGCGCATTACAAGTCACACACAAATCCACTCTGTCTCCGTCACCACAAACACCAAGTGCAGTGTTCGGTGAACGTGTGGTGTGGTATATTTGATGCTCCCATTGTTGGCCCTTATTTCGTTGAATGCAGACTTAATGGAAAAAAAGCTACCTTGACGTCCTCCTAAACGAAGTTCTGGCCGAGTTCATTTCAGAGCTTCCTCTGAACATTGTTAGCTCAATATGGTTTTAACACGACGATGCCCCACCACACGCCTGTTCGCAAGCAGTCCCTTGACAGAAACTTCGCTGAACAATGGATTGGACGTGGTGGACCAACGTCCTGGGCCCCAAGGTCGCCAGACCTATCTCCATTCAACTTTTTTTTTTTTGTGGAGCTATATCAAAGACCAAGTTCGTGCCACCGAGACGACAAGCCTAGATGAGTACAGAGGCTTTTCACTGCTTGTGCAAATGTTCCACGAGAAACGCTGCCTCGAGCAATGTCCGGCATGAAAGATCGATTATTTATGTGCATTGCAATGAAGGGCAGGCACTTTGGACATATTTTGTAGAGCACTCGTGCTATGTAAAGTCAGAGCTTGATTAAAGCTAATCAACCAAAAAGGTTCTTGTTGTTAACAAGTATCGCGACTACTGAATGAGTGACGTTAAACGAAGCACAAATGTCATTGCACATGCGTCTTATAGAAAAGAACTATAAAAACGGATAATCCAAATTTGATAAAAAAAATTACGATTGTGCTTGGGCGCCAGCGGAGAAAACAACTACAACGCAGAACTACCTTCATTATCTCAAACTAAACGCGCGGTGAAAGCTATCAAGTTTAGTGTGTTCGAGAGTACCTACCGACATCAAATGCAGGGGGGACGATGACTTTCGACTTAATACTCAACCCCAACAAGCCCACTGCGGGAGCTGGCCGTGAGCCGATTTTGGATCGGTCCAAAGTTTTTGGTCATGTACTCACAACAACATACGCGTCACCACACGTCACGCCCTGACGCCTCTTCCGGAGTGAAACTATTTCTGCCCTCAGCGCGCTTTTTCCGAGTTTCGGTATTCCTCTGCCGTGATTGCCAAAATTCGCTACAAAATAACTCGAAGTGGATTTAGTTTCTCTACGATCTGTCAGCTGCATTTGTCTTTACAAACGACGGGCGGCAAATCTCTAATTGAAATATCGGCCCTTTACACTCATGTCCTTACGTCCGCCGAGGCGGACAACGTAATCCTCAAGGTATAATGTATTTATTTCAACTTTCCTTTCTTCTAAATACTGGGACTTACGTGCGACAACATATATATATATATATATATATATATATATATATATATATATATATATATATATATATATATATATATATATATATATATATATATATATATATATATAAAACACGGGCACTTCACGTCATCGTACGTGGTGTCCGAGGAGGAAATAAACGAACATATGCAGATGAATGAACCGTACTTAATCCAATGAATCAAAGATTTCGGGAACCCGCCGAAAGCCAAAATAACGGCGGAGCCAGGACTGTGGGTGATCCGTCATTAGAAGCAAACCAAGGGCGACAACTTATATCTATATATATATATATATATATATATATATATATATATATATATATATATATATATATATATATATATATATATATATATATATATATATATATATATATATATATATATATATATATATATATATATATATGGGTGGTTTCATCTCAAATCGTGCAGGCAAACGGGTCGAATTTTTAATTTCGCTGAAAAAAATATATGTTATGGCGTCGTCTCTAAAAACGCAGTAGCCACAAACCGCAAGTCCGTAGGATTTTTTGTTCTCGACTTACGAATTTTAAAAGAGGCCGCGGCGGAAAGCAGTGTTTTTCACATACGTTGTGGGTCGGATGTTTCGCTCGATCTCCCGTCGTGGATTTTCAGTCCACATTATATGAACTTTTTACAAGCACTCTGTGGGCACAGGTAAAACGCTATAATACCATGAAATAATTTTAGGCGTTTTGCTTTTTTTCTGCAAAAATGTCAAAAACGCCCCCTCGGTCAATTGTTGACAAACTTTGACAATTAAATACTGGCGATCTACTTGGGTTACATCAATATTTTTTATATCTATGGAGAGCCCCAAACACGTTCTTTATAGATATTATAAAATGATTTAGCTGTATTAAATATCCTTAGCGGGACGTTTACGTTAACGTTATGCGAAAACCAAAAAGTACCAATTTTAAGATCAATTTCCTCAAAAAACCCATTTTTTATTTTTTTTATTTTTTGTTAAAATGTAGATATGATAGTTGTCTACTCGAAAAGCAAGTCGAGAAAGTGTATATTTTGTTTGTATGTTCTATATTTAAGCATCAATATCGGAAAAAGACGTTTTCGTTTTGCAAGACCTAAGTCAGACAAAAAAAGACGTGCGCTTCTATGGATTGTAAAAAAGTTTTCTTGAATTTTTGTCTGCGTTTTGTAATCACTTATAAACGCATTTTGTTGTATTGAATAGTTATTTATATTTTGAAAAGAGCGGGAAACCACGAGAAACATCTCTAATCAAATCAGCAGGCCTAGTAGACCTTCAATATCGAAGAGGCACAGACGTTGTATTTTTTTTATTTATAAAACTTTCACTGTAAACTACCATGACTAGCTAATAGCTGTCATATTACTAAGACATAAAAAATCACCACATCATTGATCTATTATATACCATTCTTTCCGAAATCAACGCTATGGTTGTTCACCGCACATCGCACAGATGAACAGGCGAGTCGGTCACGACGAGAGGAACGAAAGCAAGCACAGCAAGAAAGCCCACACAGAAATCGACACCGAAAAGCCGCGAAACTTTTTCACTCCCTACGGGAACGTTGATAACGAAACTAAAGTGTTGCGAGTGACTACAGATCGTACTCCTTCGAAAAAGACAGCGCGGAGAACTACTCCGGAACAACAGGCCTAATGCTAAATTACCCAAGCATCGAGGGAACTTTAGTTTTTCTGTGCGTGCGACAACCTCGCTGGAGCTCTGCGCATGCAGAGCATGAGGTGGCACGAGCCATATCGTGCACTGATGCTTATCTCCTGCGAACCAAAGTTTTGGTGGCGTCACGCATGCGCCGAACGTGTGGTGAGGTCGGTCTATTCTTAGTCGCTCCTAATGTTCTTAATAAACCATTATTGTTTCCGATCCAAGACTTAATTCTGGGACCCACAAGCGTAGAAAGGCAGAACAAGCTTCAAATTTATCTGTATGCTGGTTATGCATTCAGTTGGCTTTTACTGTCCTTATAAGTAGGGGTTCTGCGTTTTCGGATAAATCCGATAACACCGAAAACACATCGCCGGTAAACCAAAACAAAACAAAAAAATGGCGATTTTGATTTATTTTTGCAACTCCCAATTTTGAGACTGCCAGTTCTATAAACTCCATTGTTCTTTTTAATGTTCTTTCTTCGTTTTGTTTTATATTTTTACAACCTTTGCGTTTCTCCTCTTTTCGTTATAACTTTTATGCGTAACTGAACAAGAAAAAAATCTTTCGGCCCCCTTTTAACAAAACGCGTCATCATATATCTAAGGCAATAGTCGAATATGGTCTGAAGTATGACAAAAACTGCGGGACAAAATTTGCAAATTGCTGACTTTTATTCGCTTCAGATAAAGGCCGAAAACTCAGAATATTTGTGCGCCATAACAAAAAGCCGAAAACGCAGAATCATGCTTATAAATTTCGGCTTTGCGCTTTGATACTAGTTCTTAAAACAAACTTTCAGTTCAAATTTGTTTTATTACAATAATATGCATACTTAATAGAATCGAATAATAATATGCCCCGAAACGACTCTGCTAATCGAAGCGGCACTAACCGGCAGTCTTCAGGCAAAAAAACTAAAGGTATAATCCTTGTAACAAAACCACTTGTGGAAAATACCGTTTGACGATTCGGGTGTGTTGATGTGTATTTGACATCTAGCGAAAATACAACTAAACAAAAAGGTGTAAAGTCAGATCTCGCCACTACAAAAAAAAAACAAAAAACAATTAAGAATTATTAAAAAAAAAGTTTTTTTTTAAAACTATTTTCAAAATACAGCCAAATTTATATTTTTATGAAGTTTGAAAATGAATTTAAAACAATTCGGGAATATAAATCAAACGAACATACTATAAGCATATAGGCCACGAATAGGACTACACGAGAAGACTATTTGGTAAGCGCTAATTAAAAATAACGTGGAGATGCAAGGCTCCAAATATCTCACCTGAACGTCAAAGGTACGTTTGGCATTTCTTTTATCTCGGTAATAAAATTTGGCATATTTGCCAAGTGTATAACAAAAAATACTCGGCATAGTTTAGATCTACACGAAAAACATTTATAAATGTTTTAAGCTGTTCAATATGCAGAAAAGGTAAGAGAACTTCGTACAAAAATCGAACACTGAAAATTTGATTTTCCCCTCGCTCCACCTAATATTTTGTCGTCAAACTAAAACGTTTTCTTTTTAAATCTTTTAAGGCTTTTTTGTTCTTTCTAGACATGAGGCAACAATATATATTTAATTGAGAAAAATCAAAATACCCAACCCGACCAGTGTGTTCAATTTGAAATGAAGCGACCCAATTAGAATCACTCCCTAACGTTAATGACTGAATAAATTTGGCTTTGGCTTTTCTTTCTAGGAAATGACAGTCGCTAAAAAATTCGAGAAGTATGATCATCGTTCATCTCCTCAACTAGGAGCCAGAACATAAGCTGGAATCTTCGTCATCTTCGTCGCGGTCGCAGCTTTCGCTGTCACTGCGCCTTATTAAACCCCCCAAAGTTAACTGCAATGATGTCATCGCCGCAGTATGGACAGGCGAGTCGGTCACGACGAGAGGAACGAAAGCAAGCACAGCAAGAAAGCCCACACAGAAATCGACACCGAAAAGCCGCGAAACTCCTTCACTCCCTACGGGAACGTTGATAACGAAACTAAAGTGTTGCGAGTGACTACAGATCGTACTCCTTCAAAAAAGACAGCGCGGAGAACTACTCCGGAAGAATAGGCCTAATGCTAAATTACCCAAGCATCGAGGGAACTTTAGTTTTTCTGTGCGTGCGACAACCTCGCTGGAGCTCTGCGCATGCAGAGCATGAGGTGGCACGAGCCATATCGTGCACTGATGCTTATCTCCTGCGAACCAAAGTTTTGGTGGCGTCACGCATGCGCCGAACGTGTGGTGAGGTCGGTCTATTCTTAGTTGCTCCTAATGTTCTTAATAAACCATTATTGTTTCCGATCCAAGACTTAATTCTGGGACCCACAAGCGTAGAAAGGCAGAACAAGCTCCAAATTTATCTGTATGCTGGTTATGCATTCAGTTGGCTTTTACTGTCCTTATAAGTAGGGTTCTGCGTTTTCGGATAAATCCGATAACACCGAAAAACACTCGCCGGTAAACACAAAACAAAACAAAAAAAATGGCGATTTTGATTTATTTTTGCAACTCCCAATTTTGAGACTGCCAGTTCTATAAACTCCATTGTTCTTTTTAATGTTCTTTCTTCGTTTTGTTTTTATATTTTTAACAACCTTTGCGTTTCTCCTCTTTTTCGCTATAACTTTTATGCGTAAACTGAACAAGAAAAAAATCTTTCGGCCCCCTTTTAACAAAACGCGTCATCATATATCTAAGGCAATAGTCGAATATGGTCTGAAGTATGAAAAAAAACTGCGGGACAAAATTTGCAAATTGCTGACTTTTATTCGCTTCAGATAAAGGCCGAAAACTCAGAATATTTGTGCGCCATAACAAAAAGCCGAAAACGCAGAATCATGCTTATAAATTTCGGCTTTGCGCTTTGATACTAGTTCTTAAAACAAACTTTCAGTTCAAATTTTTTTTATTACAATAATATACATACTTAATAGAATCGAATAATAATATTACCCCGAAACGACTCTGCTAATCGAAGCGGCACTAACCGGCAGTCTTTCAGGCAAAAAACTAAAAGGTATAATCCTTGTAACAAAACCAACTTGCGGAAAATACCGTTTTGACGATTCGGGTGTGTTGATGTGTATTTGACATCTAGCGAAAATACAACTAAACAAAAAGGTGTAAAGTCAGATCTCGCCACTACAAAAAAAAAAAAAAAACCAATTAAGAATTATTAAAAAAAAAAGTTTTTTTAAACTATTTTGAAAATACAGCCAAATTTATATTTTTATGAAGTTTGAAAATGAATTTAAAACAATTCGAGAATATAAATCAAACGAAAATACTATAAGCATATAGGCCACGAATAGGACTACACGAGAAGACTATTTGGTAAGCGCTAATTCAAAATAACGTGGAGATGCAAGGCTCCAAATATCTCACCTGAACGTCAAAGGTACGTTTGGAATTTCTTTTATCTCGGTAATAAAATTTGGCATATTTGCCAAGTGTATAACAAAAAATACTCGGCATACTTTAGATCCACACGAAAAACATTTATAAATGTTTTAATCTTTTCAATATGCATAAAAGGTAAGAGAACTTCGTACAAAAATCGAACACTGAAAATTTGATTTTCACCTCGCTCCACCTAATATTTTGTCGTCAAACTAAAACGTTTTTTTTTAATTTTTTTAAGGCTTTTTTGTTCTTTCTAGACATGAGGCAACAATATATATTTAATTGAGAAAAATCAAAATACCCAACCTGACCAGTGTGTTCAATTTGAAATGAAGCGACCCAATTAGAATCACTCCCTAACGTTAATGACTGAATAAATTTGGCTTTGGTTTTTCTTTCTAGGAAATGACAGTCGCTAAAAAATTCGAGAAGTATGATCATCGTTCATCTCCTCAACTAGGAGCCAGAACATACGACCACGTGGCCAGGTGCCTATCCTATGCCGCAAACGTTCATCATAGCAACGCGCTGCGGTTGGAAAAGTAGAAAACACGTGCTGAGCTCCAGGCATTGTTAGAGTTCGGGTATTCTCATAACCACATTTGTTAGACACGAGCCGCTACCTGCGGGTCCTCCGAGACATTGATTGTTACGTGTCGAAGTCGAGTGCTCACGCAGTTCTCCCGTCCAATCCATGAGCCGCGCTCGACGGTCGTCAGGCGGGCGGTTTCGATCCCACAATTGAGTCATCAAGCTGTCCGAAGGCAAGACTGAAAGAGAAACTTGGAGGATGCTTAAGCTTCGCCCTTAAGGTGAAACCCTACCCTTGGTTAGTGTGATTCTGAACCAACAGATGGCGGTGGGATCGCCTTCCAGACCTGTACATCAATGCGAGAAATCTTGTGTGGTGGTGCTTTGATACAATGGGGTATTTTTCTATGTCCTGTATTTGACATCCCTGGTCCTTCGCTTGTTTTTTTCTGCACGAGCTCTCTTTGGAACGCGCACGGCTGGGCCAGTTCTCGGGCAGTTGCCTACGCTCCGAGCTCACGTCTCCAGCAAACGTGGTCAGAACAAAACTCGAAAATCGTCCTGAGCCAAATGGCGAGCCACATGCACAACAAAACAACCGACGCGTTGAAAAATATAAAATTGCATGTACGCCGTTAGCACCCCGCGGGGATTTAGGCGGCCAATTACACATATTTCAATGTGACCAGATTTATATGACGGGCCGGTACTTTTGTCGTGCATGTGTTTGGCTCTTTGTGGATTTTCAGGAAAACGTGATTACGTGATAGATGCGGGTATCCAAAATTCTAGCTTAAGAAATTAAATATCTCAAAAATCAAAACAAATGAACTATTTCATGGAGGGTCAGGTGTCTCATTTAGGAAGCTGGGTGTTTATTTTCACCAAAACCACAAGACTCGAAAGTACAAAAAATGACACTCAGGTTTAGATATTGAGTTTGGTAAACCCAAAGTAGGACAGGTGTGGGAGTCAGAATAAAAGAATGCCAAGGTTAAAAATTAACTCGCAGCAATACATGATGAGAATTAATTTTATTACGAATTCAGTGATAAATGCAATGACTGGCCAGGCAAAGATTCTGGGTCTGTGGAAAGCTTTTGCACATAGTTTAAGCAATGTAGCAGTCTTAATGTGGTGATTTTTGCGCGCAAGTAGTGGTGTGCAACGATCAAAAATGTGCAAACGGGTAAATTTTTACGTTGTATAAATTATAGTGTAAGCACGCACATGGTACGCTGATTAAGACTCAAACAGCACTACATTTTACACTAGTGCAAAGCTTGTACACGTATACTGCTCAGGCCGTAATGTTTAAATGTTCATAGTACTTTATTAGCCTCAGATTTGGTTTAGGATGTCTCCTGATCGCTTACAACAAAAAAAGGAAGCATTCTAACTTTGGGTTGATAGAAAAACTCCACCTGCTGACGGCTACCAGTCATCTGGGCGGTTATGAGCATTCACCGCATGCCAACGGTCGCGTGCTTAGAGCGAGATTTTCCCACGTGATTTCATACATTCGCAATTGTTCTTGACAAAGGACATTGTTTACTCAGGCAAGCGGAGACATGTGAAGTTTGGAATATATTGTATTGATTGTGGCATACGTGGCAAGTAGCATAGGGGTTTTTGCAATCCGTGACATAGAATGCTCCTGGGTTTGGTCTCGACTCTCTAATGCATGTAGCACACAAAAAGCACGAGCTGAATCGCAGTGGGAAACGAAAGCATTAATGATAAAAAAGTGTGTGATCACGTGAGAACTGGGGGCATTGCACATATGCAGACGGTAAGCTTTGTTTCACTTAATGCATTACCAGTAAAATATTTGATTTTATTGTGCGAGCGAAGCGGAACATACAAGCGCGAGCATGCTGCCCTGAACTACTCTTAAGTGAACAAGTGCACCGTTCAAAGCATGGATCTCGCTTTTAAAATTTTCGATGAGAAACTAAGGTAAAGCAAAGCAAATATTCAGATCTTAGGGTTTTACAAACCAAACCAACAAAAAATCACCTAACACGCTCCAATAAAAAAAAAATTGCAGGTTTATTTTGATAATTGGAGATCTTCTGACGTGCAGCAGAAATCTCAGATTGGCCTCCGTCAGATTGTGGTCACCTCGGCCGGTATTTAAACCCAACAAATATGAATTATCTAGCAAGCGCGTTGACTCAGAAACACTGAGACGTTTTAATGTTTTGTGTTTTGTTTTAATATCATGGCCATTTAAGTGCCACCGAGGTGGTTTTTGAAACAAAATATAGTCGAACCATTCCGACAAGCATTGTTTGATTGCGATAATGTTTTTAGCAAGTGATAAAAACATTCAAATGTTTTCGCATACGTGGGGAAATCCCAAATACCAAAATCTCTTTCATGGCGCCCATTTCATTTGGATCGCGTAAGGCATGCGTACCGAACATTGTGAAAGAAACCTGGTACCGAAGCACAGTAGAACGCGCGCAAAAGCAGCTGTGGTGCACCCGCAGCGTCGCGCTTGTTGTTCTGACATCTATGGCTCGCTCATTGCGGGCATCCAGGCATCTGACACCCTGACATCTGGCGCTTTTTCTGTCTTTCGCGTGGCATTCCAAGCGGCACACGACTGCAAATGCACATCAAGCTATTCTTGAACACGGGTTGCCATCTGTACTTTATATTATGAAACTGCAATTTGCCTTAACTGAATGGGAAAAGCTTTGAGGTCTAATAACATTCTTAACATGTAATATATCAATATGAAAGTTCTGGAAAATATAATATCGAAGGGCGCTTCGTAATTCAATGTCTCGTAATTTTGACTAGTTGACGTGATTCCGTTTTTATAGCACCATAAAATAATACCATTTTGAACTTTATTTTTTATTTTAAAATATACATTATCTGTACAGCTTGTAGGTCACGTTTTTAATTCGCTATATCCAACCAAATGCTCACGTAAAATATTGTGGGCGATGAGACGTTATAACTCGAGAAATAGTTTTTTCAATATTACAGACTGTGGTCTATTAAAAGATGAATAATTAATTAACAGCTAAAAACAATCGTGATATTGAGACATTAAAGTATCTTTGAAAAACAATTCTTTGACATTAACTTCATAATTGTAGGATACATAGAAAGAAAGTTATAAACCGCCAAAAAGCACCAAAACGTCAAGCACGGTGGGGTTTAAGAGTGGAGCACGATAGCGAAACATATAAACATATACACTCCCGCTCGTTCCCTAGCCGTGCAAGCGTGCCCTAGTCACTGGCGTGTCTGGCTAAGCAACCGTAGAGGACGTGGGTTTGAATCCCGCCTAAAATTCTTCAAATATTTCTTTCAGGCAAATGAGTTACTTCATAAAGTGAATTCATTTGAAACATGCGGCGACCTTTCATTCGCATTACATGTCATGTTTTTTAATCACTTTCGTTCCACGCTCGACGTCACGTTTTACGTGAGCATTGCGGGTTGTTTAAAACTCTCGCGCAAGGTCATGTTACTGTGACGTCATGACCCTATCGACCAATTCTGGATTTTAGCGTACGCCACCGACGCCGCTTTCTCTGCGACACGAGCTCCTTAACGCTACGCGTTAATAGTTTCCTTTTATTCTCGCAATTTCACTGCGACAAAGAAGCTTCTGAATCAGCGGCGGTATGTGCGAGTATACTTGGACCAGAGGACAAGTATGCCTCTGCAAAGTCATGAACATTCCCACCCGATCTTGTTTCATGACCCATTTAAGGGTGAACAGGAGTATACTTTGAGCTCTTCCTCTTCGGTGAATCTGTCTATTCCGGCAGCGCGAAGTCCGACCGGTGAACCAGTCACGTTGAGGCAGCGCCGATACTTTGGACTTTATCGAGGGCAAAGCGTGTTGGCATATTAAGGCAATAAACACGTCGTTCTACGGACCCACAGATATACTGCCTTCATACATAGTACCCCAAAACAAAACAAAAAAACACAATTTATCAGTTACGCAAAAAAAACAATAATAATTGTTTTTAATAATAAATTGTTAGCCAAATAAATAAAAAAGTTATATATAAAATAGCTTTAAAGGACACGTGAAACTATAAATATTAAGCATAAACATGACTCTTGCCGAAAGAAAGATCAGAAAGCAATGTCACTCTCCACCAAAAGCGCTTTCACTTTTATTTTTAAATTAAAATAAAGAGCAGTTGAAGACCATTCAAACTTCAATATTGCTGGGGGGTTTGCGACTTTAAGTATTTTTGTCTGCTTACCATAATGTGTGCGTATTTTTGAGTTCGGCTGATTCTGTCTCTACAATTCGAATGATTTATATCGTCTGGAGGAATCTCAAAGAGCTTTTCGCTGTAGATAATTTGTGGTAACTTATAATAGTAAATTTGATCAAATCTTCAGTAGGCCATATTTGCTTAAAACGATTCTTTATGGCACCGTCTCCGATTCTTCGTTAGCGGCGAATCGTGCACTTCTCTTCGCGCTGGTGGAGAAGGTGACGGGAGCTCCCTGCAACGGTTATGAAGTGTCCGTGTCCAGACGGGAATTCTCCCAATGTCCGTTGTTCGCAGAGACGAATGATCGCTGTTCTTTCGGAACGCCTTTCCTGGCACACTTTAGACAGCACTTGGCCGACTTAGCAGTACCACATCCGGGTTGGCAGCTTTTTGTTGGTATGAGGCCTGTAACGTGTCTCTCTCACTGGTATGTTTACCGGTTTATGGCGTCCTTATTTCTGTCCCCCACCTAACCTAAGTAATGTCAAAACCGGGGAGTGCTCCGGTTTGCCACGGCTCGCAGATTAGCCTGCTGATTGACGGAAATTTCCGCAGATGAAATGTTTCATGGACGTTACATGGAGCGGTGGTGTAGTCGGGATTGTTTGTCACCCGTTTTTCAACCGAGCATTCGCTTAGAATCGAAGTGCAAAAGCGCTGCCTTGTGCCATTCTTGCTGGAATGGTATATAGCCATTTGGAAAGCCACTAACTTCAGTGTACAATAGACTTGTGCCCGTTACTTGAAGAATGTAATGGGTTACAATTATAAATTACGGGGCCCCAGATGTAATGGATTACCGTTACAAATACCTTCGTTGAGAAGTAACGAATTACTTTACTCGTTACGTTACAAAGTACATTCACATTACTTTTCCGGTACACTTAGCAAGAAAACAATTTTGATGTTTTCAAAAGTGCTCTAAAATACTACTTTCCATTTCGCCCGCATTATGGTAGTCCTTGCAAAACTAAAATATTGTATTTAAAAGACCGAATGCATGTAGGTACACTCCGTTCACCTGTAAGCTGATAAGGCAGCGAAAGCTGCAACCGCACCTGCCATCCCGCCAGCTTACAGCGACCGGAAGTGATCCCTTGGATTCGTCAGAGAAGGCTAGCTATGCGCGTGATCAGTAGCAGCGTCTACCTCCGCCAGGAGATTCGGATGCAAGCAACCGATCAACGAAAGCTCCTTTTTGAAACGAGCCTTTCAAGAGTGAGCGCAACGTGTGAAAGCTGAGGTCTCGTGCCTGTAGCTTTGACGCACTGTCAGCTTATGCATGGAGGGAGTGAAGTTGCATGTAGAGTGACTAAGCGAGCAGCGCTAAGAGTATCGAGCTGCCTAAGACGATATTGTTGTGGGTGCCGCCATCTTTGCAGAGGAGATGTAACTGCCGATCGTTATAATTCAAAAGTGAGACTTCCTCAGCATTATATTCGGTGTTATGAAGCTCATGTAATTTCGCTTTGCTCTGTCGCGAACTGTGTAAACATTTGTAGATGAAGGGAAAGCATTTACTGTGATCGCAAGTAAAGCTTCAGGTAACTGGCAAGCATTTTAAGCCACAGGATGGGTAAGTATTAGGGGTGTGCGAATAGTGATTTCTGAAGCCGAATCAACTACGAATCGAATAATTGTGGCACCGAATCTAATACGAATACGAATCGAATAATTTTCGAATAGTTTCCGAATAGTAAGTAGACAGCTACTAAAGGAGAGCGAAGAGATTATAAAATTATTTTCATTGTTCCAAAATGTTTCTTAAAATTATTGCAAAAACACGACTAGGCGATAATGACCAGAGTTCAGCGATATATAATTAAATAGAGACAAAAGCTACTAAAATATTAGAATGCTAAACATAATATCACGGTTCACGCGGATGCTGAACATAAAATAACAGTTCGCTTGAGCCTGCTACATCCTAAAGCATTGCACATCCTAAAGCGAAAGAGAATGTAGAAACTCTACATTCTCTTTTTATTCCTTGTTGTAGCAGATGTCCTTGAATTGAGGATCAAGGAAGGTGGAAAGGGCGTGATGTGCTTGTCTGCTTACGCCCAGGAACCTTATTTTCACTGATCTGAGAAGATTCTGGGAAAGCGCAATGTCTTGTTCCACTTGCGCCCTCAAAAGGCAACATCTTCACACACTGAACAAGTGGAACAACCATAGAAAGTGTAGGGGAAGACTCGACACAAGCGGCTCTGGTGGCTTTTTCAATTGGTTGCGTGGAAGCGGCCGAAAAACTTCCAGACTCCACTGCGCTTTCTCTTGGTACAACTTCCCGCATCTACCACTTCTACTTCGCTCATACAGAGCAGCGGTACCGTTGCAACCAGTTCTGTAACGTCTCCACGACACGCTTTCCGAAAGCGTGCACGCACAGTCTCGTGCGAAAGCGGTCCCTCAAGGCTGAATCGCGTGTAAGGGATTTAGCGAGTGACGAGACGAGCGACAGCGACGAGAGTCAGCGGCGAGCGACGGAGGTTTCTCACTGTCGCTCGTCGCGTCGCTTGGTGTTTCGATTTCTAGAAAACATCCTCATCGCATTGGTCGCTTGCTCACGCCACTTTCATGCGGCTTGCCTCATCGCGCGACTGACCGAGCGACAGCGAAGCGGGTCGACGTCGCCTGTCTCGTCTCTCGGCAAATCGATTACATGTGGGTTATACTTAACACAGTGGTTTATAATGGAGGCAACAGCAACGTACGTATAGAGAGAAACTGCTGCTGCCGATGACGACAATCATTATCTAGGAGAAGAGGGTACGTATTGCCATCTTGCGGGCATGTATGGCAGGCGCGCCGGCGCGTTGTGGGACGCCTGTGAAGGGAAGTTTGTGCCGCGACACCATAACGACTATTCGGATATTATTCGAAAAATATTCGAGACTTTTGAAAATTATTATTCGATTCGATTAACGGATCGAATAGAGTAATATTCGATTCGTTATTCGAAAATGGCGAATATTCGCACACCCCTAGTAAGTATCGTTACTCTGAAGCGTAGCTTATTTTGTGGCTCTAGTTGCATGCAGTACTGAAAAATGCATGGACGCGAGCACTCGTTTTTGGGCTTTGGTCTAGCGGGTGGTCGCAGACTCATATTGCTCCAGTTTCTTATTACGTTCATATTTAAAAAAGTAACGAGTAATTAAGTAATCCCTAACCAATATTTGTAACGAAATTATATTACAAATTACTGCCGCAAAAGAGTAACGTGCAAATTACAAAATTACTTCAAGAAGTAACGGATTACAAGTAGTCCGTTACTTGTCACAGATTGCTTCCCAAGTCTGGTTTATAGCCCCAGAGCACATGTCTAGGAGGCGCCGCAGTCGGGCGATAGTCAGCGCCTCCACCGGCAAAGAAGCGCAACGATGGGCAGCTCGCCGGCGCGTCGTCTGCCTCACCTTCCTCCTTTCTCGTTGCTAACTGCCACGCGCGGTGGTGGCTTGCTTGACTGCGTACATCCCCTCTTATATTGAAAACGTAAAAACTGTGGGTTGTCTGAGGCAGAACTAATCTGTTGAATATTAACCCTGTTGAATTAATCTGAGACTGGGGTAGAAGAGAAACATCAAAACGTAAAGGGACAAAAACAAAAATAGACAGGACGACGTCGTCTCGTCTATTTTCTGTCCTTCAATGTTTTTATGTTTCTCTTCTACCCCAGCCGCAGGTTAACTCAACATGAGCTGTTCCTTTCGTATTGTGGGCATGCTTAATGCTCTGAACATATACCAGATAACCAATTACATGCACTCTGACGAAGAAGGCACTCACGCAACATGAAGCCGGGTTGACTTGCGTCTCGAGGTGCTAATGCTTGTGATAAACATTTACTTGATCATGTCTGCCCGTTCTTTTTATAGTTTTATACGCATACAAGATGTTTTTTTTCCGCGGAAACTCGAGAAATGTGTTTCAGGTAAGATTAATTTTATTCACATTATTATTTTATTGTTGGTGAGCATTAGTATGAAGCTTGTTTTGTTTTTTTAGTTATTCTTCTTATATTCATCATAAAAACTGAATTAACGCTGTTGAAACAAGAGTCAATCATAATTTGACGGCTTCATATTTCGTGAATTTTCCAGTAGGTCGCATTTTTAATATATTACTGAAATAAATTTCGCGATCTAGAATAAACTGGTCAATATTTCATATATCAATAATATATTTGCACGACCATCCTTTTGTTGATTGTTTTCAATTCTGAGGGCTTTTATCACCACGATATATGACTGGTTTTAAATATGGAAACACTGATCTGTTTCAACAGAAGTAGAAGCTAATTAAAATGTATTGACTGCCAAGTTGGCGCATCGCAGGGTGTCCAAAAAGTTAAAAACAACGTTAAGACCAAATTAAGATGTTCCTAAACCTTTAGCATTAGAGAACATAAGACCGCAAACCAGGAGTTGGCCGTGTATTTAATAGCGCGTTTATTCGAGACATATACAAACGTATTGTTGTTTAGATTCTTGGCGCGTTATTGAGATATTTGAAATACGTTATTGTACGCACTACTTAAGTAAATCTGCATACCATACTGTCGCAATGTATCGGCTTTAAATTAAACTAAGTAAAGCACTTCGAATTGTTTAACAAATGATAACAGACATCAGTCAAACAAACAATAGCCACTCGTCAAATTTGCGAATAGACTCTGGACATGTACTTGTTGTCGGGCTAGTTGGTGAGGAACATTTTGAACCATGGTTAAAAGCGCTAAAAAGACCACCACAAGAAAGAAGGCAAACACGTGCGTGTTTGCTTGTGTTCGTCACTTTCGCGTTTTTAACCATGGTTAAAAACTCTGGAACTGAATATGAGGAAGGGACAAAGGGAAGGACAACAATGACAAACGACAACTTCCAAATGGAAGTTGTCGTTTGTCGTTGTTGTCCGTCCCTTTGTCTCTTCCTCATATTCAGTACCCTCAACACCACGCTCTTTCTTTACGACCCTGGAACTCTTCACCGAATAACAATATCAGGCACCATACGGACAGCGTATCCGAGCCAGAACGCTAATTTTGTTATTTTGAATAAATTAAATGCACAAATGTACCCACCTTACTCATTTATTCCGCTGGCCGCACGCCAGAACGTTCTGGTGTGCGGCTGGTGTTTTCTTATGAAAAAAAAAAAGACAGCCACAAATAGAGTTTTGCCGGTTTTGGCTGAGCGCTACAACAAAGCATATCAGTCACCGAAATGCAGTATCAATTGAATGATCGCTAGAGCTGAGGAAATAGGAACAATCGGTACAAATGCTGCATTTTATCTGCAAACATTATTGTTATTACGTGCCCTTTCGTGTTCGGAAAGCAAGGACGTCTCACCTTACGGCTTCGGTGTTTTACACGTTAGGATGAGACCAAATGTAGTTAAAATCGCAAACTGCAAAACAAAAAAGGCGTTAATATATTTGTGTTTTTGAGCACTATGCCAACGCAAGTACAGCATCTTCAAATGACGAAACGCACATCCATCGAAACTCCATTGCACGGTCTGAGTAAAATATATATATATATATATATATATATATAACGAAGCTGGGATAAGGCAGGTGGATTCATTCTCCTCAAAGAGGTACTGGGAAGTATAAACGAGGAATCATATCGCTAGAAATAAAGCCGGAATCTAGCGTCTATATATCTAAAAACCACATCCTTGATAAAAGCAATCTTAAAACGTCTCATATTGAGCCTGCAAACACTTGTATTGAAATGTGTTCATTTATTTATTTGACATACTCCCACGTAGCACGAGAACGTTCTCAGAACATTCCGGGAATGTTGAAAAGAACATTGGCAACATTCTTGGAATGTTGCAAATTTACGTAAGAACATTCTATCAACGTTGTCGGAATGTGGCGCAGGCACTTATCGCTACATTCGGGGAATGTTTTCAAAGGGATATTCTAAGAACGTTCTGAGAACAACATAGAACAATAACAGGACATTCAATCAACATTCAAATATCCTAACAAGGTTCTAAGAACGTTCTCAGAACACCCAAAAAACTTCTGCAACATTCTTGGAATGTTGCAAATTTACGTAAGAACATTCCATCAACGTTGTCAGAATGTGGCGCAGGCACTTATCGCTACATTCGGGGAATGTTTTCTTTGGAATATTCTTAGAACGTTCTTAGAATGACTTAAAACATTAACAGGACATTAAATCAACATTCAAATGTCCTAAGAAGGGTCTAAGAACGTTCTCAGAACATCCAAAAAAAACTTCTGCAACTTTCATCAAATGTCGCTATACTTCGTTTCAGCTTCGGTCCGAGCGCGGCCGATGTAATGAGCCGAAGGGCCAATCAAACAGCGAAGAGGCACAACGTCATGGCGTGCTCTCTGCAGTTGATATGACCAGCGGGTATTCGCCGTCTCTCTGTGCGTGCTCCTACGCCGGCTAGTCCTATCAAGTGCAGAGAGCACGCCATGACGTTGCGCTTTTTGCGCTGTTTGATTGGCCCTTCGGTTGATAACATCGGCCGCGCTCGGTCCGAAGGTGAAACGAAGTATAATTAGAGCAGGAAGCCTTTCAATCTCCTCGGAACGTGGCGAGGGTCATCGCTACATTCAGGGAACCTTATCTGAGGACTACTTCTAAAGATTCCCCAAGCACAAGATAGCCGCTTTCCCAACGCACCAGCCTGAGCATGTACTAACGACAGTTTACGCTTCTTGTCACTCATCAATTTCTTTCACCCAAAATGTGCCGCATACAGAACCGATTACTCACTCCGAGCTTAAGAGCAGATACACATCGCATCCCACACTCTAGCGGGACATACCTTGTTCATTGTGTTAAGGTCTGGATGCTAAAAATCGGGTCTATTCAAAGCTGCCCCTCTACTTACGCAGTGAGTTCCAAGATCATTATCAAGTTCTGAAAACCATTGCTTTTCTCCTACACATTATATTACACTCCTCGGTAGACTCATATAAGATAAAACTGATCCCTTATGCTAAGTTTCCGGAAAGTCCACTTAAGTTGCATATTTTTGGCACAAAGTGGCATATAGTGGATGGTGCTTCGAACCATAGGTTGAGTGAGAGCTCCGTAAAGTTGGCTTCACCTGCGAAAATTCTAGGAATGTTCGGAAGCGAATGTTCCAAGAATGTTGCGCATATGAATGTTCGAAGGAGAACGTTCCGAGAACATTGTGCATACGAATGTTCGCCAACGAACGTTCCTAGAATGTTGAGCAGCCTACCTTGTAGAGAATGTTCGCATACGAACGTTCCTAGAACGTCCCGAATGGTGTTCTAACGTTCCTTCAACATTCAGAACACCCAGGGAATGTTCGCACGACATTGGATGCTACGTGGGTATCAGTGATGTTCGGGACTTCGATAGGGGTGGCAACAACTTAAACTTTTAAAGCAACAACAACACGGCAACAAAGCACAACACAAGGAACAACAAAGATAATGCAAATCAAGTATATACATCAGTTAGGTTGCGTCCAGCTGGGATAGGAATATTTCAAAATCAGGGGAAAATATATTTTTTTGCCAAATATTTCCGTCCCGCATCGTACGGGAGAAAAATAGTACTTGAAACAATCTTTGCTAAACGAAAAATCCTGTAAGTGACGCGAACGTTTGTTACGAGTGATACGTGATTGATGAGGTATGAGATAAGGCGATTGCTCAATGAGTAATGACCAGAATATGCAATGAATAAAAGCTTCAACCGTTTATTTTACCTTCTAGCCTGTCTCACCCGAAGGTTACACAGCAAATAAAGCTCTGTTGGCGAATCTAATCTGCAATAACTATAATATAAACGAAACGAAGGGCCAGTCGCTGTAGACATTCCATGGCAAAAATGAAACCTTTCGTGTGAAAACTTTTGTTATTTTGCAGCATGTTGATGTTAAGTAAATTGGGCGATAATTTGCCGGGGAGCATGAATTACACTCCTTAAATATTGGATTTACTTTCCTCAATTTCCAGTCAATTGGGATCGAAAAAATATCAAGCGATTTCTGAAAGATAAGAAGTAAATATTTACTTTGACGACCATTCGGCGTACCTTTTTAAAGGCGAATTTGGAATTTGGTCCGGTTCTTCTGCCTTCGAAGGGTCGATATCAAGAAGCAATTAAAAAACGTTTTGCTGGGATAACATTATATTAGTAATGGCCAGTATACTGACGAATTCATCACACTCGGGTACTGTGCCGTCATCACACGAAAAAACTGTAAAAAACGTTTCCAAATACATTCACTTTATCTGGCCTTCAAAAAAAAAAAAAAGAACCGGTCATCTGTTACAAGTTTAGGCACACCCGATTTGCGAGATAAAAGACGCTTTCAAACCTCTTTGGGCGAGTGCTGAAAGATGCCTGTCATGCTTACGTTAAAATAATAGTGTCTGGGCTTTTTTTTATGATTCATTTCAGATTTTTGCTCAGGCACCGTAGCTTTTCACATGCTACCGCTGCCTGCGATTTGCGCACTTGCGCCCGACACCTTGAAACTTTGCGGTTTTGATATTTTATGTCTCTATTGCATGGGTTATTAGTGAGGTTCCTTTATACCTTTTCCGGGACGTGATGAGCTATGCAATCCGTAGCTATGTCTTTGAAATTTTGCCCGAGTTGGTTGACGCTTAGTTTACGATCAAGACCGAATTGCTGAAGGTCATCATATAAACTATCTAACATATCTAAAATAGGTAGGTCATCTGCATATTTAAAATCTTTATAGGTAACAATTTTGTAACGCTCTGTAGTGTTATCATTTAAATCGAATAACAAAACAGCCATGAGATGATCCGATATTCCTGGAAAGACACTACGCTCGTAAGGATATAGCAGCACACTGTAGCTTAAGATAAACAGATTCAATATATATTTACTACGTTCTTGGATTCTGATGAACTTCTGAACGACTTGCGTCAGACCAGGTAAAACGACATGCCTATCAGTGCAGAGGAGGGTAAAACACCGCGAGTTCCTGGTAGTGATGTGTTCCAGTCGACCTCCCCAACATTGAAATCACCTGAAATTGTTACTTTTTTAATTCAAAATGCAGTTTCACAAGGAAATAATTTTACGCTCTGAACGAATTCAAGGCTCGTTCGCGGAGGGCGGTAAACCGCACCTATTAGGATCTCCGACCTTGATAGTTTAAGTATACCCGGGGGTGGTTTTTATTTCAACATAATCATTACGGTTCTTTATAATAGTGGTTACTCCACCCTGTGTGCCCTCACGATCTTTCCTAATGATAGCATATTCAGGGGGAACGATTTTGCAATCGAAAATGGAAGGTGCGAACCGCGTCTCAGTGATTATTAGAACAAAAGGACCATGCTCGACAAGGATGTTTTTCAAATCAATAGTTTTATTCATGATACTCCTTGAACTAAAATTAATAATTGAAAAGACCTTTTCATTCTCAACCCTTCGTGGTCGTTCCGCTCGGTGCTGGATGCGTCTCTGTACATGTTTGTTGAGGATCACTTTTTGCCGTATTTGAGTATACCGTTTATTTTTAGTTTATCGAACGCGAGAAATACTTTTTCACTTTTCGCTCTGTTTTCTTAAGATATTTCCCAAATATGTTTTCAAACAGTTCGTACCTGTTTAGAGTAATTCTCGTTGATGAAAAATGTTCCTTTTAAACGTTTCGAATTGCGGTAGGTGTCTCTCTCTTCATATAAATTTCCAAGTCTTAAGATAATTGGTCGTGGTTTATCATGAAACATCCTTCCTATCATGTGGGCGCGTTCTACACTTTTTACATCTCAATTTAATTTTGTTTTGAATATCCCATCAACTAATCTTATCTGTTAATAATTGTTCTGTCTCGTGCGCGGCTTCCTCAATTGCGTAGACGGCAAAGTTGTTACGCCTATTTCTATTTTCTAAGTGACCTATTTTATTCTGCAGGTCTCTAATCGATGATTCTAAAGCCTCGTTATGCTTTACCGACTGATCTAGTTTAGTTAAAAAGTGCTTAATCTGGGTCATAGAAGTTTCAATGGCCTGCAGTCTTTTATCAATGCCACCATGGTCTTGTTTGATTTCTGCGATGTCTTCTGCGATCTGTTTCTGTCCGACTAAAAGTTAATTCAGACGTTTCTGAGTGATAGGCCCATTACTCAGCTCAGCATCTCTGCAGAGTCCTAACAATAACAAGGTGACGTCCCAAAACTCAAAACAATTACGCACAGGGCCTAGGGGCTTGAAAACACGATAAAAAAATGCAATTGTTCTTTAGATAAGTATAGGAACGACTTTTACGAACTTATACAAGAAACAGTAGTGGATTAGGCATCCTCGCTCGCTCCGTGCCGCCAAGCCCACCGAAGTCGGAAGGCTGGTGTTCCCTTCTTTTATGGTGCAGTGTAGGTGCCGCGTCAGCCGCTGTGGGCGGTCCGTCTTGCGCCGTCATTGCTGGTGACTTGCCGACGACTTTCTTGGCCTGCCCAAGTCAGTGTATCGTCACCGACGATGCACCACGTTGGTCGGGATCTTGACAGTTGGCTTGCCCTGAGGTGGTCCGATGTCGCGATGTTTCCGGTAAGGACGTCTCGCTGCAGCAACAGAATCGGTACAAGCAACAGTAGTGGATTAGGCATCCTCGTTCGCTCCATGCCGCCAAACCCATCCGGAGGATGGTTATTATGATTTTTAGTGACTGTTGTTTTACACCGAGAGACAAAAATGTATTCCAACTACAGTTTCTGATGTAGTTTAAGTGTATCAAATATCCTTAATTACCATGTGAAGCAAGTAATAAGGGACTATAGAGTGAGCCATTGGCTAGTGGACACAATGCAAATAAAAATTATTTTTACTGTCTAAAAAAATACATGCTCGTCTAGTTTCCCGAACTGTGGTGGGACAATCACTGGAATCTACGGAAATAAAATTTCGAAACCGATTCGACCGTGAACGCGATTTAAAAAGGGGCCAATTATCTAGTAAAACGTCAAAATACCCTTCCCCATGTAGACTGTCTTGCAGCTAAGTCGGTTTTTGGACTTCATCAGTTCAACGCATCAGTCATCAGTTGGACTTGAACTCATTCCATTTCACAATGTACGCACTTATTACACGACGCGAGGGTAAGTCTTTACTGCACCTAGAGTACTTCATATGCCAACAATCCCGAGCGACGAAATTCCCCAGACCACAAATCAGCTCACTTTGGATGACTCCTACCGGAGCCGGTCAAGAGGTCAAGTGTTCCTTGCGAACGGTGTTTTCAGTCTGCCTTCTTTAAGAACGTCGGCAGGTTTTGCATCTTATCTCGAGACGTACAGATAAGGCTCCCTCTGTTCACCGGAAGCGAGCCCTTCAGGCTGCCATCGATTCGTTTCCTTCGACTCGGGCAATTCCTACACGATTAAAATATCTGAGCGAATAGCGCGTACCACGAAGAGATACAACGATCGACATTGAGGCTCTTTCACCCAAGCAAACCCAACACTGTTTTTTTTTTCCTTAGTGCTCGTTTCGTTAAACGTCCTCAGATAAAATGTTTCATTGTTATTCTTACAAGTAGCGACATTCTTTGCTTCTCCCAATGGCGGGGCGGTACAATGTCTATGAAAAGAAGCAGGCGGTGTGTATGCAAAATAAACTGGAAAACATTTTGTTTCGTCGCCTCGAAGTGTACTTCGTAATTAGCACAGTTCTTCTTTTCACCGTAACCTGGCGAAGCTCTCTGTCGCTGTGACGTGCTTCCCTCTTTCGGTAAAAGTACCTCACAAGAAAGGGGAGGGGGATCCTAGGTTTTGCCCGCTGCCAAGATATAAGCTGAAGCGTGATATAGCGGCCGCTCGTAATAAACGGTGCACGGTATCAAGAGACCCTAGTACCGTCGAGCATCCGACACGTTCATTTATTTATTTATTTTTTTTATTTTGTCGCTAGGCACTGCTTTCTATGGCTCTTGATGATACCGTTCACAAGTGCGATGGCAATGTTTTTGCTGCTAGCCCGACAGGTTCGTGATAGGGTGACAGCAACAAGGCTGACGTCAGAGGACTAGGCTACAAAAAGTCGCCCCGCAGTTCCCGCAGGAACAGAAACTTGGCTGCTTTCATCGTGTGAGCACTACGGATTTCAGGTCAGTAAAAAGGAAAATCTTGCGTTGAACGCGTGCGTTTTTGTTTTCTCTGTATTGGGGAGCGGTGTGGCACCAGTGATGCTTTTGCTGGCATGCTTCACTTCATAAACTCTCGGAAGGTTCCGCATGCGCACTCACCGGAAATTGCTTTAGATATATCGATCACTGGCCCTGCTTTAATCAGCATAGCCAATGAGAAAGACGAGCGATCTAACGGCCCAGTGGTCAGTACAGTCTCAGTGGAAAAACAGGCAACGCCTAGATCCCCTTTATTACCACTAAAAACATGCATTACCATTAGAGCGAGACAGCACACTCCCATTTGATTGGCTAGGCTGATTAAAGGAAGGCCAATGATTGGTGCTCCGTGCGCTTTCCGGTGAGGTATCCCCCCAAGAAAAAAGAAGGGAGGAAAAGTGGCGAAGAAATGCAAATTAATAGCGGTGACGATGGTCGTTGCACCAGGGAACCTGGTTTCATGTTTCAGGTTAGGTTGGTCTGTGAGAGGGGGTCGTTCAAAGCGATGAAATAAGCTAATAGGGCACTTGAAAAAGCTGAATATAGTATCTGGGCAGTCTCGACAGTCCTGTTGCTGAAGACCACGACCCAAGTATGTTTTCCAAGCTAAATGGGTGATCATCCAATGTCAACAGCTTTGGGTTGAGAATTCTACTCTTGACTGACAATGTTTTGAGCGAGATATGGTTTATAGCTTTCACGGCTTTGTTATTTTAAAAAGAAATTATTTGGCACCGAAGTTCACCGATATTGAGTAGCTAAATGTATTGTAAGTTACGTTTAAAAATGAAAATGAAAACTGGAACAAATGGCCGATGGCAAAACACGAAAAGGCGAAGAGTACGTGTTGGGGACTCCTGAATGATTAGAATGCGTGCATGTGCAAATATCACACAATGTGCACTTTTTTTTTTCTGCCTACTGCACAAATGATACGACGGGGAACACTTCACTGCGGATGTATTCATCATTAGATTGTTCGCTACTCTGTCTTTATTGTTTACAAACTGCTATCGAGGTAAACTGCCGCCTCTTACGTTTGGACAAAGAGTATTTACGAGAACTCGATAAAGGTTTCAAGCGTGATGCGCATCTTTGTCCAGCTTCATTCAGCTTGAGCGATTGGTACTATTTTTGTAAAACGTACAATCAATCATGGGTAATATTTCGCTCTAACCTGTCTATAAATTATCAACATTAGTTTTAAACACTCGCAAGAGGCTGCGCAGAATTTCCCGTTATTAAATAAGTAAAACATTCGGGGGAAGTTTTAAGAGAACGCCTTTTAGTGTTACTTTATGCGATTCGTATATAAAGATTCATCAGCCGTTAATATCTAACCCTTCTCATTGAAATCCAAAATTAGTCTAAGAGTTTTGGAAACTAATGTTGCAGTCAATCTAAATATTTAACCCTAGAGTAGCAAAAAAAGCCACAACATCAATATAATTAAAGAAAACTTGAAGTAAAAAGAACTAAAATAAGCGCGAAGTTTCATGCAATTTTTTTCAGTGTTCAGATAAATTATTATAAGAAGCAATGTTTTATTTTGTACGATGGTGTAAGGGAAAAAGCAGCACAATACGTATGTCTCTGGGGAGCCTTCATTGGCAGAAACGTACGGGAATAAAAGTAAACTAAAAACACACACTAAAAAATGCGTTTGCAATTTTAGCGCGGAAATTTTAATGAGTTAAGTTCGCCAATATGATGGAGATGCAGATGCAATGTCCGCAGATGTGGGTCGGGTGCCAATGGAAACACATCACTTTTTTCGAAGCTCTATTCGGATTCCTTGTAACGATTGCTATTTTTTTTTTCAACGCGCTTTTATTGTGGGTTAAAGAAAAAACATGTAAAAAGTTTCTTTGCTAAGCGGAAGGTATCTGATCCTGGCGAAAATCGAAAATACGCGACGTGTGCCGTTTTCCTCATATCCCAAAATACGCATTTGGAATCTTTAGAAATAAGAAACAACAACTCGAGAACTAAAAATATGACGCAAGAACGGTTTTCAATTTTATATATATATATATATATATATATATGTATATATATACATATATTATTATTATTATTAAGCTTTTGAGACATGGCCCGTTTTTGCTCTAAAATTTGAAATAAAATCGCCCACATATCATCATATTAAGTATATAGAAACTACCTTATTTTTTTTTAACCAGCTGGGAACTGTGTTGCATTCTCCGAATTTCGTGCAATATTAAGTTGTTTTTTGCACATGTGCTCCTGCCTTTGGAAACGTAAAAACCTAACCCGCGTTTCATTTTGTTCTTCCCACCCAACAATGGTGTTATTTAATAAAACGCCGTCACTTCGCTATTTTGTTTCCATCTTTTCTAAATTATATTTCCCACGAAAAAGACAACTTTAGGACAAACGATGCTGTCGAACGATCGAGTTGTGAATACCCGCGGCATTGGGATTTAACAAAACATTAAGCTGCGAATCATTTGTTCCTTTCCAGTTACCACTGATATATAATGGTAACGAAGGAGATATCGGGGTTGAACGTATACTCCTAGAAAGCACCTGAAATATTGAGAATACTCTAAGGTTTTTGTATACGTCTAATAAAGTAGAGGATTCCATTCGGGATGTTTTTTCGTCCAAAAAAGGCCTCGAATAGGCGCGAAGCTTGCTGCTGAGTCTGTCTGTTTAACTTGTCTCGTATGTTTGTTTTCCAAATTATATCTACCAATTATTGCCGCTAGAGGACTAGATGAGAAGGAAGCCTATTTTAGATATGTCACAATCACGTTCTTTTTCACCGTAGTGGGTGGTCCCTAGACGTCACGTCAACTTTCCACATTTCTCGTTTTCGCTCCTATTTTTCATTTGCGCAGTAGACGATTGCGTTGGCGATGCAAAAAGGTGGATGATTTTCTTATATTCCGAGTTTTCGCATCGGCAGCCTTCCGCTTGCTTGAAGCAATTAGGAAACACCCCCGCGTTTCCTAATTGCTTCAAGTCGTCCTAAAATTAACTGATTTAGGGAATTTTAATGACCCGGAGCTCGGCTCTAATTAGAACCATATGTTTATTTTCCTTTATTAAAAAGTTGACTAGTAAGTATGCGGTAATTATTGTTGTAATTAATGCGTTTTTCGCAATCCCTGACGTCTGCCCTGGCTAGCAGCTTGTTCCTGAAAAAGAGTTTTTATTTTTTTTTCTTAACCTCCCGATTCGTAGCGATTCTCGAAAGTATTTGCAAAAACACTAGGCATAAATCCCCACATTTTCGTCCGAAATTGTTAGAAAGGCGCAGCTTTTAATAGTACCCGAAAATCACAACTCCTGAGGAGGTGACGCCGGTTTTTGCCTCCAGAGAAGGCAAAACTGGCGTAGCCTGCTGGACGAAATGTGAAAAAGGAGAAGGGCGGGAATTAAATGCACGAGGACAGAGGTGCGAATCTACAGCTCGCTCCCTTGAGCAGTCGACGCGCCGGGACGAAGATCAGGCCGAGTGCTCCGGACCGACTCTGCGTTTCTGTTTCTCATTGGAGCGAATTTGTGAAAACATGTGCGCTGTTTGTTTCCGGAAGAAGTTCTACAACCTGCACCTTCACATTTGAATTAGTATCGTAGACTCAGTCAACAAGTCATGAAAAGAAGGAAGGAAATATGTTTTTCCTAAGTATATCGCACTTTAAAAGAATAATTTTGTTTTACAAAAAACACTAACCTAACAATTTTTAAGTTATAGTTATTGAAATCCTTGCTTCCTGAGCTTCCTCACAGTCGTATAAAACATGCTGATTAAACAAATAAATAAAAAAATAATACGCACTGTTTTTTGTTCTTCCTTTTTTAGAGCGCGGTATTAGATTATTGCTTTAAAATGGTGATGTGAGTTACATGGCCATGCTTATTTTTAATCACCATTCACTTGCTAGTTCAACTCTGCTAGACACCTACGATGAGGTTCGCGCGGCTGTCCGGAGACTCTGCATTCCCGCACGAGGAAAATCTTATTATACCAGAGAACTCTTGGCTCGCGAATCGATCGAACTCTTTGACCATTTTTTTCCCGCCCTATGAACAGCATCGGCAACCAAACCAATCCCCCTGCATTAGCTCCCCTGGTTGATGGTTGTCCGCGGAGTCATTTTTCAGTGGCTTTGTCATGACAGCTCGGTCCCGGTTTAAAGCTAAAATAGACACGCACCTCCCCCCCCCCCCCTTTTTTTTTTTTCGGTTCCCATTGCAAGGACGAACGATGGAACTGCACTTTATAGCGCCGTGCGCTTTGTCCGAATCTACCATTCCAACATTCGTCTTCTACGGTCTGTCGTCTTTGTCTACTTGCCCTCGGCACGCTTTGGGATCGTGCGCTGTTGCTCTCTTTCGCACAGAACATTTGTCCCGCAGCCCAGTGACTCGGCACTTTCTAACAGGGTAAAGGGCTGGAAAGGTGTATTCTTCCCACGTCTGCGCCAGGAGCGCCAATCATTGGCCTCTCTTTAAGCAGCTTAGCCAATCAGAGGGGACAGTTGTGTCGCACACCAATGGTCATTCTTTCTCAGTGGTGCAAGGGCATCCATTCCTTTTTCAAGATGGACATTGTATTACCTGCTGGAGCACGATACCGATCTGTCTACTAAATTGTTGGAGTGCTAAAGAATGGCCAATGATCGGCGTTTCAAGTTCACCGCGCTGCGCTTTGGTACGTCTGATAATTTAATATGCCTGGACTACCGCCCGCATGAATTGTGGTTTTGATTACTTGTGCGAGGTTACTCAAGAGTTCCCGACCAGTGACGGCAAACACCAAACACCGCGTGTAAAGTAAAAAAAAAAAAAAAAACGGAAAATGGTTTGAATTTTACAAGTTGTACGACACGGATTGCGCTTCACGTGATCACGACGTACTCAGAGCTCGTTGTTTAAGCTGGAGGTGCATAACGAGGAACAGCAATCAGTGAGGAGGTAAAATGAAAGTAACTGTGCACAGTTACCTTCATTTTTACCACCTCACTGATTGCTGTTGGTGGTAAATCAAAACGAAAAAAAAAAACAGCGCAAAAGTACAAACAAGAAAAGACGGACCAGTAGAAGATACAGACAGAAAAGGCGCTGACTTACAACTGAGATTGCATAGGAAAACACGTGAAGGCCGCGAAACACCCTAACAATCCAGTACACCCACGTCACCACACACCACGCTGCCGTTGGCCGATAAGCTCTATCTTCTTCAAATACCGGGCCACAGAGGGCGCACACGTTCCCTCCTTACATTATGATATCTAAAACGCGTCCGTTGCCTCCCTCGTCCTATTGTTGTTGTGTGGCATCATTATCGCTGTTTCTTCAAGCTTATGGGCGCACTCACACCTGCCACAGTGAAATGCCAAATGGCCGGCAGAAGACGATTTTCCAGATAATGCATGCTCTCTCAGTCGATCATTCACGCATATGCCAGACTGTCCACTATAATGTTCTTTGCACGATAGCAGTATTGTATACAGAGTGCCCACTTCGCGCGCTACAAACTGCTTTTTAAGCTTCTTTTCGCATCGCTCTGCGTGTGTTACTCCCCTATCAATTATGCCACAAAACCTCTCCACTTTCTTGGGAGCGGAGAAAAGAACCTGAACTTGGCGTCTCTCCGCCACCTTCTTAACCCGTGTGGCAGACCTTGTGCACGTAGGGCACCACTACCCCCGTCTCACTCTCGGATTGCACTTCTCTGGGACCGCAGCAGTTCCCCGAAGCCTTTTCAGCAGTGATGAACCCCTTCCTGCAAAGAGTGCTGGGGGATAGCCCCCTTTCCCAGTCTGATCGCCCGGAACGTAAAACCCTGGACCATCCTGTGTGGACAAGACTTCTTCAAGGATTCGCAGAGACAGGTAAAAACTATACCTCTTTTATCCTCCTTAGAGTGCATGGTTGGAATAGCAAGAGAGCAGACACGTAATTCTTTGATCGGGGAGCGCAGCACAAGCACATGTGCTTGCTGAAGCGACCGTGTAAGGACCAGAAATTGCAAGTTACCATTTACAGGGTCCTCTGTATAGTCTAGACCCGTGGGGCCGGTCCTAAATACTCCCAACATTTTTAGACTAAACCAGCTCTTTGGGATGCTTCCCATGGGTGCCACACTACCAAATATTCGTCCAGGTATATGAAAATGCTAACATCATCGCTGTCCAACATTCATTTAGTCCATCTGTAACACTTTGACAGATAGATATCACTTACGACTGGCACCAGGGTTGATCCAATGCAGATACCTTCTTTCTGCAAATGAACCGCGTCATCGAAGACAACATACGTGGAACTGAGATAGAAGCTCAGCAACTTTAAAATTCTTTACTCATTAATTCCACTATCACTCTGGAAGCTGACGACCCCTATGGTTTCTATACTTCCCTGAATCGCTAGCAACAATAATTTATTCAGAATTGAATAAAATAGTTCCACTACGTCGAATGACACCACATCACACGAGCCAGGGTTACTGTCTTCCAGAGGTCTTCCAGGGTTGCTGTGCCACGCATTCCGCACTCTTCACTATGAAGGGGCATTGAATGATTAACATCGAAAGGTGACGCTGCAAGTACGGCCCCACCGGTGCCTGCAACGATCTCGTTTGCGTCACAATCGCCCTAAACGGGCTACCCTCCTTATGTGTTTTCACTGAGAAAAACACCTCCAGATCGATACTCTGGGCTCCAGTTCCCGATGCCCTTAACCGCTCCCTCTGTCAAAGTATGACAGAGTGATTGAATCACTCCGTCAAGGTGCAACAGAGGGATTGAAGGAACGTTGGAAGGCTACGTTGTTTGCATTTGCAGATACGTGGACGATTATTTGGTGCTGCTTCACCCACTGGAAGTGTCCCAAAAATCTGATAGTGTCTCAAAAAAAAAAGGGGGGGGGGGAGGGGGAGTATTTAGGACCTGCTCCATGGGGTTAAAATTTACAAAACAGGATCCTTTCAATGGTAACTTTCAACTTCTGGACCTTACATTGTCGCTTCATCAATCACCAGCATGCTGGTGTTATGTTCCCAGATCAAAGAAGTGCTTGCTCCTTTACAATTCTAACTACTCTACGATGGTTACAAGAGGTATAGTCTTTAACTGGCTTCGTGCATCCTTGACGAAGTCTTGTTCACACAGGAAGGTGGTGGGTTTCACGTCCCAGGCGAACAGGCGGGAGAAGGGGGGCTATCCACAAGCACTCCTTGCACGAGTGGGCGAATCACTGCTGAAAAGGCTTCGGGGTAATGCAGCGGTCCCAAAAAAGTGCAAGCCGAGAGTGAGACCAGTAGGGGTGCCCTACGTACACAAGGTTAGCCACAGGATTAGGAAGGTGGCGGAGAAACATTAAGTCCCGGTTCTTTTTTCCGCTCCCAAGAAACTAGATACGTTGTGTACAGTGTTGGGAAGTACTTTAAGTACATTGTACTTAAAGTACTACTTCAAGTAGGTTTGAAAAACTTGTACTTTACTTGAAGTACATTCTCTGAGCATGTACTTGTACTTCACCTAAAGTATTTTTCTTCTGGTACTTTCCGAGGAAAGTACAACCCCCGACTTCAAAGTACATCCCCCGAATTTGGTATTGTTCGTATCGCAAAATGATGCTTCATGAATTCTGATAAAATACTGACTCTGACGAAATTAAAAATTATAGCATAAAATATATATTATTAAAAGTGATAAAAAATAATTTTCTGCTTACTTATTTGTATTTGCTTCGAATTCTTTAGGTTCGAATGTTATCATATTGTAGGCATAATTCAGCATATCTGAGACACTGCGGTATATATATGAGAGTATAATTCGCAATCAATGTTGTGCTTCCAGTTTACTCTGTGTTGATATTTTGTTTTTGATTTTGATTTTCCCCAGGGAACTGCCTTGTTTTGTTTTTGTAAAAGTTTCCAGAATACTTATGTCACCTCTATTTATCTGTTAGGGGGCTGGGAACCAGTCAAGCTGCTTATAGTTTTTTCCCCAACTCCTACCAGATGTATTTATGCATCTGGTGGATAAAGATATTATATTATATTATACTCTACTCTCACCAGAAACGTGAGCAGACGATGCATCGCTCCGTTTGTTCTGGGGGCGGCTTTTGCGTAGCTTATCCAACTCTCACTACATCTCGCTCAGTCAGCGCAAGCGAGGAGGTTAAAGATATTGGGAATAGACAATCAATTGTAATGTAACAGTTGAGACTGTGATGCAGAAAGATTAAGTAACTGTCAAGTCAAAGAAAAAGACAAGAGAGGAAAATGTCTCAATGTTTTGAGACATTCTTTTCTGTGTAATTTAAAAGTTTCTTCACTTTTCCGCAACACCGTCTCGGGTGTCACATTATGAGTAATTATTAACAGCTCGCCTACAGACTCACTGTTTTAAGGAGAGGACACTCTACAAGAGGATTGCTTGCGGAAGCTTTGGGACTGACGCCATGCTCTCTCCCAGTACATTTAACCCTTTTGGGTGCAACAAACCATGCAGTGTGAGCGGCGCCAAATTCTAAAGTTGGAGGGACTTCTGAATTCGGCGCTCTTTCTGAAAATAACTTTGAAGCCACTTGACTTTATCCACTATTCGCCGCCAATTCCGAGTTTAAGTGATGCATCCCCCAATTACCCCTGGATCACTGTACAGGGAAATGAAAGGGAAACCAGAAAAGATTGTGTTAAAAATACTTTTACTTTACTTCGAATGTACATTTAATTTATAGTACTTTACTTCAAGTACATTGCACCCATTGTACTTACTACTTTACTTGAAGTACATAATTTCTCATTTACTTTGTACTTTACTTAAAGTACCTTTTATGTGTACTTTACCCAACACTGGTTGTGTAGTACAGAGCTGATAGGGGAAGCAGGACACGCAGCGCGATGCGAAAGGAAACATAAAAAGAAATTTGAAGCGTGCGAGATGGGCATTGTGTATAAAATAGGCTACTGTGCGGTAAACACTATATTGGACAATATAATAAATGGGTGAATGATCCACTGAGGGAGCATGCATTATCTGTGGGACCGTCCCCTGCCTGTCAATTGGCGATTCATTGTGGCAGGTGTGGGTGCGCTCTTAAGTTTGAAGAAACAACAATAATGATGCGACCCAAACAACAAAAGGACGAGGGAGATAACAGAGACATTTTACATATCACAAAATAAGGAGGGAACGTGTGTCAGTGCGCTCACTGTGGCCCTGTATCAGAAGATCTCGGCCAATGGGAGCGTGAGGTGTGGTGACGTGGGTGTGGTGGATTGTTCGGGTGTTTCACGGCCTTCATGTTTTTTACTAGGAAAGTTTAGTGATAAGTCATTGTCTTTTCTTTCTGTATACTCTAAAAAAAGCTCGTGCGTGTTCTTTCCCGCAGAACACGCGGACAGCCAATCACTGCTGTTTGCGGAATCAGCTCAGCGAATGACAATGCCGCAACATGTGTTTAGACCAAAAAGCGAAGTTTGCGATGTAGCATTAAGCAATGCAAAACGTCACGCTTGCATTGCGTGATGCTACATCGCAGACTTCGCTTTTTGGTCTTAACATATGTTTCAGCATTGTCATTCGCTGAGCTGATTCCGCAAACTGCAGTGATTGGCTGTCCACGTGTTCTGTGGGAAAGAAGACGCACGGGCTTTTCTTAGAGTGTATCATCTACTGCTCCGTCGTCTTCTTACGCTGCTTTTTTTCGTAACTGAAATACTATTCATTCATTTAGGACATGCCGAATGTTTTTTAACACACCCCCGTCGGTTTGGGTTGCAAAACCTCAAAAATAGCTAACCGAAATACAGAACATAATGCACTTTACATCCATTTTCTTATTTGCAGCAAAGTCATTGCTTTGAGAATATAACGGACATATCTCAGACATCAGTTTAAGGTCAAACTTTCTTTTCTGTTCTCAGCCCTCGTCATTCAGGGAGCTCTTTTCGTAGATTGCGCTCACTGATTTGCACTTCGAGTGCTCCGTGGGAAAAAGGAAATGCAGGGCCGTTTCTTTGAGAGTACACATGTACCCTCCGGTTGCATGAAAACAAACGTGGCTCGGGGGTTCGGTGTTTCTTCACAACTTCCCTAATGAAAGCGTAAGTGGATGAAGACCTCCGCCTCGCTCTCTCCGCGCGGAGTCGCGTGGTGACGCAAAGCCCTACGCGGCCCGCAGTGGGCGATGTTGCTGTAAGCAGCGATGTTTTCTTTTTCCCCCACGAGGAGTTGAACGGGAGCAGCCCTGCAAGTGGGTAAGCGGGGCCCGGGCGCGTGTCCCCGGGCGTCCCTCCAACGCGGCGATGGCGCATCGAGATTACGGAGCTTGAGGTCGGCGCGGTCGCTTTATCCCTGCGGCTAGCGGGCTTCCGGATAGGCGGCTTCGGAACACCCGACACGCCGGTAATGCCCCCGCCTTTTTCCTTCATTAAACGGACTCGGGGACAAATGTGAAACCAGAAGAGCCGGCCGAGTACCGGTCGCAGTGGAGCTGCATGGCGGCCAGATTAAAATTAAGCGTGTCTTCACATATCTCATGAACTCGGCGACGCATAGGAAATGTTGCGAATGAATTCGGCACATGCTGTGTGTGTGTGGCATCACGTGACGTCACGAGGTCACGTAACTCTTTGACGTCTCGCGGCATCATGGTGTCAGGTGACGTCAAAGAGTCACGTGACCCCTTGAGGTCAAGGCGCAGCTGCTCCTTGCGCACCTGCTCTTTCCGTAGTTGTTCTCCGAATCGCTGCACCTCTTAGCTCCGTTGGTAAGACATTTGGCAAGGAATCACTTGGTCGCTGTTTCGATTCCTGTCGGAGTGTCCTTCGTACGATAGTTATGAATGAACCCTTTGAGCTTATATACTTTACACATGACCTTAAACGTTGCATGATTTGCAGCGCTGGTAGCTGACGCTTGAACGTAGCGTTTTTACTCCTCATTATTACCGCTGTTAAAACGCCTGATAATCAAAGGTGTTGAAAGATAGGAGGCGCCTAGGGTCAACAATGGTCGCCGACAATTCTGACTGACGTACTCAACCGAGAATATGACTGCGGTCAACTTTCCAACATCGGCTGAAAGTTTACGTCGTAAAACACCCCTTGACTGGGAAAAAGAAAGTATGAATAAACATATCTGTTTTTACTATGTTAAACTACCACCAGCTCGTTTGCGACCTAATCTTCTGTTCATGAAAGTTTACATCGACTACTTTCATCCACATATATACTATACCGGGCTTTTATGGGCTTTACAATTTCTTTAATAATGCAGTAAAAGTTACACTAATGATGATTGTGCAGGAACATTATTCGATCAGGGTACATTATAATGGTGGCTGTCACTACAAGTCGATTCATTGACTGAAATTCGTGTACTCTTAATTATTCAAAATAAACATATTTTCAATTAAAAACTTGCTGAGCGTAATTGAAAGCCACTATAAATCAGCTAATTGACGATAGATTTTGTGCACGTGCTTTACTCGTTTCGGTCCCAAAAATGCATCCAACTTCGAAGCGCCGGCGTGGTATTTCCGTCTAAAATCATGCGCGTTTCGCACCGCCAGCTTAGTTCCTGTAGAACAAGTGGTAGTTTCAGCGCACCATGGCACTTCCCAGGTGTTCCAAGTCTCTCTAAACTTTACTGACTTAGTTGTTTTCGATGGTGCTCAACTATTTTCCACTTGGAAACATATGTTCGCTACCACCGATTAAAAAGCTAATTAACAGTTTTTAATTCAAAGGAAAAACAGTGAGCGAACTGGTTATAATTAATCATGGTGTAACACCTGAAATTAGGGTTCCAACAAATGAAGAAAATTTCAAGTCGAAGAAAAAGTCAACAGTAGGAGAATGTCTCAAACGACGTCCTCATACTTTTGCCTTTTCCTTCGACTAGAAAGTTTCATAATTTTTGCGCACTACAGTCTCAGGTCTTACATCATGATCAACCTTTAGTTCATTATCTGACTTATCCTGACGATTATCCTCTAAATTAGTCCTCCCCTGCTGTATAACTCACCCGTACAAATCGCATTATCGTGACTTTCGCGCCTTTCTTTTCTATAAATAAACCCTAAAAAGAATGCCACGTATTGTGAAGGCGCCACATTAACGTTGTTCCTCTTGAGAGCGCGATGACTACAAGCTTCCAACGTGCTTTTCCACAGACCATCAAACTTGTCGTTATCCCTTGAACCCGAATATAGTTACTGCTCGTGACGTCATTACCAGGATATCCGTGAATCATTGTGATTGTGGCTACTTAACATCAATTTCAAACGACAAATTCAAAGATGCGAGTAAAAAAAAAACACACAATGGAAACAATTGTATGACAGGGAGCTCGACAGTGACATCCTAAAATTTGATGCTCTTACGTTAACCCAAGTTCTGTCGATAAAAGCGGAATAAATCGTTCTAATGACGTGGTAGTTCGCTTCGTGGATGGCCGATAAAGCGACGCTTTTGGCCGTGCGCCTCACCATATTTCTTGGCATTCATGCAACATCTTCTTGAAAATAAGCATCTGGTACACAAATCATTGGCCTTACTTCAGTCCGTTCAATCAATGAAAACGGCGATCGATATCATGCTCCAATGACCATTCCGTTCCAGAGGTACCTTTTGGAACATTTTGGAACTTTATGAACTTTTCGGAAGTTTTTGGTACGTGCGCTCTCAGACGTCCTGGAGTGTATACACCTTCCTTCGAGTCACTCATTTCATTCACTTTTTTATACATTTATTTCCTCTGAAGGTCTCAACGGGGAATTATACGGGGCAATAACTTGCGTTCCTTTTCTGATTTAGTCAATAAAAAGGGCGATCGGTAATATCGTGAGAACACGACCGACTACAATCAGGGACTGGTGTCAAACATAACAATTGCAGGTTGGTCCCGCTAAATGTGTCTCTATGACCACCCCCTGTAAAGAGTCCCAGTTGCCTCTTCACACACTTGGGGAAAAGAAAACTTTAGAAACTCTAAACCTTTAAATATCTTGGTGTCACCATACTTTTCCATCTTAGATGGAATGACTACGTCGACTCATGGTGCAGGTCATGCCAACATTTGTTGCGACCCGCACGCCTCAAAAAGTAACAAACTCGAAAAACGATAAAAGACGGTCTTTACATTGTATTAATAAATGCTGTCAGTCTGTACAACCCAGCGTATGAACATAAACAGACTAACATTATTATACTCCCTACTACTGCACAACCATTGGACAATTCGTGAGAAGTACCAGAAGCTACCATGCCTGAGCATTTACATAACATTACTGTTATAACGACTTCCACGTTTTTTTTTTAATATTTGGGAAAGAAAAAAGAATGAAAAGTATACATTGACTGCCGCATTAACGGCATTGGCTACTCCTTTGGACTTGAGGATAATTGGTCTTCATACACTTGACGGTTCACGATTGTTACCGATATCAAGTACTGCACAGGGAAACCTGAAAAACGCCCCAAAATCTAAAATTACTCAAATTACATTTTGGTGCTTTTTACATACATACTCCGGTATACGTATACAGTCAACACGTTATAATATACGTTGTATTTCTCAAACACTTCGCACGTTGGAATTACTTTTTTCACAATATACAATTACCCTAAAACTGTAAGGGATTGAAATAAATTGCTTTCTGAGAATGTGAATGCCGTACCTGCGAAGTATTTTAAAGCGACGTTCTTTTCACGGTTTACACGAGCCTGCGGTATTTCGTGATCAGTAATGTGGTGTTAAAGGATCATCACGTTTTGTGTGCGGCTGCTCATTGTCTGCGGCGCTTGCACTGCACTGCTTTCAATTCATGAGAATTTAAGAGAACTTGTAAGGAAGCGAGACTTCGGTGTCAGTGTATGCACCACGTGATTTTGCGCCACTTACCACTTGGTTTGCTTTCTAGCAGAGACATCTGAAGGACAAATAACGTCCCTTGTTTGTACTTGAGAAAACATGATGCGCTTTAAGACAAGGACAATAGGAAGAACTGACATCACAGAGCGCTCTGTGGTGTCAGTTCTTCCTATTGTTCTTGTCTTAAAGCGCATCATGTTTTCTCAAGTACCATACCAACTAGCCCAACAATCAGCCCTTGTTTGTACATGTTTCTTTTTTACCCTATATTTATAATTTGTTTGACAAATATTTTTTGTTTTGGTGTCTTGAAATCACTTGATCATTTTAAATGTAAGATTTTTTTTTGTCGCAATGAAACATCTTTTTTTGTACATTTTATATTTTTTTTTGTTTTCAGTCCAAAATTAGGTCTACTATACCTTTTGAGAGAAGGTAGTAGAAAATATCAACGAACAAATAAATAAAAATTCAATCGAAAATGGTCACGCTGCTTACGCTGCGCACGTAGGGTACGCCATCTTGGCACAGAGATTGCGTGATAGTTAGGAGCGACTCCGATAGACACGTTCATTGGCTAAGTAGATTAAAAGAAGACCAGTGATTGGTGTTCCCAATGCATCGCGGGGGAGGGGGATATGCAAGTAGGTGCTTCCAAGAGAGTATAGTGAACAACAACAACAACGACAACAAAAATATCTGCACAAAAGCAATACAAAAGCTTAGCTAAAGTATTATAAGCAAAACGAGGTGTCGACGCGACCCACTTTTTATTCCTACCCGTCCGCGTTCCCAGTCAATTCTCCACGCGGCTTTTTCCTTCGTGCCCGAAGAAAAGCTTCGCGCAACGAATAATGCGAAAGAGGGAAGCGAACAGGTATAGCTCGCAAGTTTTGCCTCTCCGGCACTCCGTTTTAAGACTCGCGGGGACTCGGATGGTTATCTCTATCGTGACGCTCCTTCCTTCACATGTGGTGGACTTGGCTCCTGCGCCCATATCTTCCCAAACCAACGTGGGCAGTAAAAAAAAAAAAAAAAAAAAAAAAATTGCCCTCATTAATTTTGTTTAGGAAATGCCATTTCCGGTTTTGTTTTGTTTACGTGTGTGTGTATATATATAGAAGAAAAAGAGAGGTTGACAATGTATAGTTTTCGTGACCGCGGTAACCAATTTCAAAGCGGAAAACGTTTCGAACTCCACCGCTGTTCTTGCTGAAAATAACGTCGTGTTTCGAATGGCTCCGAAGGAAAAATAGACAAAAGTTTACTAGAGTACCCTTAGACAGTGTCTCGATCCTACTTTAAAGCCGCAGTTACGCTGCTCATATAACTTTAAGAGACACGGAGTCAGCGGCAGACGCGAAGGAAGAATTAGCTTCGGATATGCCTCGCGCATGTTGGAAGCATATGTTTGCTTCACGCGTGCTTTGATCATGTTGCAGACAGTCTTTGTATGATGTATTAGGAGTGTGACCGAAGCTTTACGCTATACTCGCAAAGAAAAAAAAAAAATCTCGACCTTAAGAAGTCCCCGAGTGAAGTACTCTTCCGCAAAAGGCTCAAAACACGAACGCTGCCTTTAGGCCACCCAATCAAAGCGACGATAAGGAAGATCGGCATCATGTTCCGATGGCCACCTCGTCTGAGTGGCCGCGTGACCATCGCAGCGAGGCCGCAGAGAGCGGGGCGCCTTTCTACCACCGCCACTGTGGGCCCATCGCGGTGCGATAGCCCCTCGGGGTTTCGGGTTCATCGAGTTAAGGTATAAACAAGTGATGGACCGAATCTGCCGAACTTCAAATTCGGCAAAGTTCGGCTCGAAGAAAAGTTCGGCAAAGATTCGGCAACAATTTGGCGAAAATTCGGCAAAGGTCTGAGCACGCGCACGAACGCGACGGGGCTTGGGCGAGGCCATGGGTTGCAAATGGACGCCGTGTGGAAGTACCCAAGGTGTTACCATCGTACAGTGTAGTACTGCCAGTGGTTGTGGCGAGGTGCGGAGGAGACGACATGGTGACTGTGTGATAGCCAGCCTTTGCGAGTGCGGTTCTCTTCAATATTTTTTTTCGCCTCAAGAACAGAAGATCGACCAGGAATTGACGCAGTCCACTGCGCAATTGACAAAAGATGCGGTACATTCTGAATAGCGTGATTTTCACTTGATCTGTTCAGTGATGCAACGAGGTATTTGAAAGGTTGACTGACAAGTGCTTTATTGCAGTCCTCGGCTCACATAGTTTGCGCCCAAACAAAATAAGATTGCTTTCTAATTAGCGTTTTCGCGGTTTTAATCTATTCGCCTAAAACTAAACACGAAACTATTACACTCGTACGTCGCACATCCGACATTCCTAACTCTTCCCATCTTCCTGAACGTCCCCGTGTGTCCTATCATCAAAAACAGACATTTTAAAAGCTAAAAACGAGACGTCGCGGATGAGGCAGCACACTTCCGTGCAGAAACTGGCATGAAGTGACTCAAATCGAAAAACATGCATATTTACGATAATATTGTTATCTCTTCTGGTGAAGGCTCAGCAGCCATTGCATTCATTTTCACGCACGAAATGGTGACTATCAGAGAAAGTAAGAACACAGTCTTACCGCCTTTATTTTAACGATGTATGTACACACTTGGAGGCTTGCGCTGATGAGGCCTTAAAAGCGAAACTCGGGTATCTTGAGTGCGCTCGCTGCTACCTAACATCGTTGTCAGACCACTTCTGCGAAAAATCACTGTAAAATTGCCAGTAAACACACAAATAGGACACCGATACAAGTATCTTGTAGAATATCACCTTACTTAGCAGTAAATGTATATGTATGCCTTAAAGGAGAAACCTAAGAACGTTTTTTTTCGCCCATAAAAACGAAATATTAACTTTTAAATCTGGCAACAACGTATCTTTGTCGAATCCCAAGATTCGGTGCCGAATTTTAGATTCGGCAAAACTTCGGCCCATCACTTATAACGTAGGAGCTTCTGAGGGTGTACTGCCAATATCGCCTAGAAGACGAGGCCCACTCTCTCCCTTCCCCCGACGTCATTGCTAGTGCGCCAACGCAGCGCCACCTAGTCCGCGTCGGCATCGCCGCCAGTGCCTCTCGCAGCGTCTCGCGACGATCGCGACGTTAGCGTGCGGCGAGGCATGGACGGGCGCATCTGCCGCTCGTCGAGTTTCAGGGTGTTTGTCGCTCGGAGGGGGTCGGTGATACACTAACGATGACGTCATGCGACAGGCCTTGTCTTCTTTCTAGTTAGCATTCGTGCAACCGAGTCGGCTCGCGTTTGTCCTCGTAGATGCGCGGGGCGTTCGAGAGACAGTTGGCCGTGCTTCTCTAAGAACAACAATGAACTTTGCCAGACCAAACTTTCAGTCGCCACCCGTATGTATATAGCATTAGTGACTGAGAAAAGATGCCAAAGTTCTACAGGACCTGTCGTTTCTAATTCAAAGATAATACACGATTTTTTTCTTTTTTTTTTACATTTTTAATGAGAAGATAGCGGCTAGTGGAGTCCGCGAATACGTGGATGTGATGTTGGCAAAAACCGGCCTCACATCTAAAAATAAGTTTTCAAAAATGTTTGAAACTTTCGAAGATGATAGACCTAAGTTTTGAAACTAATTGACACCTGATCCGTAGTGCTAGAGCTCCATTCGAGCGGATACTCGGCGTTCGGTGGGCGTATATGCTCGAGGGAAAACTGCAATCACTACACGCAGCCGGTAAAATCTCTCTCTCTCTCTCTCTCTCTCTCTCTCTCTCTCTCTCTCTCTATATATATATATATATATATATATATATATATATATAGTCAACTTTGTTTACAGTTTTTGATCTTGTTCATATCCAAGCTACGTAATTGTATTGTAGTTTTTATTTAGTAATATTTTATTGTATTACAACGTATTGTATCGTAGCATGTTTTCTTGTGTCTTGCAACAATTGTGTGACTAAGGCTTTTTTTGGGAATTTGCGTGTTTTTTTTTTTCTACGAAGTGTCCGATTTCTTCCCCTTTGAAGATATGCGAAATATTTACTGCTTTTTATTTATTACATGTCCTATGAAATGAATTCGCGAGTTGTTTACGTTCTATTTTCGCTTTGATTTGTTTCGTATAATTGTGATTTCCAACATTATGTGATAATCATCAGCTGCTGAGGGGGCAGACGCTCTGTCAGGATTCACAACTTTGTCTCTGCTTCCTACACGGTGAACCCACGAAACCAATCAAGAAAAAGCAAACTCTCCCAAATGCCTCGTATATCTATATAGGTGATGCTGCACAACCCCCCTCCCCCCCCCCCCCTTTCCCTCCCTCAAAAAAACAATCTGCTTAATTTTTGTTGGGTGAAGAACTTAACCCGTCAAGCGACTCAGGACCTAAAATTAAACTAAAATGGGTACATTAACTCGCAAACCTACGAAGTGGCAGAAATATTACGCGAGTTTTATAGACATACGGACTATCCAAACCACATGTTTTTTTCGGATTGTCAGGCACGACTCTAAATAAAATCACTGTCAAAACTAACTTAAAAAAAAAAACACTCCAAAAAGCATCTAATAATTGCAGTAAAAATAATTTAAAATTCGTATTTTAAGTACCAACTTGAGTCGGTGAGGTCGATGGGAAACGGATGCATCCTTGTTGATTTTTGGTCCCTCAAAACGGAAGTGACGTAACGCGATCACGTGCACTCTTCGCATCGTTCTCGTGCCGTCTCCGTATTAGTCTTGTTGGAAATTATCACTTTGCTTTCGATCAAACATACTCGTATGGCGCCAAACCCGACGTACTTGACCCAGCCCTTGATAACATCCATGTTAAGGTGCGAAGGTCACCTATAGCACGGAAATATCTGGTCAAGAAAGTCGCCGTTAATTTCTCAGTTATTCACAGTACAGCTGGTTAAGCAGTCCAAAGTCGCCGTATTGAGAGGAAGCCAAAGGAAGGGCGGAACACTTTTTTTCCTCTGCCACTTCCGCGTTCTGTTCTTAATATGCTTAAAGAAGCGGCGTAGTGCATACAGTACTCCATTATTAACTCTTAAAACAAAGGCAACTTGTGAATTCTCTTAACTATTCCGTCAAATACATCGTTTCAAAAGCAAAAGAAAAAACCCGGTGTAAAAAGATTTGACAGGTTCTCATGCTCATAAATGTCTTATGCGCGTTTAATTTTTTTCTTTTTAAAGGGGGGGGGGGGGGATTGTGTTATTATTCTGAAACGCGTGAGACAATAAAAAACAAAACGAGGGTTTCGATGTTGTCACTGCGCGTTTAATTTCCCGCTCAATCAAACGTCGAATTCCAAACAATCCACGCAAGTTTCGAGAGCAGGCTCCCATCCATTACCCCGGGACCAGGTCTCGCATTAAAACGTCCGATGATGATCTGTTCGGCGCTACTCCTTCATCAGGGCCGGACTTCTCGAGCGTGACAGCGTTGTTTTTTTTTTTTGTTTTCTTTCTTTTCACGGGAGACATGCGTACGAACCGAGACAAAGATTCAAGTCGGGCGCTTTCCCAACCGTGCACCCGTTGCGCATCTGGAGCAATCGCCACCGCAACCAAAGGACAACCGCCCCAACAGTCCGTAGCGAGAGGCTATGCAAATTCGCCTAGCTCGTTTCTTTTTTTCTTTTCCGCTTATCGAATCATCAACGGCGGTAACGGCGGAAGGAAGTCCACTTTTCTCTCCGGAGCGCCAACTGGGCAGAAACCAAGACACACGGGGAAACAGAAATGTGGTCCGCCACCGTAAATCCATTATACAATCGACAGGCGGGGGGAGGCTCGCGGGTGCGCGAGCACAGAGAGCCGCGACTGTTTATCTCGGCTGGCATCAGTGCGCGAGACAGGCGCAGAGACCGACGCCGGGGGCTGCAGAGTACAGAGCCGCGTCCAACACCGCCTGGAGAAGACAAGGCCGCCTTATGACATCCCCCAAACGTCATCCCCAGTGGATCAAGGAAGCTCCGCCTTGAACGCGTCATCGTCGCCACCTGCGTTTCGTTCGGCGTCTCACAACGAAGTGCTGAGGCGAGGCGGGGATCCACCAACGATGACGTCATTCGCAGGCCTTTTCTTCTACGTGGTATTGCCGTGTCCCTGCGCAACCCGAGGCGAGCTGAGCAAACAACGCTTCGCGTTATTTCCCCCGAATGACCGCATTGCGCCACGCGAAACCAGGGACGACGCGGACTGTGCGCGCACACACACGCGCATACTCACCGAATTGCGCGTCACGCCCCAGTGTCTGCCCGCGGTAAGAGTGAGAGAAATAAAACGCGTACAGATTTGAGGACAAACGCATCCGCATTGCGCGAACCGACCCGAGCTAACTCGTAATTCATTGCTGGGCGACACTTAAGACTGTCCCCTCCGCATGACCGCCCCAGAAAATACTAATAAAAAAAATAATCAACACAAAACAAAAATTGGGCACGGCCGCGCCTTTCGCGTTTGTATTATGCGTAAATCGGCGGGTAGTTCGCGCGAAGAGAAAGTTTCCCTCGCGAACCGCAGCGGCGCAATTTCAAACACGCCGCTAGATTCTACCCCGGGGCTGATAACACTGAACTTGAGGATAAAGTGGCCACCGCAAAATCGGTCGACTCGTGTGTCGCCGGAAACGAGAGCCCTTTCGTCGCCTTTCCTTCCGACGGACTGCATCGAAACCAAAGCGCCAGATGTCACACGCCTTCGCTCATAGGAACGCACAAATACTTCGTAAATACACCCGCACACAAACGCATCCACACAAAAGTATACGCTCACAGAACTCACACCTACATTCCAATACGCACAGATGCATGTCCAAACGCACAAGGGTTCGCCTGCACATATACACACGTACGTGCACATGTCTACGCATGCCCAAGCATGTGCACGTACACACTTACAGTCACAAAAGTACAACACTCTCAGATACACAGACGCACGCGAAAACACTCACAAAAGCATACACAAGCGGGCATCCTCACGCACGCACAGACTAGAAATAAACGCGTGTGCAGCACACTGTCCGGAAAACACTCTAGAAAGTTGGTTTTTACAGAGGACAGTGCCTTTACAATTCCGGTTCTAAACCGCGCCTGTTACGTGGTCTTGTTTTATGTATGAGCCCGACGGCGATCCTTTGTGGGCGCGGGACCATGCTCACGGAAGTAAGGGTCACAGGCGCGCCCCTTGGCCACCTTTCTGGGACATACAGTGGAATAAAAAGCCTTCAAGGAAATATCAAAATTCCAAGTGATTTGCGTTCTATGGTGCGCAGTCAATTAAAGTCCTCGAGAACATTACGATCATTCGTCAAGTAAAGCAGAAATTGACAATTTTGTGTATGTAATCAAATTCAATGCAAACAAAAGTGTACAGCTGTGGAATAACAACTATAAGCATCCAAAAGTGTTATTACTGCTCATAAATAGTTTATGACTGTCATCTCATATATTTCAGGGGAACATTGAGATGTATGTTTTTGCTCAGTTCAAATTCTCATTTTAGTGCATGCTCCGAGTCGTTGATGTTCATGAAAGTTGGGGATGTTCGATAAAAGAGTTGAGAGGATGACCCCTACCCTGGTAGCAAGAACGTCTGCGCCGTGACACGGAGGTCAAAACGCAGAGGTGGTAGATCCAGGCGTGCACACCGTAATAAAAGAAGGTAACAAAAAAACCTTAAGAAATGAGACCCGTCTAAGCTCAACATGTGAACTTTCCTATTTACCTCGATTAACTCGTCACCTTTGCCGTTACCCTACAATTTAGAATAGTGAGTGGTACCGACGTGAAGATAGCATATATACAGGTTCGGTGGACAATTATTCCTTCGAGCGGAGGGATTGATCGAGTGATCAAGCGCGGCCCTGTTGTCAGACTCTGTGGATGCCTGACCTGGTTTGCTCATTTAGCTTTCCTGGATCGTGACGCAAATACTGTACGTTTTTGGGGGCGAGGACAAGGTTGTCTCGCGCGTCCTTCAAAATTTATAATAGACACGGCCGGACCGGTGCCACATGGGTACAAGCACGTGCAGGGTTCGCGTGAACATAGCTTTGGAAAGCTTGCAATTGCACGGGCTTGTCCGCACGAGCAGAGACATTGCGGCGGCCAGTCGCCGCAAGCACACGGCTCGCATACCCCTTTTCCACAAGGGCGCAGTCATCTTGAATATCGTCACTTCTGGTATGCGGTAAAACATCATTTTGATATCTCCACACCACTGGAAGGTGTCTACGAAAAATGCGCGATTTTCACACATTCTTGTTTGGCCTCACATATATCTTCTCGCACGTTCCAGGTTGAAATGCTTTCCGCAATGAGGCCATGGCGCCACCCTTTTGAAAATAAAGTTAATCATCATAATCATCATTATTGTTTTCGCCCCGCATACCAGATACGGAACCCACGTGACTGAGAACGCCGGGAAACAGAAAACGTTTAGAGAGCATAACCGTCGTCCAGGGTAACAGCATTGTGGTTGCGGCTTCGCTCGCACATAAAGTGAGTCATAGACACCCTTTCTTGTTAAGGCCTGTTCACACATGCAGCGGAGCGCTACAAGCATAGCGCTAACCTCGCGCTAAGCGCGTGCTGACCAGAGCGTTCACCAGCTTTGAACCGCACCGCCAAAACTGTTGCTCGTGGCAGGCGATAAGTAGCTGACGGCACGTGAGGAGCGCTACATCAGCGCTTCGCTCCATGTGAGAACCGGCCTTTATTCGGCCGAAAGACACCACGTTTGTAGGTTATGTTCGCAAAAAATAGGTAACACAATCATTACCGTTCGCTAGGACAAAAGCGAAAGATAGAATAAAGGGTTACTTTAAGGCGTCATCACGTGCCAGACGTCTGCAAGTGCTGCCTTGAGGAGGAGGGAGTAGGCGCCTTGACAAGCAGGACAGGAGCGATGACGAATCTGAGCCGAGCGGCGTCGAAGAACTGATCTCGTTGCTCTCCATTGTTGGGAGTTGAGGTCGCGGCAACCGGCTTCACTCCCGAAAGAAGAAGAAGAAGGTTAGTATTCCAATTGTCGAAGTGGCCCGACGCACGCCTGCAGGTTGAGCGGTGCGACTTTTGATTCCGATTCTGCAGTCGTCGCACTTTGGCGTTTCCGGCAAGAACTCATCACCGACTGCCACTCACTCGCTAATTGTTCCGCAGAATGCGTCTGCGGCGAAGCCGTGCGGCGAAGTTTGCGCGCATGAGTGTCTGGCCCACTGCCGAGTCGCTATCGCGTGCCGATCTCCCAGCGGGCGCGCTCCCCGAAACGCCGGCCTTTCTTTCTTCGCTCTCGGGTTAAGAACTGACTTCACAGTGCTCGATCACACTCATCTATGGCGTCCGAAAAATACACACACACACATACGCACACTTACACACACACACACGTATACACACACACACACACACACACACACACACACACACACACACACACACACACACACACACACACACACACACACACACACACATGTCACGCAGTTTTAGCACACGACGCTGAATCGAAACCGTGTCTTCAACCCGAAAGAGGACGTCACGACTACGCGCATGGAATCCGATCAGCATTGACTTCGATATCGAACCGTCACGCTCGAAATGGCGAAGACGAAACAACCTAGTCCCGTTTGCCCTACAGTGACATACTGGTGTGCATTGGTGGTGTTCCGGGATTCAATGTTGCCTGAGTCGGGCCCGAAACTCGTCATTACTAACTCTTCAGTACATGCCTGATATGTACTATATATATATATATATATATATATATATATATATATATATATATATATATATATATATATATATATATATAGGGTGTTTTTTATTGTTTACAGATTTGTTTAAAAAACTCGTGAAAGCTACAGTTATGCGGTTTGTGCGAGTGAGTTATACGCCAAGGGGGACATTATATGGGTGGCGAATATTTGCGATAAGTCAGCTAATTAGTTAAAATTCGTTAATTAACTTTTTAATTATTGAAAAGAGACATATGGTTCCAGTTAGAAACTTGCTGAGCGTCATCGAAAACCACTAAATCAGTCATTTTCAGAAAGACTTTCAGCGCGTGAGAAGTGCAGTTGTGCACTAAAGTTACTACTCGTGGAGCAGGTGCAAGGCTAGCGGTTGCGGTAAGGCGCCCGCAAAATGTTTCTGTCTTTTATATAGCCCAAGCCTTGTACCTGCTCCACGAGTGGTAACTTTAGCGCACTACTGCGCTTCTCACGCGCTGAAAGTCTTTCTAAAAATTACTGATTTAGGAATTTTGGACGACGATCAGCAAATTTCATACTAAAACCATAAGACTATTTTCACTAATTAAAAAAATTTTACTTAATTATCCGACGAATCGCAAAGATTAGCCACCCACATAATGTCCCCCTGGCCGTATGACTCACTTGCACAAACAGCATAAGTGTAGCTTTCATGGCTTTTTTAAAACAAGTCTGTAAAGAACAAACAAAAACACCGTTTATATACGTATATATATATATATATATATCGAGAGAGAGAGAGAGAGAGAGAGAGAGAAAGAGAGAGAGAGAGAGAGAGTAGAGAGAGAGAGAGAGAGAGACAGGGTGTTTCACGTAAAAGTGACAAGAATGCCTACAGTTAGTGTATTCCAGGTAAAAAGACAATTTTGTCGGGACTGCATTACTCGAGGTGGCGGACGTCAAAAAATGCGCGATACTTACTAATTAATTCGCAAATTATTTCAAAATTACTTATTAACTTTTTTAATAAGTGAAAATAGACACATGGTTCCAATTAGAAGCTTGCTGAGCGTCATTGAAAACCACCAAATCAGTAATTTTTAGAAATACCTCGAGCGCGTGAAAAGCGTAGTTGTGCACTAAAGTTACCACTCGTGAAGCAGGTACAAGGCTAGCGGTTGCGGTAAGGCGCCCGCGCGATTTTTCCGTCTCTAATGAGAGCCTCAGCCTTGTACCTGCTCCCCGAGTAGTAACTTTAGCGCACTACTACGCTTCTCACGCGTTCAAAGACTTTATGAAAATTACTGATTTAGTGGTTTTCGCTGACGCTCAGCATGTTTCTAATTGGAATCATATCCTAAAGCCAGACTTGGACGTAGTTCAACTACTCTACTCAAACTACTGTAGTTTAACTACTTTTCCGAGTAACTTGGTAACTTTCAATTACAACTTTATTTGGGTAATTAGTAGTTTACTTTAACTACATTTTTCAGGTAACTTCTACTCAAATTACTAACTACTTTCTAAATCGCCGGCAGATGAAGCGGCCTTCCCGAACAAGGGGCCCCCTCGCAGCCGTAGAAAATGCATCACAAGCGTCCTTGGGCCAAGGCGGCGATGAGCAGCCAAAACATAACACCGACGCGCACGAACGCAGGAAGAGATGCTTAACAAGCCTTGGTCGGGTATTGACCTAATCCGGTAATGCACGCAGGCGCCGCGCCTTCAGCTGCATCCGTGCAAGTTAAGACGGGGGCACTCCGAAGGTTGTTGTTTTCATGTTGCCTGCCCTTTGTGAGTTCTGACTCAGGCGGTTTGGGGGTTCTACAGGAGGCGCCACTGGCATGACCTCGCAGCTGGGCGCCTGTTCCCATCGTCGCCTTGTCGTCAGCGAATACTCGCTTGCACAGCCGGACTCCACCGCACAGAAACGCAGACACGGATAATCCGCTCATGGGAGCACATTCCCGCTTCCAGCTGCAAATGTACGAGCGTCAATGCTTGTTCACGTAATCCTTCGAGCCCTTCCGACCTTCCACGACAGGGAGACCTCCTCTTTGTTGAAAGCGATTTACTTGTCAGGCGTGTCAGGCGCGTCAGGATACCGTAGTCGCCGGCGAGGGTTGCGAGTCACCCTTGGGTGTTCCTTTTATTGGACCCGGCGTCAGCGGCGAAGTATACTTCGTTTTATCTTCTGTTAAATAAAAAAAAAAAACGTTTTTTTTTGGTAGCGCAGCACTAGCACTGCAACGATACGCGCAGTCGTCCGGATGATCTCATCGCCGTGGCGTGAGACTTGAACCCTTGACGGTCAGGTGCACTCGCTCAGCGTACTCTCGAACGTTGTGGGAATAAAGAGGGGCCAGTCATAACAATCTCAACTTGCCGAAGAAAAAAGACAAAAGGAGGAGAATATGTTATACAACCCCCCAAACGAGGCAAACTTCACATGTTTCGTCATGGACACCTAAGATGCCAACACTCGCTTACCCGACCGTGCACTGCCTGTTTCTTAAACTCAACGCTGCCGTTCCATCCAGCGCGTCGGTGGAACGTCTTTTTAGCTGAGCTGGGGACGTCGTTAGGAGGAAAAGACGAAAACTTTCCTATCAATAACTTTGAAAGTAAATTGCTTCTGCGAGCGAATAAACTATTTTGGTGAAAACGCAAGTCATAAAATGACTGCATTTATTTCAGGCTCGCAGGGTTTTTCACGAATCAAAACTGCTGTTCATTTTGCTACCACAAAAATATAAAAAAAGTAACTTCGAAAGTAACTTCAAAGTAACTCGCTACTTTTTACAGTAGTTAGTAGTTTACTCAATTACTATTACAAATGTGTAATTTCTACTCTACTCTAATTACTTTTGGCGTCGATACTCAGTAACTTAACTTAACTACCTTTTTTGAGTAATTTGTACATGTCTGCCTAAAGCACACGGACCGAAAGAAAATCTTCCGAAGCACATCTTTCAACAAAGAAACAGCTGCCACTGTCAGTCGCAGCCCCTTTTGTGTGTTTCTTTTTTTTTTTTTGTTATTGCGCTCACAAACATTGCCGGTTTTCCGATAAGCGGGAATTCAGTAGAAATTTACCGGCAAATATTTTCTAGAGATTTTGTTTTCTTTTTTTTAGATATGGGAGAAAACTCAAAAGTTTGGAGTTGCTCTGACGGCGCGCCAGTGCGGTGGCCCAGCTTACTGCAAGGCGTGCTCCAGGGACATTCAAACTCGCAAAGCTGTTTCCACGCATGCACACCGCTTTTTTAATGCAATTCAGGGAACACAAAGGGGTGCACATGCGTAGCTAGGATCCGCGCACAAGATTCACGAGCTGCTGTCCATCTCCACCCGTTCAGCTCAGTCACCCCAAAACATCTGTGAGTTCACTTTCCTCCAGAACACGGAGGCAGCCAATGACGTCGAGCAATACGACACAATACAAAACAATCTTTATCTGCTCTTAAAAGAGAGTTCAAACGTAAATTCCACGTCAAGCCAATACTGGTTTGTGCATGAGACACGACAAATACCTATTTATTTTCATTAGTGAATCATGAAACTTGCACTATATACAGTCGAAGGATCCGAGCAAATCACGGAACTCCGAATACGATTGGGTTCAAAAATAATGATGTGCGCAGCGACGTAAAGCTATAGGTGCTTCACTTTCACATTGTCTCTGCACGCATGGCATTTTTTTAGATGCAATCGCATTATGAGGTCCGTTATCCGTTGGGTTCCTCCCGTTGATTAGCCCAATTGGCTACCTCCCCGTTCCGCAAGAAAGTGAACTCTCTGACTTTTTTAGAGTGTAAAATATCGCATGGTGATCGATCTTCAGGTAAAGCGTAAAATTAGCACCCTCGAACACCCTTTTCACGGAGCATGCACCTTCTCGTCGGGCGGTCGGGTCCAGGGCAGACTTGGACGTAGTTCAACTACTCTACTCAAACTACTGTAGTTTAACTACTTTTCCGAGTAACTTGGTAACTTTCAATTACAACTATATTTGGGAAATTAGTAGTTTAATTTAACTACGATTTTCAGGTAACTTCTACTCAAATTACTAACTACTTTCGAAATCGCCGGCAGATGAAGTGGCCTTCCCGAACAAGGGGACCCCTCGCAGCCGTAGAAACTGCATCACAGGCGTCCTTGGGCAAAGGTGGCGATGAGCAGCCAAAACATAACATCGACGCCCACGAACGCAGGAAGAGAAGCTTAACAAGCCTTGGTCGGGTATTGACCTAATCCGGTAATGCACGCAGGCGCCGCGCCTCCAGCTGCAACCGCGCAAGCAAAGACGGGGGCACTCCGAAGGTTGTTGTTGTTTTCATGTTGTCTGCCCTTTGTGAGTTCTGACTTAAGCGGTTTGGGGGTTCAACGGGAGGCGCCACTGGCATGACCTCGGAGCTGGGCGCCTGTTCCCATCGTCGCCTCGTCGTCAGCGAATACTCGCTTGCACAGCCGGACTCCACCGCGCAGAAACGCAGACACGGATAATCCGTTCATGGGAGCACATTCCCGCTTCCAGCTGCAACTGTACTAGCGCCGATGCTTGTTCACGTAATCCTTCGAGCCCTTCCGACCTTCAACAACAGGGAGACCTCCTCTTTGTTGAAAACGATTTACTTGTCAGGCGTGTCAGGCGCGTCAGGATACCGTAGTCGCCGGCGAGGGTTGTGAGTCACCCGGCTTTGGGAGTTCCTTTTATTGGACCCGGCGTCAGCGGCGAAGTATACTTCGTTTCATATTCTGTTAAATTTTGTTTTCTTTTTTTTAGATATGGGAGAAACTCAAAAGTTTGGAGTTGCTCTGACGGCGCGCCAGTGCGGTGGCCCAGCTTACTGCAAGGCGTGCTCCAGGGACATTCAAACTCGCAAAGCTGTTTCCACGCATGCACAGCGCTTTTTTTAATGCAATTCAGGGAACACAAAGGGGTGCACATGCGTAGCTAGGATCCGCGCACAAGATTCACGAGCTGCTGTCCATCTCCACCCGTTCAGCTCAGTCACCCCAAAACATCTGTGAGTTCACTTTCCTCCAGAACACGGAGGCAGCCAATGACGTCGAGCAATACGACACAATACAAAACAATCTTTATCTGCTCTTAAAAGAGAGTTCAAACGTAAATTCCACGTCAAGCCAATACTGGTTTGTGCATGAGACACGACAAATACCTATTTATTTTCATTAGTGAATCATGAAACTTGCACTATATACAGTCGAAGGATCCGAGCAAATCACGGAACTCCGAATACGATTGGGTTCAAAAATAATGATGTGCGCAGCTACGTAAAGCTATAGGTGCTTCACTTTCACATTGTCTCTGCACGCATGGCATTTTTTTAGATGCAATCGCATTATGAGGATCCGTTATCCGTTGGGTTCCTCCCGTTGATTAGCCCAATTGGCTACCTCCCCGTTCCGCAAGAAAGTGAACTCTCTGACTTTTTTAGAGTGTAAAATATCGCATGGTGATCGATCTTCAGGTAAAGCGTAAAATTAGCACCCTCGAACACCCTTTTCACGGAGCATGCACCTTCTCGTCGGGCGGTCGGGTCCAGGGTATAGCTCTGGCGGCACCACGTGACCGTCCGCCTGGACGCCTCGCTACAGAGCGCCGCGTTGGCGGGTTTCAAGAATTCGCCGGAATTCCCCGAGGCCCGAAAATTGGGTCGCAAGGGTAAATACCCGGCGTTCTTGGAGGCGGTGGCCACTCCCGCCCGACTTGGGCTTCCGGACCGGCCAGGACAGGAAGCCTGGAATGATGTGCTACGCGTGCATGGGCTCGGCTCTAAAGGGACCGACGTGAACCGCGCAAGAGCGGGCAAACATCGGACTTTGGGGGGCTTCGCTCCTGTCGCCCGTCTCCCGCTGAAATTGCGCTGGAGTTTGGGGAGTCGTCTAAAGGACACATTAGATTGGATTCTGGACGTTCTGATACGAGGCTTCCGCTTTCATTCAACGGCATTGTTCGAAAGTACGAGCATGACGTAGGCAACTGCAGGTTCCAAGAAATGGTCCCACTCCGGGTTTTCTCCCAATAAAGCGATGAGCATCGATTTTTGTTTGCCGCTCAAACAAAGATAGATTTTTAGGCAAATATTTACTTCGTTTATTAATGTAGTCAGTGAGAAAAGTTCTCGGTATCATATTTCAATAACGCTGCAGTTTGTAATTTTTTTTTTTTTTACTATTGCTCGCATTGTAGTGCAGGAATACGAATTGTTCGACTTATCATTTTTTCACCGCTGTTTATGTGCGGTGCGAGTCATTAAAACGCACTGCTAGAAGTATGTTACGTATCGGATCTCGCTCTGGCGCTCAGAGGGGCTTGGCAAAAATGAAAATAGGAGGTCGTTTTACGTGTTATGGTTTGCGCAAGCGAGTGGTTCTATGATTGTGATTCTCAACTCAAGTTTCAAAAAAAGGCTTAGAGGCGACAGTACCAACCTACGTTTCACGTGATGCTCAGCTGTGTTGACATTACTTAAAAATTGCGATTGGTAGCTCGAGCTATCAGAATAATAAACACGTTTCAACGCTGCGTTCCTTGTACCTTTCCGGCATGCTTTGAAAGCGAGAGAAATTCTGCGGAGCGAAATGCAAGGAGCGAAAATATGCAGGCGAGCTGGTTAGGATGTGTATCTGGATGTACAGGTTGTCGCAAAAAGAAAAAAAATTACACATTCTCTTTTACCGCAAAAATAAACTAGGCATCTCCGAACGCTCATTCTCCACCCAGAGGTAGCGCTAGAGGTCCCAAACAGATGCCAAAGTTTCAGCCAGATCCGATAACTTAATCAAAAGTTATAAGTGATTTTCTGAAAATATCAATGGTAAAATGGCGGCCGACAGAGTTTTCGAATACATTGGGCTCTATGGCACCAGAAACCGAAGACGGGCGAAAATGGGCTCCAGTTTCCCGTTGAAATTTTCAGAAAATCACTTATAACTCTTGCATAAGGTAAAGAATCGGGCTCAAACTTTGCCATCTGGTTGTGACCTCTAGCGCTACCTTTGGGCGAAGAATGAGCGTTCGGCGATGCCTAGTTCTTTTTTTGCGGTAAAAAGAATGTGTAAATTTTTTTTTTGGTGACACCCTGTATATATCTACCCTTTTCCTACTCGGAACACAGAGCATTTGACTTCCTTTAATAACGAGTTTTAGTATAATTTCGTATAGGAGCGAAAGCAGGCACTGTACGTTTCCGTTGGCGTAGCGTGTACCACACTGCGCGTGCGCGGAACCAAAACTGCGGTCTTAAATTGGGGCATGGCGAGGACGCGCATGCCTCGTCGCCATGCGCTCACGCGCAGATCTTGCGTTTGCTCCCACACGCAATACTAAAAGTCTCTAATATTCAGCATAGGACGGGCGAACCTCGCTCTCAAGGCAACTGGAACGAGGCTGCAAAATTCCGCCTTCACCGGGATTCGATACTGGGACCTCTTTGTAAATAGCTGAGCGCTCAGTCGGATGCGATAACAGGCGTTATGTACTCTAAGAAAAAAAGGAGGAAAAAGGTAGCAACGGCACGCTTTTCTCCTTCTCCAGGGAGACGGGAGAAAAGTTCCGCTCTCCCGCCTCATCTTCTTTCGGTTTGGTTTTTCGATCCCATCGCGCGCGTTATTTAATAAATGCTGTTGAGTTGGTTGAGCTTCAGCGGCAGCGAAGGAAGCATGTCATCCCGTCTACCAGTCCAAACGTGCGGAACATTTCGGTTGCATTGACGTTTTTACCACTAATTTTGTCAAACGATCCAACGAAGCCGTTAGAAACAGCGAAGTTCAGGAGCAGTGCCAGCAGCACTACGTACACTGGGCTAAAATGGCTGTCTCCGGCTCCGGATTGCGGAACCATTCCACCATGCTACAGTAAACATTAACCAGGCTCCATGCTACACAATGTGAAACGACGTGACGACGTTGTCGACGTTAGAAAGGACTCCTTTGTTCTAAGAGTGGGCGTCTGTGGAGTAACCGGCTGTCATCAGCAGCCGCCCATATGAACTAACTCAACATAAGATTGAGCGGCCAGCAGCGAATTTTATTATTCCGAAGTCAGAGTGGCAAAGCAAGTGATCATTTGTTTCGTCCCTTAGAAAGCCTACATGTGTCTCTGTGGAAGTATGACACTTATTAACTTCCTCATGTATGAAGTGCGTGGCGAGGCAGTGTACACCGCATGACATTGTTAGTTCGAATACGACACTTCTCTGCATTTTTCTTGCGCATTCACGGTCACCAAATTGTAGCGACTTAAAAGGATTGTGCGGTAATACTTTGCCTTTCAGAAAACAATTAAATTATATTGTCATTGCTTTTAGAAATATCATTCGCACAGTATCCAAATTTTCACTCCTCCGCCGCACAAGTAATTCAATTTGAAGCGGAGCCCAACTGCTAAGATTGCACCCAAAAAACAAACAGCGTTTTCGTTGGCAACTGCGGAAGCTCTAACGTAACCTGAGGCAAAGAGAGCCACGACAACTCTTGACTGTTCTTTCAGTAAAATAACTTCGTTCTGAGAAAGACAAGATTTACGGTATTAAGGGAAGCTGAATCCTCCGACGATGATCTTTGTACGCACCAGCAACCATGTTGATTAAGACAGGGAGTAAGTCAACACCGGCGACTCTGACGACCAGCCATATATACTTGCGAAATTTGGCGTTAAGTTTCGTATCGATGTTCATAAATGATTTAACATATATTGCGGCGTATTTTAATAAAATAAATATCACATATGACTATATCTAGGCCCTTTGTATGCGACCAGCGCAAAAAAAAAACAAAAAAACGGTATTTTCCGGATATTTGGTGCCCCGGACGATCACATTCGACCACATTACACAGCGAGCAAGTGTTCCAAAATGCGTCTTTCGCGCACAGGAACTCGAGGGAGAACATGCCAATCGAAGTGAAACGTAGTGATCGCGTAGGGGACGCGTGATGACAAGGAAACCAAGCTCGCCCCGCCATTGGCTCAGGTCGGGAGGCAACATAAGCACGTGGGCGGGGGGTAAACCAAGGTACGGCGTAGCAGACGAACTTGCGGGCCGTACGGTCTACGACAACCTCAGAAACGAAGGGCACACCCGCTCATAATCGCATCCAATGAGAATTAGCAGACGCCAGAACGCGAACCACGGGGCGTCTGCTAATGCGAATTAGCAGACGCCAGAGAACCAATCCCGGGTCATCTGCTAGTGAAATTTATCCGATGCTAGAGAGGCAATCACGGGCAGGAATCGTGAACAGAACCCGGCGTTCCCTAGGCTTTCAGTGGTTGCTTCATAACGACGTCTCAGTTTCGAAAGAAAAACAGGGTACGCCGGCTATCGCTTGTGCGTGCTGACCCTGTCGCGCTAAGCAGGTGGCACCGAGGGTGCTGTCGAGTAGGGTGCCTTCATCCGAGCTTTGCTTAGGGCACGCTGTCTGGCCATTTTGTTCACAACGCTTATTTTATTATTTTGTTCAGAAGCGTGTACAAGAGCTTGTCTCTGCACGCGCTTTTTGGCGCTGACTGTGCTACGGCGAAATTATGTTTTCGGCGATTTCTTTGTATTTTTTTTTCTTGTGACAGCGTGCTGTTGGTATCGGGCGCTACAAAGAATGTCATCGCCCTAAAAAATAGCCTCTTCTGTACTGACAAAGCCTGGCAGATCGCCACGAGAAGCGGCCGACGAAATTGGAGAGGTAGAGCGGCAGACAACGTATGAGAGGAGAGCCACGTGACGGGCGCCCCGCTGCTGCGAGACGCCAACACACACTTCTCCCGAGCGATGGAATGTCCGCTCGTGCTCCTAGCGTTCCTCATGCTGCCACTTCTTTATTGGTCGGGTTTGAAAACCATGTTACTACTCCTCACCTCCGGAAAAGTTGTGCGCAGACGTCCAGGTTCCCCGAGAAATGCTCTCTGCTACCTGATCTTCACGCTCCAAATCTGCGACCGGGCACTCTATGGCTCCGTCGTTAAACTGCCAGGCTTTGTGAGTATAGAAGAGGCTATGCCTAAACAGAAGGACATTAGGGCTCCCTACTGTGGACGTCTCAAGCGCTGACAGTCAGCACTTGGGCCTGTTAAAACTTGTTCTTCGTCCCGTTGTTTTTAGTCTCTTTTATGAAGTTATACTTCTTTACATCTCAAGAAAGAACAAATATTGCACATAAAGGCTGGTTCACATACATGCAACTGCTCACGACCGAGTGCATTACGACCTCTTATGATACCTTACGTCCAGAGAAGAGGCTGGCACGCTGGCGCCATGAAATAGGTGGCACTGGAACTACATTCCCCCAGAGCGAAGTTTCGGTAGTATTTCCGTGATCAAATGCAGGCACTATTTATGAGAAATGGTCGTTTATAACATTGTCAGAAGATTTTCAGATCAGTAATTAAAAAAACCGCGCGCGAAAAAAATACAGCAACATCATAACATAAAACTCGTAACTGTCGCACGGCAACCCGATAGACGGCGCCATTGCGTTCTCTCGTCTTAAGAGGTCATAAGTGGTCGTTATACAGCCAGACGTAAGCACTCGCAAGTGTGTGAGTTCTTACGACATTCGGTTGTGAAAGACACAAACTATTCCTTGTTGGTTCTAAATGTTTACGATTTAATGAAAGGAGATATAGTAATGTATCTTGAGTGCTGAAACGCGCATCAAAATTCTTCAAAAATAAAGGTGAAGCTATAGTGACGCTTTGGTAGGAGCCACACTTCGTTCACTAAGGTTTGTGAGGTCAAAAAAATATTATAATACTTTTAATGAAACCTCAGCTGTTCCCCTTTCTCGTAGGTTTCTTTCCAGGTTCCGACAGAAGAGCAGAATTCGTAAGCCTGTGCGTCGTGCATCGCCGCGGGTGGCTGCTCATTGCAGCCCTCTGGCGTGACGATGCAAGCTAACCTCCGGGGAAGATGGGAGGGGGTACTAACTCGCACGTCGCGCAGCCGGAGAATGACGCGACCACTAAGAACCCCCCTGCAGTAGCAACGCGAAAGGAAGTCGTCGTAATCCCTGAGCAAAGAGGAGACAACGTGCCGCGCGCGCGCGCGCGTCGACTATGTGGGTTAGTCACGCTTAGCGTCCCGCATAGGTCACGTCCGAGAGTCGATGCATCCGTCGCTTCCGCTTGATTTAGGCACAGCGGCGTGGGCAAGACGCCTCCTCCCGGCCCTGTCTCTCCCACTCCCGGCATCGACATCCTGCTGCGTCCAGTGTTCCGCTAGACGCGTGTCGCCCAGGCCCACGTCGCAGCGTCTTCAGCACTCTTGTGTTCCGAGACACGAGCTCAAGCGCCCACGCGCTGCGGTGTTTCGGTTTCGCCTGCCCCCCCCCCCCCCCCCCCCCTCCTTCCTTTTATTTCGTGCGTGATTCTACTTTCTCCCGCAGGCGCGTGTCCCTGACAAGGCTTGTGAGATTCTGCTTCGTGCGGACACGCGTTCAGCGGCCTCCGAATGCTACTCTCCAAAGAGAAATGCCTGCGCACCCACTTTCCCTCATAACACCTGGTAGGAGGACCGATCACTGCGACTTACAGCGTGCGTCCAGCAGAGCCATCGAAAGTCTTTGGAAGGGGGCGGGGGGCACGGAAGGGCCGAGGAGGCGTTTGCTTTTCTTCCCCGCATCGTGTAATAGAAAATCTTAAATGTAGCGGTAACAATTGCTCCCACCCTTTCTCCCCCCTCTTTTCTGACGCCTCTGACGTCCAGCTAACAATGTAGATTTATTAACTCAGCCCTGCTTTGGGACAACGGCGGTGGTTACATAAATGCGATACTATCAGATTGAGTCGGAAGTCGACAAATCACGCTCATCCAGAGACGCTCTTTATTCCTGTTCTAGCCAATTATATCCATCCCTTCTCGCTGCGGTTTGCTGCTGCCGTTTTTTTTATAATCACACCGATTGTGTTTTGACGTTTCTTTAGCTAATTGTTATTGCCAGGTTTCGATTCCAACTACTTTTTCTCTGGGGCTTCACCGTTCGTTTGAAGCACTCAGGTCGCAGTGATCGACCCCACCGATTGTGCGAATTGGGGTAGTTGATTTGTAGGCGGCTTACTTCTTCGATATAACTGCCGTGGTTTTACAAATCACCCTCAGAAGGCATTGAATCTATAATGCACCGAAATGTACTTGGAGCGCTAATTATTGGTCTCCCGTAATCCCTCGAACCGATAAAAAGGGCAATCGGTTTCAAGTACATCGGACCCCAATGCTGACTCCTCTGTCAAAAAAGGGAGGACGTCCTCTCTTGCCACTGAGACAGCATGCCCTTAGAGCTTGATGTCGACTGCCCTTCTCGATAGTTCAACTGATTAAAGGAGGCGCCAATGACTGGTGCACTAAGCGTGTCCCGGAGCAGTCTGCATGCCGGCCCTTTTAAGAGTGCACATTGAAACAGCATGAATGCTCTGTTGAGACGATAGCCAATTAGAGGTGTCGAATCCCTCGAATCGATTTTATTTTTGATAAAAGCGCGGGGTCTTCCGTAATTCCGATCTGAGTGATTTGAGTGTTTCGATGTAATCACTTGGTAGCGGCAAAACGTGGAACTGTCGCCTCAACTTCCGTGTCTTGAGCAAAAGAGAGACTCACTCTATACCAGTGGGATATGGTCACGTAACTGGGACATTGATGAGAATTCGATATCAAAATACAGTGACGCACGAGGCAATGGGAAGTATTCAATGATGCGATTATTCGTTTCCAGCGTCTGCTTGGCATTTATGCAATAGCGCGCCGATGAATATCCCAATATTTATGAAAGCAACACGCACGACTGTCAAACGTTTTGTCTCTTTTGGCGAAAAAGCACCCCCGTGCTGGATGTCCCAGAAGACGTAAGCTGCGCAACCGTAGTATTGTTTGTTTCTTTGTAACAGTCCACGGATAAGCGAGAGTTTTAGAATAGGGGGCTCCCACTTTTTGGGTCCCCCAAGCAGCTTGGGACGCCGCACTGCTCACGCGCAAAAGTTCTGCGCGTGAGCAGTGCGGCGCCCCAAGCTGCTGTTGGGGTGCCCAAAGCGTGGAGAGCCCCCTGTTTCAACACCTAAAGAGGGAGGGAAGAAGGGGGGGGGGGGTTCGTAGGAATCTACCTACCTGCGTCCAGCATTGCTCTGTACGTGTTTGATGTCATTTGGTCTGCAGGAGTTGCTCGGTTCTCGGGTTCAATCGTGTGTCCCACAGTTGGCAACGACAGCAACACACCGCCATGCATGTCCGTCACCGAATAAATGTCGACACAAAACACTGGACAGCTACCGCCATCTATGAACTATGGTGACAACCAGACAACAGGCTTGCCGGTTGTCTGGTTGCCGCCGTTGCTCATAGATGGCGGCAACCTTTCCAGCCTTTCCACTCTGGTTTTCACCAGAGTGGAAAGGCTGAATTTCTCTAGGCGTCGTCCTAGCAGTCGTCCTTGAGATCGTCCGAGAGGTTGTCCTCGAGGTCGTCCTAGAAGTCATCCTTAAGGTCGTCCTTGAGGTCCTAGAAGTCATCCTAGAGGTCATCCTAGAAGTCGCCCTTGAGGTGCCCTGAGGTCGTCCTAGGCGTCGTCCTTTAGGCGTTGTCCCCGAGGTTGTCCTAGACGTCGTCCTCCAGGCGTCGTTCTTGAGGTCGCCCCAGCATAGTACAGCTTCGCTAGTCTTCCTTCTTCGCCAAAGTGGAAAGGCTGAAAGTTGTTTTTCTTTACTTTAACCGCGATGGAATATGCTTCTACAAAGCGTTTGTGTACTGGACAGTTTTGAAATATCTACGGCAAGACTTTCATCACTGTCAAAAACTGATAAAGTATACATGAGAAGTATTTTTCGCTCCTCTTGTTGTCAGATTGTTCTTCGCTCGCCGGCGGATCGGGTGGGTGTAGTGACATTGAGATGATCGTGGCGGTTGTCGCCGGCGCAGGGATCTGGGGACCTGAGTCCTTACTTTTCGGGTCGCGTGTAAACAAAAAATATAAAAAAGAATAGCGAGGAGAGTTGCGCGTTCATGCATGGCATGTGGATTCAGCTCCTCACGTGACTGAATTCGGCGAATAGCAGCGCCGCGCGTTCGAGGCGCGCGGCGCGCTCAAAAGCCGGGGAACGTACGCCGGGGCACGTGCAACGTCTACTTTGCTGCACGACACTTGATACGGCTCCTCACGTGATCGGATCTCGGCGAATAGCGGCGAGGGCGGCACGCGGCAGGTGGAATCAAACGCGCAACTCTCGCTCCCGTAGGGAGCCTATAGACCTTTCCAATGTTTACAAAATCACAGTCCAGCGTGCGATCTTCACAGCCCAGCACGTGCGTGTTCGTCGCTTCGGAAAGCGAGCAAAGCACGCGCCATACGCACGAACGCTCAAAATGGCACCGGCCACAAGCTCGTTTTTGGAAAGGTCTATACAGGAACTCTAGTGGCACCGACCGTGTGTCATCGCGCTGTGCTCAGATAGCTGTCATTCATTGGAAAAGAAGAAGAAAAAAAAAGGTTTTCTGCAACTCAGGATGACTACGCTTCTGCTAAAAGCCGCACCGCGGCGCCACTGTCTGGTCGCACGCTTCCTATTACCTAACCGGTAGAGAGCCATGGTTGTTTTTAGATGTTTCTGAAGTCAGGTATTTGTCCCTGAATCTATGCCGCACCGCGATCTACAGGAACCACATATTATTGTTATTCTTCCATCAATGAGCCTAACCTGTGAGAAGGGCAATCGGTGTTATACTGCAACCGTAATGCAATTTCAATGACAAAACGGGGTACGGCTTTCTGTCAGAGGCTTAAGAGCAGACCAGTTGCAAAAAGCCAAAAGGCGGAGCGCGGAATGCGCAGTGCATTATGGGAAGCTCCTGTAAACTCCTTGCTCGCGCAGGATCTACCACGTTATACAGGAGAGAGCGAAAGATGGTAGAGCAGTTGCTTACCCACTCTCACGCTCTCGCCTGAGTTGCCTCAGTCGCCTCAAGGGGGGCCTTGGTCGTAGAGGATGTTCCCAGTAATCCTTTCGGCAGTCCTTTCGGACCTCTGGGCAATCCTTTCGGACCAATGGCAAAGCCTTTCGGCTTTGCCAATAGACAATTGACTGAAGAAATACCGATATATATATATATATACATATATATACATAATTACACGCCGTTTACAAACAAGTCCGCGTTTGCCTACACCAGGTGCGGGCGTGAGCGGAAACCGCGTGATATAAAAGGTCTGAGCATGCGCAGTACCAACAGAAGCGCCACAGCACTGGCGTGACGTCAGAGAGCTGACTTTGGTGTGAATACAATACACCAACTCGCGGCTGTGACGCCAGGACGATGCGCGGGCGCTGCTGTTGGTGCGGCGTATGCACACACTCTTCACTTGACGCGAATGTGGTTTCTGGGCACGTGCACTGCCCACCCCTGCTGTAGACAAAAGGGGACTCGTTTGGAAAGAGCGGTTTATGGTGACCAGTGGGCTGGCCACACGCAGGAGCTTAAAGGACTGATGTACATAATGGAATTACCAAAAAAGATGTCACGTTCTCGAGTCAGTAATTTACTTATCGCTGTTTAGTAACTGTTCGAAAGTTAACTGACGTAAGGTATCTCCCTTCGGGCTAACCTACCCTGAATGGCATTCTTTCGTGAGTATGCGCCGTGAAACCCGAACGACAGCCCGGAAAATAACAATATCCAAACTTTTACCAGCCAGGCGTAACCAGTCTGTCCTTTGGCCTCTTCACGCGTGAACACGCGTGAGTTGACGCGGATGGGGGGTCGCCAGTGCAGAGGCGAGTTCCAAAATGTTTCCGGTTTCTTGGCGTTATCGCCGCAGCATTCACGCTCTACACTCGCGACGGCGGAACCGCGGGATTGCCTTTTGTAAACGGCGAATTTAATGGTGTCCGAGAAAGCCACCGCACATTTTCCAGAACTGTACGCTAAAATATGAAAAAAACACGGGGAAAAAATAGGGGGCCTAAAGTGGGAAACGATTGGTCGTCGCGGCGCACGCCCAAGTTTGTTTACGAAAGTGGAAAATCAAATAATCGGGCACCATTATTTTAAAAGACCAAGCTATCGCTGCCACCCGAAATTAAAACAGGGTTAGTGTGGAAACAGCTTGACTTCACTCGCACGCGTCTTGTTTATTTCATTAGCGAGTTTAAGAATAGCGTAGCCAAAAACTTCGCGTACGCAAAGAAATACCATCGTCTTGACCGCGCACGTTTCGAGCCCCAGCCGCGCTATGGATCAAAGCATGGAAACGGTGTCACTTCTTTGCACACGCAAAGCTTTTGGGCGTGCAATTCTGAAGATCCCCGGTAGGAATGTTGTGTAGATCGCACACAGGAGCTTTGCATTGCAAGAAGGAGCCCGTGCCGCCATTTTGTGCACGAATTGAACACGCGCCAGCAAGCCCCGCAGTTCGTGGTGTAAGATCAACGGAAACTTCCTATTCTTATGGTGCACTCACGACGGAGATTTCTTCTACAGAGAGGAGCAAACGTCTTCGCGGTTTGAGGTAAAGTGCTTCATCACGGATGCTTGCTATATTCCTTCCAGCCTTAAGCTGAGACTGCAGCCAATTAGCGACGAGAAGTTTTGGTGGCGCCCTCCTGTGGTTCCCCTTTGTGACGTCATTACCTTGCAAACAACAAGTTCGATGGTGTTTGTTATTAGCATGTTGGAAGCATGAAATCATTGCGCTCTCAAAGGAACACTGCCAACACCGTCAAAATTAAAGTTCTTTCATTCCTCTTATTTCCGTCGATATAAATCCCCTTTCCGACGTCATAGTCAGCGTTCGACCAATCGTGGAAGGCCGACCACAGCGACGCTTTCGGTCGCGCACGGGGCTAATACTACAACCAGGAGAGCACGAGATCGCAGCTTTGAAATGTTCATCTGCAGAACGAACACTCGGGCTAGAAACGCCCGTCTCAAAACCGGGAGCACGGGCTAGCTCGCGCTTGCAGCTCTGGTTGTGGTGACCTCTAAAGTCACTGGATCCTGGGAAAGTAGCGCCATTGCCTTCCTTACCTGCTAGCCGGACACAAACGGATACTAACATACAGACGACCCAAACCTCGCAAGGCGATTGGCTAATCGGTCTGCGTTGCCATGGGAATCGCCATCTTGGTCCATTTAAATCTTCGAAGCTTCCAGGGGGTCGTTCTAAACCAGTCGCGCCAATATCACCATGAAGCATCATCGTACTGGAAGCGTTCCTCACCAATTTAAGAGTCTTTGGCACTTTGTATGCGATCAACTTATTAATCATCCCCATCTTCATGAATCTCTTAGAATTATATTGTTCTTCTTGCGTATTTCAAGACAATAAACTTATTTTTCAGTGCCTCCAAGCACCGACACAGCATCTGGTGGTGGTACGAAGATATACGCTTGTTTCGCCGGTGTGTGGTTAGCAAAATCTCGGTATACAAAAAACGACTCCATAAAGCTACCCGTCACCAGCGAATCTAGATCGGCTCACCAAGAACAGAGGGGTCAAGAAGAAATTGCTCATTTTACGGACCAAGATGGCGACCACACGGGGAGCTTGGCGTTACTTTCCCAGGATACAGTGACTTTAGTGACCTCGAAGCGTGATGTTGTTTGCTCCTCTCTGTGGAAGAAATCTCCGTCGTATGAATACACCTTTTAGGCTGGTTAACACCAACGTTCTTCGATCTCTGTCAGTTGACAAGCTTCGGAAAACGGCTGTCGCCTTTTTGCGGCGCGTCCGCTCGGTGGCGCTTGCTACCCCATCAGCCCAGAGCCGTTTATACTGAGAGAGTTTGGCCAATGGGCGGAGCTTGTTGCCCGCTAGAACCAACGGATTTCGCGATAACACAAAATGGCGTTACTTCTTTCTCTTCTTGATTCCTGAGAAATCGCATAGAGTTTCTATGAGTCAGAGCCACAAAATGGCGGACGAAATTAGTCATCCCCCAGTTGTCAGACTACGCTGCTGTGGTTGCCAGACTGTCAAAATCTCCTTAAAAAGACCAAACTCTCTCAGTATAAACGGCTCTGCATCAGCCCAGAGCCGTTTATTGAGAGAGTTTGGCCATACATTGGTTTGAATAGGCGACCATCTCGGGGCCAACCACAGGCCGCGAAACAGCCCCTAGCGGTGGTCGGGTGCTCTAAATTTGTGACACGACTATACTTCGTTTCACATTATGTGCGAGTGAAGGCAAAACTGGAAGCGCGAGCACGGAAGCTCCGTGCGTTCAGGCTTTGCTCGAGCGCGCGAGCTGGGGAGAAATGCAAAAAGCGCTGGTCTCGCGCTTCTAGCTTTGGCTTCGCTCGCAGATAAAGTGAAACGAAGTATAATTTGCGCCGTGCCGAGCGGAACTCCGCGTCTCAAGACGCTCGCGCACCCCACCCTTTGCACTGCTTTCTTTCAGCCAGTCTCAGGACGCTGTTCTAGCAGTGCAGACAAAGGCATGGGCACGAGCGCGTGGCTTTGGAAAGTGCCTCATATGCACGCGGTCTCGTACAAACAAAAGCATTTCGCTGAGCTAGGCTCACGCGCCTGTGCCTTTGTCTTCACTGCAGACATTTGTGAGATGGAGTAGAGGTCTCCTGATTGGTCGACGCTGTCACAAATTTAGTTTACGCTCTAAGCGTGGGGGGAATATTCGGCACTGGCGGCGGCCTTTGCTCCGCCTATTGGCCAAACTCTCCCAATACACGGCTCTGCATCAGCCTAGAGTTCCTGTATAGGCTCCCTACGGGAGCCAGAGTTGCGCGTTTGATTCCACGTGCCGCGTGCCGCCCTCGCCGCTATTCGCCGAGATCCGATCACGTGAGGAGCCGTATCAAGTGTCGTGCAGCAAAGTAGACGTTGCACGTGCCCCGGCGTACGTTCCCCGGCTTTTGAGCGCGCCGCGCGCCTCGAACGCGCGGCGCTGCTATTCGTTGAATTCAGTCACGTGAGGAGCTGAATCCACATGCCATGCATGAACGCGCAACTCTGGCTCCCGTAGGGAGCCTATACAGGAACTCTACATCAGCCCGCCCTATGGACAGACGCGGCGAAACCGGAGGAATGTCGGGACCACATTACCTGAGGTGGAAATTGATTTTATAGCGGTTTTTATAGCAAACTTCCGGTTTGCGCCATAATTGACGCAAAACGAGCGCTGTTGAAAATATGTCCTTAACCGTTGCCCGTGGAGGCGTTGACTCTGGTGGCGCTAGGAATGCTATCCGCCCTTATCTGCTCGCGTGCCGGCACAAAGAAGAACCATTTCGGAACGCCGCTATCCCGTGGAGCTTGTCAACTCATAAATCTAAAATCGTTGGTTTAAATTGCCCCATTTCTTTACGTTAAGTAACGTTACGACATGATATATTACGTTGAAGTCACCGGGACCTCTGTGCTTCATATTAAGCGAGGCTACCAGTTCAAGGAGAAAGCACGACCCGCGACATTCGACACACGAATGTTTCGGTGACTTATGCGTAATGTAACTTAACGTAAGAAAATAAGGCAGTGTGAATGAGCCTTTAAGCACATTTCGTTTACAACCATGGCTGTTATTGTTTTGACAAAAAATGTGCTTTATCAGCCGATTTCCATGGAGTTCTTTAATGTTTGACTGTAACAGCCGACTGTAACGGCCGTCTGTAACGACACCGCAAATCGTTGCGCCCATAGGGAACCATATTACTTCAAACCCCGGCAGGATTTGAGATTGTGAGCCAACTGCTTTGCCGACTGAGCTATCCAAGGTCGGAGGCCCGATCATTCAAAAACGAAGTTACTTGCACGGCGCGCTTCGCTCGCGGTGTCGCGCTTCGCGCACAGATGCGCTTGTCTTCTTCCCTGGAAAACCGATCCGATATTCTGTGCTTACCAGTCCTTGCAACAAAATCGAGACTTTATTTTTTTTTTCTTAGCGTTGATCTTGTTTAAAATAAAAGTTGCGCCTAGCTTGCTTATATTATAGACCAGTGGTTCTCAAATGGGGGTCCGCAAAGCCACTTCTGGGATCCGCGAGACTCTCAACACATTTTTTTTTTTTATTTGGCACGTTTTTAGTAGTTCAGTCCGGCCGTGACTAATTTGCAACCTGCTTCCGGAACTACGACAGCAATAAAAGGCACCTGTTTCATGCTCCAGACGTGTTAACTTACTTACGTACCCCCCCCCCCCCCCCTTATTTACTTACGTACAGTTTTTGCAGCGGCGAGGACCCGAAACATGGTTTTCAAACCCGACGAGAAAAGAAGCGGTAGCGCGAGGAGCGCTAGCGGATAGACCATCGCTCGGGAGTAGCGGTAGCACTAGCGGATAGACCATCGCTCGGGAGACGTTTGTTTCGGCGTCTCGCCGAAGCGGGGCGCCCGTCACGTGGCTCTCCTCTCATTCGCTGTCTGCCGCTCTACCTTTTCGATTTCGGCGGCCGCTTCTCGTGGCGATCTGCCAGGCTTTGTCAGTATTAGCCCCGTGCGCGACCGAAAGCGTCGCTGTGGTCGGCCTTCCACGATTGGCCGAACGCTTACTATGACGTCGGAAAGGGGATTTATCATCGACGGAAATAAGAGGAATGAAAGAACTTTAATTTTGACGGTGTTGGCAGTGTTCCTTTGAGAGCGCAATGATTTCAAGCTTCCACCATGCTAATAACAAACACCATCGAACTTGTTGTTTGCAAGGTAATGACGTCACAAGGGGGAACCACAGGGGAGCGCCACCAAAACAACTCGCCGCTAATAGGGGAGGATATGCTAAAACAAATGGCATCTTGCACGCGCGGTCGTCAAAGCTTTATTTTGGTCAATTACTTTGAATCGTTTATACGGAGAAGGCTTGCGCATGCGGCGCCGGCGTCTCCAGCAGTAACTGTTCTAAAGCAAAAGCCTAAAACAAATGGCATCTGGCACGCGCGTTCATGAAGGCTTTATTTTGGTCATTTACTTCGAATCTTTTATACGGGGAAGGCGTGCGCGTGCGGCGCGTGGAACACCATTCCCTGCATTCTCCTTGATGCTTGGATAATCTAGTAATACATCTATTGCAAGCTTGCCAGGCATAGATGTTTCCACTGTTTACATAAATCACAGTCCACACGTGCTAAATCACAGTCCAGCCAGTTCTCGCGCGCAATTGTGGCCAGCCAGAATGTGCGCGTGCATAAAACACAAACACAGAAATGAACGCGCCCTAAAACACTTTTATGGAATGGTGTATATTTCCCCGCACTGACACCAGCCGTGATGTACTTTTCTTACCTTTTTCAAAATAACAAGAGTGCGCGTGTGTAGCTTTGATAGGCGCTGAAGATGCGCGAGAACGGAGATTCCTAAAGGCTTGTTCACACAGACCCGTTTTCTTACGTTACGTTACGAAAAGTCACCGGGAAATCTGTGCTTCGTATTAAGCGTGGCTACCAATTAGAGTAGATAGCCTGGCACGCGACATTCGAGACACGAATGTTTCGGTGACGACGAGTTAGGACGGTGAGTTACCGTGGCAACCAAGGACACAAGGCTCGTCTGAACGTAACGTAAAGAGTTGAGCTCGGTTCAACTTTTCACACAGCACCGTTCTCTTACGTTACGTCTAAGTCACCGAAACATTCGTGTCTCGAATGTCACGTACCAGGCTTAATACGCTTAATACGCTTAATACGAAGTACAGATTTCCCGGTGACTTTTCGCAACGTAACGTAAGAAAATGGGTCAAGGCTCGTTCACACAGACCCGTTTTCTTACGTTACGTTACGAAAAGTCACCGAGCAATCTGTGCTCCGTTTATAACAAACAACAGGAAACGCTACGATCAGTTCGATATAGCAAAAACCATTTACAACCAACTTCCGCGGTGCGTTCATTGTAAGGCGAGAGCTTCTCTTTCAGTCTCAACTATTCGCTTCCGCCTTTTAACACCCGCTAAAACATTATTATTTTTTTATCTTTTTACTTTTGCATGCGTGCAGAGTTGGTTCTTTTAGCTTATCTCCTCTTCTGAATCGCTTCGTGAGCAACGGTGTTGGGATAATTTTTTTTCTTTGCGTGCGTGCAGAGTGAATTTTTCAGCTTTCTTCCCTTCTGAATCGCTTCTCTTCGCTGAACTTTGTTCGCAACTTGAGCTTTTGGAATTTTCTTTCTTTCCTACTGTTTTTTTTTTTTTTTTTTTTTGGGGGGGGGGGGGGACGGGACAGGGTAGAAGACGATGGTTTGTGCGTTTTTGGAAGCCTTTCCGGGGGAAAAGGTTCGATATAGCCAATATGTTGTTCGTTATAAAAAGTGCTTCTTTATACATGTATTTTGATATAAAGTTTTTGTGAGTTCGATATCGACAATATTTCGCTGTACGTGGGTTCGTTCTAAACGGGTTTCACTGTACTATATATATATCCAGAGTGTTTCACGCAAGAGTTGCAAAAACTCCTAAAGTTACTGTACTTGAGGTAAACAGGTAATTTTCTGGCGACCGCATTAACCGTGGTGGCGGACGTCAGAAGATGCGCGATACTTACTAATTAGCTCGCCAATTAATTAAAACGATTAATTAACCTTTTAAAGTACTGATAATAGACATATGGTTCCCATTAGAAACTTACTGAGCGTCATGGAGAACCACTAAATCAGTAATTCTTAGAAAGACTGACCGCGTGCGAAGCGTAGTAGTGAGCTGAAGTTACCACTCGTGGAGCAGGTACAAGGCTGGGGCTCTCATAAGAGACGGAAAAATCACTCGGGCGTCTTACCGTAACCGCGAGCCTTGTGCCTGCTTCACGAGTGGTAACTCTAGCGCACTACTATACGCTTCTCTCAGTAGTTTTCGACGTCGCTCAGCAAGTTCCTAATAGAGCGATCTCACCAGGCAGTTTGACCACGCCACCGCTGCCGCAATGCATCGAGGGAACTTTAGTTTTTCTGCACGTGCGACAACCTCGCTGGAGCTCTGCGCGCGTTGATCACAAGACGGCAAGAAGCCTTTTTTGCACTGCCGTTTGCTTCCTATGAATTGATGTTATGCCGGCGTCACGCATGCGCCTAATGCTTGCCAAGACCGGTCTATTGGGACCATATGTCTATTTTCACAAATTAAAAGTTAATTATTCATTTTCAATTAATTAGCAAACTAATTAGTAAGTATCGCGCAATTTCGTAGGTCCGACACCACGAGTAATTCGGTCCCGGGAAAATTATCTTCTTACCTGGAATACATTAACTGTAGGAATTTTTTCATTCTTACGTGAAACACCCTGTATGTATATATGTATATATATATATATATATATATATATATATATATATATATATATATATATATATACAGGGTGTTTCATATAAATATGTTTTTTTTTGTAAGAGTGATACTAATTAAAAAAAAAGAAAGACATGAAAGTTACACATGTGCGGTTTGTGCAGATGAGCTATATGGCCAAGAATAATACTATAGAGAGCAAATCGTAAGGATCAGTCGGCTAATTAAGTAAAATTTGTTAATTAACTTTTTAATTAGTGAAAATAGACATATGGTTCCAATTATAAATTTGCTGAGCGCCATCGAAAACCATTAGCAGAAAGACTTCGAGTGGGTGAGAAGTGAAGTAGTGCGCTAAAGTTGCCACTCGCGCAGCTGGAGCGAGGCTACCGGGGCGATGAGGAGCCCGCGCGACTTTTTCTTTCTCGTATCATGGCTCCAGCCTCGTACCTGCAGGACGAATGGTACCTTTAGCGCACTACTATGCTTCCGATGCTCGCAAAGTATTTCCGAAAATGATTGATGTAGTGCTTGTGGATGTCGTTCAGCAAGTTTCTAATTGGAACCCTATGTCTATTTTCACTAATTAAAAAGATAATTAATAATGTATATATCCATGCGTTTTTTGTTTTTTCGATGGTGAATTTGTTTTAGTACGTGTTTAATCTGGTCCTCTTTTTCGCGTGACCAAAATATCTGCCGCTTCACGGTGTCAAAAAAAAAAAAAAAAACTACTCCGCTTGCGTTCTGCGATCGACGTTAACGAGCGACCGAGATGATCAACGAGGGACACGGGAGCGTCCGCGCGACCGCAACGCGAGTATAGTCGAAACTTGCGATTCAGTTCGGCGCGCTCCTGCCCGGCACAACGGACGGCGGAAGCAATGCCCTGTAACCTTCTAGGAAACGACACCACGTGCAGAACGAGATTGAGAAAGACGCGAGGTCTGCCAAGAAGGAAGTCCGAAAGGGAAAAAAGGACATCGCGGGTGGCGAGGGCATTCTACAGGCTCGGCTGTGGCGGGATCGCGTGCTTCGCCCGGGTCTCGTGCTGGTAGGCTTTGTGGAAGGAAATGGAGGGGGGGCTGCCCCAATTAATGATCGCTCCTCTTTTTTCGTAGGGCTCGTCGAATCGGCGAGAAAGGGCGGCATCACACGCCCCGGTGCAACCGTTGGAAAGGGTATATAAGAACCGCAGTCGCCACGAGGCAGCATCCAGTCCTTTTGCCAGCAGCGTTCCAGGACCACTGAGATACCAGAATCATGAGGAGCATGGTAAGCGACCAAAGAGGCAGGCGCTATCGCCTCTCATCCTTGCGGAGTTTATTGTCCCCGCAACAAAAACATATTCCGCGCAACAGGGGCTGTGTGCAATCAGGTGCAGAGGAGGGAGGTATCGATTCATAAATTTAGCTGAGCGCTTTAAGTCGGGAGGCACTTGAGCCACCTCATGTTTATAGACCCCTTTCGAAATTCCCGTGCCGATTATTAGAAGGTCGGAACCCCTGCACAATGGCGGAACAACACACATCGTGACACGTGCAAGTCATTCCATAAGATATCGAACGTCAGGGCGCAGTCAGTGCTAGGAGTAGACGAGCGAATCAAACAGCATCGAAAGTGCAACGTCACTGCGCTCATCGCCTTTTTCTGTGGGTCTGTTTTTTCTTCTGCTTCAACCAAACGCATAAAGTATGCCGTGACGTTGCGGCTTTAGTCCGCCATTGTGCAGGGATTCCACAGCTGCCAACAGAGGGCAGTATTTCGAAAGGGGTCTATTAAAAGTAGCGAGGTTTTTGCAGTATCAACTTCCGTGACACGGTGCAGGTTCTCGTAATCGAATTGCTTTGTATAGCAGAAGATTGAACTGGAAGACGCCATGTTCTCCCCGTAAATCAAGCTTCGTCACGACAAGACGATACACACCATCGAGGGACATCCAATCTAACCTATTTCTAGAAAAATCAGAGGTGTGTAGTTGTTTTAACGCTGACACTTAACTGTTGTAATATTGAATTCTCCAGCTGAAATGCCCAAGTCTAGTTTAAAAAAAAAATCAACCAATGATTTCGCACTTTGATAACAAGATCCGAGACACCGCAGTAGGCGGTTTTTTGATGACGGATGAAGTTATTTTACTGCGTCATTACAGAGAGCCCATGAATAATTATGATTTGGACGCTATTGAAAACGTAATGTTCACAGTATTATTTGAATAGTACAAAAAATTTATGTTTCATAGTTTCTTCATCTCAATGTTTAATACATTTTTTTTTCATTTACTGTAAACGACGTGAATTTCTCGAGGGCCTAATGTTTGCAAAATACGCGACTTAAAAAAAAAAATATTGTAAAATATTGACCACGCGTATACATAAATCACCCCATAATAACAAACACATTCCTTACCTCTCCCAATTGCTAAATTTTGTTTTCTTAAAATATATCCGAAACCCACAATTTGTCAAATTTGCGAAATATCGAGCCCACAGAAATAAAGCAAGTTAGTAAATATAGAAGAGGGCAAAAAAAGGGATCTTTTTAAGAGCTTCAGACTGTCATTTATATATTTAAAAATTTTAAGTATCGGTTGCTGTTTCAATGTGCTTTTGATATTTGCGCGATGCAAAGTTATATTTCGGTAAAGTAATTGTGTTGTCTGTATTTTTAGACAGCGGTAAGTTAGTGAACCTCGGTGGCCGTACAGTAACTCCGCTGTACATAACAACATTTAGCCAGTGTAGAACCACTGCGAGCATAGAGGCTTTAACGAGCATCACGCAGTAATAAATTACGCAACCACACACCGGAACGGGGCTCATACATATCACAAAGGGCGGGAGTAAGGATGGAGCTCAGGATTCCTGGGTTCTGCAGCGTGAGCTTTCGCTCCTTGTGCTCCTAGTTGTGTTGAGGTAACACACCCACCACCGATTCCTCCGATATTTTTTTGTGAGGTATACAGTGCGAAGCAAAGTAATCGAGAGCTGTTTGAAGGTACCACATACATCGATTTCTTAACATATCGAGCTAATATTTTGTACATTCGTGGCCGAAGAACGTTCATTAATCTTATAAAAATTTCACCTAACTAACCTACCTGATAACGAAATCAACAATCAAAAATCTAAAAATTCCTAACTACAGCGTTCGTCTGCTAAAAAAAAAGGCGTCTGATTGGCGCAACAGCCGATAGATGGACACAGTGCTGTCCGCATCGACAGGCGGTGGTCGCCTGCGAAGGCGCCGAGTACCGTATTTTTCAGTTTCAGATTGGGTGATGACACTTCTGTTATCGGTGGCTTGTTTTAGAGGTTCCCCTCCTCGTTCAAGCGCCTCACCCAGCGTAGAATTGTAGGGGAGATCGGAGGTGGCCACCAATACTCCGCTCGACAAAATGTCGGCGGACCACTTTCGTCCTCTGACACACCCCGAACCCAAAAAAGCTTCACCCGCTTGGTGGGAGCTAAGCGCACTATGAAGATGACTTGCACCCCAAAACAGCTCGAATACAAGTTGCAGACAAAAAAAAAGACGCGGTAACTACCAGAGAGTGCAAAACCGATGGCGCAATGTAGACCAAAATATAATTGTTGAGAAAATGACACAACACATCCGTTTTGTTGTTTTCGTTTTATCTTCAGTGTTATATGTTTTATTTGTAAAAAAAAAAAAAAATCACACACTGACAATTCGCGAAGAAAAAGAGCGCATCGCTTCTGGCTCGAAGGAAGCGCACGCCATGGCCGCCTGCGATCTCACATTGTCGCAACAGCCAACTGTTGCGAAAATTCGACTCTTTTTTTTTTTTTCTTGGCACACGGACGCTGTTGGAAAGGATTTCGAGTTTTTTTGTTTTTTTTATTCTATATTTTTACACAGGTAAGTTAGTTCAGTTAGATTTTTATAACCTAAATCACCGTTCTTTTTGCCACTTCTGTACAAAATCTACAGAAACGAATTTATGTGGTCTCTTCAAAGAGAAATGAATCCCTTTGCTTCTCGCTGTATATCAGTCTTTCACGCGTACAGAGGATTTTGTGTACGCATGTACGCTATATTTTTACTTTGGATGTATCGCCAGTAGTCGTTTTTCCTGCTATAGAAAACACCACTTAAGTTACAACGAAAACACACTGCTGAATCGTTTGGGTGCAAACGGTTCCTTCTAACAAAAGTAATATGTAAAATCCCGCGAAGTGAAAAAAAAAAAACGTTGTGGTGGGCTATTTTTCTATTTGATGGACCAAGTCTACAGAAAATGGTAGCATGGTCCTCACGCTTTTTAGCCCCCTTATTTGTTCAATTAAATCTCGACATGGTGAATAACTACTTTCGAGATGAAAACGTGTAAAATCGACATCAACATCAACCTAGAAAGGCAACGCATTTTCTTTTACCGTTAAATCTAGTTTTTTTTTCTTTCGATATTTAAGTAGATACTTAGCACTTCTGTGTAGACCCAGCATGTATAGTGTTACGTAATGCATTCAGAACATCAATCATTATCTCTTACTTTCACCTATTCTGCTGATTAGACGGAGAATCGCTATAATGCAAAAGTTGACACGCAGGAACTTTGGCAAAAAAGTGCCCATCTCTTTCATCAAAAACTTCACGAACATGATACCGATTGTGCTTCTCATTTTATGAGCTGATCGACGGTACAGGAATGATAGTTGTTCCTCGCGTTGTGGAATGATTGTTGTTCCTCAACGGCTCCAAAATAAAAATTAAAAAAGAAACGCCTCGCACGCTTTGGCGGTTCCGAGGCAAAGCGCCGGCCTACGGATCTCCGGGTGGCGGGTTCGAATCCCGGCCGAGGTGCCCGTAATATGGCGGAGGCATATTGCGGAGAAGGCGCCGTGTAACCGAGTTTTCGGTTGCACGTCCAAAAATCTCCAGGTGGTCAAAATTAATCCTCAGTCTTCCGCTGGGGCGTGCCAGGTGCCCTTCGTTGGTTTGGCACGTAAAACCCCCAAATTTGACTTTTCGCGTATTGCGGCGCTGCTTACAATCGGAGACATCTAGAGTATTGGCTGTTCTGAACGGTGCACCATTTCCGAATAATATTTTTTATAACGCATTTTCCGTCGTATCTAGTTTGTTCTAGCCACCATCTTCGCGGCCTTGGCGGCTGCTAGCGCCGGCTACCTCGGCGGATACGGAGGCGGTGGCTACGGCGGAGGAGGCTACGGTGGCGGCGGCTACGGCGGAGGAGGCTACGGCGGATATGGCGGCGGTGGATATGGTGGCCACGGCGGCTACGGCGGAGGCGGCTACGGCGGTGGATACGGAGGCGGTGGATACGGAGGCGGTGGATACGGCGGACACGGAGGATACGGCGGAGGAGGATACGGAGGAGGCGGCTACGGAGGCGGCGGGTACGGAGGTGGCGGCTACGGCGGTCACGGCTGGTGGTAACCGAGGCAGTCGATTCGCCATTCATCTTATAGATCACATCTTCAGAAACCATGTTTTTTGTAAATAAACTTTTCAAACTACAAACCTGGTCACAGTGTTGACATCAGATACGTACTATACTTCGTTTCACCTTATGTGCGAGCGAAGGCAAAGCTGGAAGCGCGGGCACGAAAGCTCCGTGCGTTCAGGCTTTGCTCGAGCGCGCGAGCTGGAGAGAAACGCAAAAAGCGCTGGTCTCGCGCTTCTAGCTTTGGCTTCGCTCGCAGATAAGCTGAAACGAAGTATAGTCAGAGATCGTAAACACATATAGGCAGAGGGTTGACATACCCAAAAGCATATGGACGTATACTGGATGCGCTTGGAACGCCGATCATTGGTTTTGCCCGAGTTAGTGTGACCACGACAGCTCAAGAAAGGTATATAGGGCGAGTCCCTCAGCACGTCATCATAACTCGGATGTTTATGAGATTGTGGGATTAGGAGATAAAAACGCCCAAAGAGCCAATCACGAAGCAAGAAGCGATAAGAAAATAAACCAATCCCTGCATTTCTAGAGTTTTCGGTTGCCATCAGAGGGGCGATCGTATGCTGTTCCCCGATGGTCATGCCCTTTCAGTGGAGAGATCGGGCGGACATGTTTTGGCCGCCAAGACTGCATGCACATTGGGGGCATACCTCTCGGCCTTCATATCGGCTAGAGGAATGAACAAAAGCACTGAATGATGCTGAGAGTGCATCGGTGAAAAGTAAAACACTAAAAGTATGCTAATATTTTTGCATTTATGGAGCACTTTGCGAAGTATACTTAAAATATTTGTTTACGAATCGTAAATCAATTAGGCGCGCTTAGTATGCGCGCTTTAGTTGCCAGACTGGGTCGACGCGTAGACCGCACCACTAAAGTGCAAAGTGCAGAAAGAGTACACTAAAGGTATATTTCAGATACTGAAATTATGGTAACAAAAATTTAGAAAGTCTTTTTTTTTTTTTAAAGAATTAGTTAACTGTTTAAGCACTGCTTTTCACCAAGAGCAGACCGTACGCATGAAGGAGCTTCTGAGATTAACGAATAAGAAACACATTTAAACGAGGCAGCTTAGTATGTATATCTCTTTTCTAACTGTAAAGTGCCGCATTCGCCGTACTTTAAGGGACAATAAAATAAAAAAGGAATACATTTTTTTCCTGAAAAAATAAGTAAGACACGCATTAAAAAAAAAAAAAAAACTTACCACGAAAAAAAATTTTTTTTCAGCCATATTTACGCCACTAGACGCAATTTAAGTGCTGAAGATGGAAGTCGCAGCCTGCTAAGCCCCGTTCCGTGCTTACACCGTACTTACAGCTCTCATTGGCTGGAGAGATGATTGACGTGTGGAAGGTTGGTTGTAAAATTGTATCTCAGTGCCGTAATATTATTTTATTCTGCAATGTTTTTATGTTTGAGAAACAAATAATCTAGATAGAGTCACTATTGTTTTCAAAAGTATTCCGAGATTGCTTTTTCCGGTTTTGTTTGAAACGATAACTAACATAGCTTCCGGTGTGTCCAGAGTGCTCAATGAGCTACGCTCTTTGAGCTCGTCAATTTCTATGAGTGCGAGTCGTTTTGAGTTCACAGAGGTGTTTAGAGGAAGATATCATCAACCGACGTAGTTTGCAGCAAACAACTGCCGCAAGTCCGTGCCTTCGGAATCGCTATGCGAATGCTTGTTCTCGTAGCGGGACTGGCCTAAGCCTATCGTCCCAGAACCACTATTTTGCTTGATCTGATTTGATTTCTTAGTTTGCGCGTCTTGATGCTGAATAAAGATGTTAGTTCCCGTAAAAGCGGCCCCCCTGCCCTGTGAATTGTGCAACCATCGAGATTGCGACCATGGTTCCGACATCGAGAAGATACCTACACAGGTAACAATTTGCGAGCCCCTTGTGTCTGACCAAGAGCCTAGTTAGAAAAAAAAAATAATAACGTTTGAAAAAATAGTTTTTGTTTTGTTTTCTAGAAAGTAACTTTTTATTTGCTCATTTGAAGGCTACAGTTTCAATTAGAAACTTACTGGGCAACATAATAACCCCTGTATCAACCCTTTCTGGACAAGTATAAAGCATGCCGAGCATTTTACCGTGTTTCGAAAAACCCTGAAATTTTGACGAGTGCTCTGGTTTCGGATTCTTATCCAAGCGCATCTTGGCGGCAGCTGTCCTGCCCTCGGACGGCCGAAGCGCGGAACTAAGGCCAGACGATTCGCCAGTCTCCCCCGCTCGTCAGCCCGCCTCCCTTCCCTCTCCCGTAAAAAACAGAAGTGGAGCGCGCGCACGTGGCCAGGTGATAAGGAACGCCTCGCTGTTCGAAAGAGCATGACATTGCAAGAGTGAGCTTTGACGTTTGGGCTGGCCTTCGTTCTGCGCTTCAGCCCTCGGTGGGGAGGACAGCTGCCGCTAAGATGCGCGTGGATAAGAATGCTTTATAGTCGTCTAAAAAGGGTTGATATGGGGGTTATTGATGATGCCCAGTAAGTTTCCAATTGAAACTATGGCCTTCAAATGAACAAATAGAAAGTTACATTCTTAAGAACTTAATAAATATTTTTTCTAAACGTTGTTATTTTTTTCTAAATGGGCTCTTGGGCAGCCACCAACACGACATCAACCTTTTTTCTGTGCGATGCTTAGTTTCGGCATTTTATTAGTGGTGAGAGGGAAGAGAGAAATCCCGGTACATGTTGGCCACACCTTCTGTGGGGGGCAAGTCAGTTCCGGGGTAAGAAAGGGTTAGGGATAGGGGATCAAAAGAAGGAAGAAGAAAAGAGAAAGAAGAGGAATGAGAGGTAGGGTGTGGAGGTAGTGTGGACTACCTATGAGAATGGACGGTTTACTGGCTCGGGGCGTATGACACCATGCCTTAGAGCCGGTCTATTAGATCTGCATCTTCTAAGAATGCTATGAGTAAGACGAATGTTCTAGTGGAATATCTTACTGAGCCTGGGGGGGGGGGGGAGAATGTCTTCAGTGGTCGCGTGGGCAACCCCTGCGAGCTGTAGTCCATCGAGGGGAGATTTCCTTGCGTCCGCTAGATTTTGACAGACCCAGATGAGGTGTTCTAGGTCCTCGGGAACGTCACAGCTTGAGCAGTTTGGGCTGATTGTCGGGTCCAGATGTTGAATGGCCTTTGCAGTGAAGGCACACCCAGTGCGAAGCCTATGCAGAATGGAGGCGCTGGCTGGTGAAAGCTTTGGGGGCACACGTGCGGGTGGTCTTCCGCCAGAGACTCGCGGGTCAGGATGTTTTTTTTTTCTTTGTGTATAAGTTGTCTGGCATCGTAAATTTTTGATACATAGAGTGTTGGCACATTAAGGTGGTGCGCTTCTGCTGCTAGACGATCGGCTGTCTCGTTGCCTGTGATGCCAACGTGTGAGGGCAGCGATTGAAATGCTAATTGCCCGCCTTTCGTTTCGAAGTTTTTTGCTGTGTGGGCAACGTACCGTGCATATTGGGGGCATCGTCTAGGTTGCTGAGTAGCACCAGAGCCACTCTGGAGTCTTTTAGAAGGACTGTCTTTTCGCAATTGGAGATCTGGTCAAGTGCTTCAAGGCCAAGCCAAAGAGCGGCTAGTTCAGCGGTTGTGAAGGAGGTATGAAAACTGAGTTTTCTTGACCTGGTCACATTAAGTTCTGGGATGAAGATCGCTGCAGTAGATGGTTCACAGCTGTGAAGCACCGAGCCAACGGTGGAGACATGTTCCCATCCTACGAAAGATTCCTCTATTAGCTCTTCAGCGAGGCCTCGGGCGACAACTTGTGCCGTGAGCTGTTTGTTTTTGAGCATGGGAATGGACTCATTGAGTTTCAGCGATCGGGCGTATGGTGGTGGAGCTAGGCAGATCACACCAGGGGTGTCTATAAGCCCTTCAAACTCTGTTGCGAGATATCCTAGACGAGAGTGGGGACGGCCGCGCAATCGGTTCAGGAGAGAACCCGTTGACTGGCAGGTCGTCTGCCGTGCAATGTGGCGAAGCGTCAGTTCTTTGCCGTGGTTTTCAACAAGGTTCATCCTTCCTTCTACTAGCGTCGGAATGTTAGGTGCGTACCTGGGTAGGCCTAGACATAATCGAACAGCAATTCGTTGGTGTGTTTCAATGGCTAATGACTGCGCGTTGCTGATGTGGAACAATGGAAATGCACACATCAGTATGGAGAGAATCAGGCCCCTATACAGTTGCATCACCATTGCCTGACGTGTTCCCCATCTGCTGTCCATGATCATATGAATGGCATTAAGGTGTCGGCGACATTTGATGAGTGTTGACTTAACTGCCGGGCGCCAGGAGATGCGGACGTCTAGTAGAAACCCTGGGTAGGAATACATTCGAACCCGCGTTGCTTCTGTTCCGTTGATTTCGTTGATTCTGTTAATTGAAGCTCTGGCCGTTGGATGGTACTGAAGGACAGCTGTTTTAGATGTGGAGAAAGTAAGTTCCACCTTTGATATTTCGTCTACGAGTATGGTTAGAGCACCCTGTAGCGCTTGCTGCATCTTGCTGTACACCTTTGTTGGGGCAGAAGCCCAGAGGGCCACGTCATTAGCGTAAATTGCAATGTTTATTACTGGTGTATCGATGTTCCTCAGCTGTATGGCCTCTGGCAAAGCGGCCATGGCAACGTTGAACAAAAACGGGCTTATTACGCTACCCTGGGGAACGCCTTGAGCTGCTGCGCGGTTCGAACTAGCGGGCTCCTCCTAGGCGTACGCACATTGTGCGACCAGTCAGGAAAGCGCGTATAAATGCAAGCGCTCGACCTTGCACACCAAGTTTGATAAGCTGGGTAATTATGGTACTGTGGCGAATTGAATCAAAGGCCTTTTGGATGTCAAGGAGTATGACTCTGAAAGCTTGCTTTGAGGGCTTCGATTCCTCCATGTCTGATACAAGGTCGCTGATCGCGTCCATTTTGCAGCGTAGTTTGCGGAAGCCAGACAGTTGATTAGGAATGGCACCAGATGACTCAAGCTTCTAGTGTAGACACCGCAAGACTATTTGTTCCATAATCTTCCCCAGGCCGCTCTCTATAACGCGGGCCCATTTAGAATGGCACGAGAGCTTCTGTTCCTGGTTGCTCGGTCCTTAGAGTAAAGATCGTTTTCATGGTCCTCCGGTCTTTTATGTTGCTGCCCCGTCAAAACACAACAACTTGGCGACGAGGTAGCTTTTCTGACCTGCGCGGAAGCCGACATGGCAACGGGTGACCCGGTAGCGACGGGAGCAGTGCCGCAAGCCTTCGCTCGACTGAGCTCCTCCTAGGCGTACGCACATAGTGCGACCAGTCAGGAAAGTGCGTATAAATGAAAGTGCTCGACCTTGCACACCAAGTTTGATAAGCTGGGTAATTATGGTACTGTTGGGAATTGAATTGAAGGCCTTTTTGATGTCAAATACTATGGCTGTGATAGCTTGCTTTGTTGCCTTCGATTCCTCCATGTCTGATAAAAGGTCGCTGATCGCGTCCATCGTGCAGCGTAGTTTCCGGAAGCCAGACAGTTGATTAGGAAGGGCACCAGATGACTCAAGCTGCCAGTCTAGACGCCGCAAGACTATTCGTTTCATAATCTTCCCCAGGCAGCTAGTGAGCGAAATAGGTCTGTAGGAAGAAGTGTCACCGATCGGTTTTCCTGGCTTATGAATTGGAACCACCACGGGCTGTAGCCAGGCAGGAGGAAGGACAGACGAGCGCCAAATGTCATTGATGTTATCTAGGAGGCCAGAGAGGGTTGCGGCAGAGAGGTTTCAAAGAGCTTGAAACGTGATGTGGTGTTACCAGCAGATGCGACCGGCTCGAGTTACCGAGTGGGCGCGGCCGTTTCGAGACTCACGGGGTTTCGTGTTAGCCGGCGGACGGAGGTCCCGCTGAGTCGGAGTCCAAAGCCACGTCGAAGGCCACGCCGGGTCGACTAAAGATGACGCAATGTTCTAGAAAGATCGCAGCCTGTTGCCAGGTTCCCGGCTGTATATATATGTAAGGAAGACGAATAAAAAGGGGGCTTTTTGGTTTGGCCTTCGGAGCGGGACTCTGTCTTTCTTTGGCGTCGTAGGCCCGAGCAGCGGCCTAACGCTACAGTGATACCAACCAAACCTGGTGCACTGCGTTTTCCAGAAGAACGCCGAAGAGCAAGGTGTAGTTCGCCCATTGTGAAATCCGAGTCTGCTATAGTTAGCGTTGTTGATACGGTGCTGGCGGTGCTAATTACGGCAAAGCCTGATGGCGGAGCAGGGATGGAAGTAAATTCATCTGCTAGATGTTCCACAGCTTGTGCCACGGTTATGTTGTGGATTGCTGCTAGTCCAAGAGCAGGTGAGCAGAGAACTGCATGTCCGGCGAGAACACGAGCCATATGCCACGCTCGTCTTCCACCTCCCGGAGAGCAGAGTGTCGAACCGGAACCAAACCGAACCGAAAACCGGAACCGAACCGTTATTTTTAGTCGAACCGGAACTGAACCGAACCGAAATCTTCGCCGCCATCTTGGAACTGAACCGGAACTGAACCGGAAAAAATATAACGGTAACCGGTTCAAAACGGTTCACGGTATGTTTTTTTTATTATTGGTAAATGAGTGTTTGAGAAGTAAAAAATTGACAGCCATATTTCTATGTAGTGATTAAATTGTCATATACCAAATTGCAATGTATGAAAAAATGTGGGTTTTCATGGCGCTTTTGTATTGGCACTACGATTAATCATGTGTTACGTGCTCACGTGACGTCATAGTATCAAGTCATGCGGTCAAATAATGTAACGTCACATGGTCGCGTGACATACTCGAGTGACTCACTGCTTCAAGTCGACTCAAATTGAGAACGTCACTAGATGTATTAGCCTTGTTGACGCCGTGACGTCACATGGTATCACAACTTCACTCCACGAGTCACGTGACACCGTGACGTACTCGATTGTCATAAGCCCGAGTCGAGTGCTCGGGTTCTTGACAATCAGCATCGCCAAACATTCGTGTTGGCTTGTGTTCAATCAAAGATGAGAATAGCCGAACTCTAACAATGTATAAAGCTCAACCGATGCTTTATTCTTTGCCAACCCCAGCGCCTGACTATGATGCACACTCATGGTATACAATTAGCGTCAGCTCATATCACCGCTTGTTCTAATAGCGAGTTGAGGAGGGGAAAGCTGTTTATTTTCTTTATTTTTTCTGCATCTGCCATTGACCGTAGAGGAAAACAAATGGGTGTTTCTGCCAGTTATCAACGTCAGGGATTAGCTGTTAGCGGTATTTACTGAAAGTAAAAATATTGGTGCACGACCTATCTTGCGTGTACACATCATTTAGGCACCCAAACATGTTTTCGTTGTTGCTGAACTGTCTCAGGCAGTTGTCCTTGAGAATAAAAGCATTGGAAGGACAAAATATGGCCTATTAATCGGACGATAAATAGAACTACAAGTGTGTACGGCAGGGATACTTGAAAAGAAAGATTCTAGTGGCCTTAGAGCAGGGGTCTCAAACTCATTCGAGTGTGGGGGCCACATGGTCCACAATTGAAAGGACAAATGCCAACGGGGGGGGGGGGGGGGATATTTGCTATTTTGGGACATAAAATATAAACAAACGAACAGCAGTGGTGTTTTACGTTGCAAAGAAGTGGAGTGTCCCAGCAACACCCCAAATATTTTTTAGACAAGGAACTTAGTGCTTTTTGATTTTTGTAAGCTCACCGCTTCGTCATCTTTAGCTTTCATTTGCATATACGACAACTTTGGGCCCACGCCTGATGTTATAAAAAGATTTAAAACACCACCCAACCATAGTATTGGCACTTCTCAATAGAACGAGAGCAAGCACACCGTCCTTGCCCCGTCGCACAATTCACTAAGATCAACAGGCATATACAAATATATTTTCATACGGCAGATTTTGCTTTCCTGGCATTTTAATGCAAAAGCATTGACCGTCCCATGGAGCGCAGCCGGCGTTGTCTGTAACCGCGAAAAACGGCACCTAGTCCCATTGGCTGAGTGTAACGGCACTTATATACCCATTGACTGAGCAAAACGGCGCCTCAATGCAAGTCATCAAGCACGCGAGTTCAGAAATAAAACACAAGGAAAAGCACAGCAAAGCAGATGCATCGTCCCGGAAGGCGTGGAGCCGGCGGGGTTTGTCGCGCCTGCGCAGAGGGGGACCGTGATGTCGCTGGCGGAGCGCCGTGTGCGATAGAAAGACGTGACGCGCTGCTTGTACGAATGCGCTGCGAGTAGGAATGCTTTTGCATTCCTACACGTAAGTAGTCTTAAGAGTCTCTGCCGAATTTGTTTTTTAATAACAGGGTTATAATGAATTGTTTTTATTTTCTAGGTGTTGTCTAACAGCTAGAAGCCCGAGCTCGTAGCTTTACCTTTGGCAGTTTCTCCTGCTGAGAAAGAGTTCGAGCAGCCGAGGTGGCTATTTGGGGAAAGAGCTCGTGCTTGTAGCTTAGTAGTGGTGTTGCCATTCCGGTAGATTTATAAGAGAAAATAGTGAGAAGCCAATATTTAGACGAAGCAATACTCTGTATTAAAGAAAAGAAAAATAGTGCTAAACGCGTGAACACGTTATATGAGCAGAGTTCCTTTTCAAGCGGAAATCAATCGACAATATAAAACTATTATTTATGGCGCATGTGGCGCTCGAGGCATGGGAATGGGGGCTCGCAGCCGCGAAAGGCTTTCGGGCCGCCAGTCGCGGGCCGCATGCAGCCCGAGGGCCTTGTGTTTGAGACCCCTGCCTTAGAGGGACAGCCGATCGTGGGCAGCCGCTCGAATTCTCGCAGTTTTGTTTAAATTTCACAGTGGTTGGGTGCAAAATAAAAGAAGTGGAGGATTACTGTTAACAAATCGTACAAATATATTTGTCAAATTGGCAATCCCAAACGGAGGAAGGAGTCCCTCAGAAGTAAAAAGTATTCTCTGGAGGAGCATCGTAAAAAGAAAAGGGGGAGGGGGGGGGGGGGAGTTTTAATAACATGCTGTATTGTAAAGGTTCCTCCGCTCCGCACCTTCGGCACAGACCAGACAGCGTGATTCAGCGAAACTACTTCCTTTGCAAAATCACTCCTGTCAGAAAGCGCGTCTTCGAGGTGCCAGACGCTCGCGCCGTTCCTCACACCGCTGCACCAAGCGAGAATAATTTTTGTTTCTGAATACATGAGTTGCAATGAGCGCGAACCTTCTGCAGCGTGCAGTTTGCACCACGGGATTTGATGTTCTTAGTTAAAAGAAATCTCAATGACCATTAGCATATAGTGTGATGATGTCACGTGCAAACCATGTTAAACGGTTCAGTTTTGTGGTGAAATGTGATGTTCTCAACACAACAATCCGTTTCACTTGAAGTGCGAGTGTAGCAGAAGCTACAAGAACGAGTTCCGGGCTTTCAGCGTCTTAATTACAAAAGCGCAACTAGCCCAACAGCTTAATTTTCTTTCAGCGTCCTTGCCAAGAAAACTCGCTCGTGCAGTGCATGCACTGTTCAGGACCACATGCTCGCGCTTGTAGCATCGGCCGCATCTGGACTTAAAGGGACCCTGCGAAGTTTTTCAGGGCATTTGTTTTTAAATATTTCCATCGCGTTCGCTTGAACTATACTGTGTTTCACCTTATGATGTACCGCAGGAAAGGCTACAAGCGCGAGCTCCTTGCTCTGGGGCACATCTCGGCGGCACAAGCTCTCGTGACCTAAGAGCGGCTGCCAACGCTATAGCTCGCGCTTCTAGCCTTCGCTGCGGTACAACATAAGGTGAAACGAAGTATAGTGAGTGGGACTCTAGCAACACATTAAACATAAAATAAAAAAGAAATCCGATGTATTTTGAACATGATATCTGAAAGAAGTTCAGAAGTTTGTGCTCATAATTTTTTGTTGATGACGTCCTTGGTCTGAACCAACAGAGAACCGGAACGACAAGAGCGTGCAACAACCATGCGCGATCTTCCTAAGTGTTAGAAATTAACATCCAGTTATGAAGATGTGAACGCCCTACCAATTCACGGGTATTCCAAGCAAAATTTTGAATGAAAGTCACGTGCTTGAAAGGATCAGAAGGTCACTTGCGCCTATTCAGCTAGTCCTACCTCTAGAATTCTATGTCGTCCTTATCTGACCCTCTAGACCAATGTCGTCACTGAACGCTCGTGTTTGACGCTGCCTTTCGAAGGAGCATTTGGTTTTCTTCCTTTTAAGGGGCCAATGAAAAAGGAAAAAAATATTTTTTTAAAGAGTCTGGTTAGGACACGCCTGTCCAGAAATGAGTTTTACGCGAAACAGTGCCGCATAGCAGTCTCACGATGATATGCGGCAGCCTAATAAAATGTTAGAGCGCGCATGACTGACAAAGCAGGGTTGTAAAATGAGGCCCCAAAACAAAGTGCAGGTAAAACCGAATATAACGTCAGCCTCCCGAGACAGTATTATGCGGATTTTCGAGCTCGTGCAGGTCGATGTTCAAATGTGATTTAAATTAGAAATATATTGTCTGTTCTTCGTGCTATTTATGTGTAATTAGGAGCATCATTGCACGCATCTCTAATAGACAAATAGAACATATCAGAAAAATACCAACCAAGTCCTAAACAGTTAGAAGCCCGACGTTTCAAAACCAATTCGTTTTTTTTTCAATGGGGAATCAGTGGCCGAGGGGGCAGGCACGTAGCCAGGATTTTGTTGTTTTTTTTTGGAGGGGGGGGGGGGGCCCGCCCATGACAAAATGCTAAATGAGGGGGAGGGGGTAGAGGAGGTCCCAGCAAAATGGAAGATTTCGGGGGGGGGGGGGAGGGGGGGGGGGCCGGGCCCCATGCCCCCCCCCCCCCCCCCGGCTACGTGCCTGCGAGTGGGCTACAGCGCACACCCCTCTCGACGCGCGTGGAGCGAAAGCTCGGGCTGCAGAACACAGGGATCTTGGCTTGGAGCCCCACCCCTGCCCGTTTCGATCTGGATGGGCATCGTACCGGCGTTCGGTCGCGTATCACTACTGCGGGAGCACGTTAAAGACCCCAGGTTAGCAGTCGTACTGCACTGGCTAAATTGCTCATCTACGGTGTAAACCAGTGTCGCCCCATTCTGGCAGACCGACCTTACGCTGTGTAAACAATAAACGTCCAATTTGACTCTGACTTTTTTCATCGGGGGCGACTATTTGCACGTGGAGAGCAGCAGCTCCTTTTCCATACATGGTGTGTCGTTAACTTCACTTACTTTTTCTTCTTCAAGTGCCCTAATCCGTTGACATACGCCGATGGTTAAGTGCCTGTCGACTTATTTAACCCGACCTATTGAAGCGTCGGACTTCTAACTGTTTAAGACTTGGTTGGTGAAGGTCTGTATTTCTCAATTTTTTTTTACTCAACCAGACAGAGTTCCGTCAAACGTGTTTACGTTTAAAACATGCATATCTATATATATCTTTTTGCAGTAACGTGTCGTGTATGGGATTATTTAGAAGAATACCATTTATTATCTTTCTTTCTGCACAATTCATGTATTTGCCTTCACATCTATAATGTGAGCAGACAGTCTTTTTTGGCATACCCCGCGACCCGGTGTTTCACACTGCCAAACAGCGAACAAGAAAGCACGTGTTCGAGTATCGTCCTCCCGTGTCGGTCTCAAGCGGTTATGTGAACTTCATACAGTCAAATTTATTGATGATAAGAAAACAAATATTTTATTACTGCCTGAAGACTTCACAGTATAAATAAAAGGCCGATCACCCCCAAGATATGCAATAAGTAAATGCACCACTAAATTATCTGAAATATGCGCTGAGAATATATTTAGGCGTTTTTATCCTCGGTAGGCACGTCTATAAAAGATTTGGGGGAACCTTAAATCTCTCTCTCTCTCTCTCTCTCTCTCTCTCTCTCTCTCTCTCTCTATATATATATATATATATATATATATATATATATATATATATATATATAGTTTGTAGTTGATTTGAATAACATATGTGTTCCTGACGCATATTGAACGTAGGAGTCTGTTGCCTCTTTTATGTGGTGAACAGCAATTTTATGTGTCTGTGGGCTGGACGAAAACAAAGAATACCGTGGTGCTTGGCGGAACTATGACGATTGCGCACGCAGGCCGTCAGAAAGTGACAAATTAGGTAGCTACAATGTCGAGTAGAGTATGAAATCCTAATTTGTGTTATTTAACGATAAAAATGAGCAAGGTGACGCTTAATTGCAATATGAATTGACCGGCATCTTGTCAAGAACAAATTTCAAACGCCTAGCTATGTCGAAATGTTCACTTCGGTACGCGCTATTTTAGGCCAGATCCGATCTGAGTACGGAGGTCACACTTTTCTGCATGATTATTCGCCTACATCACGGTGCTGAGAGTAAACAATATTAGTCAGGAAAGCAAGCATTGTGGTTGCCGCTGAGTGTTGCTATAAAAGATAGACTGAAAGGGGTTGTCTAAAGTTTTCCTGACATTTTGAAAATATGTTTGCTTTTTGCTCAGTTTTGTCTTCATCATATATAATTTGAAAGGTATTTTGGAAACTAGATTTCAGAATATATATGGCGAGGACGTGCCCACTTCATGATTTCAAGCACTGTGATTAATTCGTAAGTTCAAGAGCACAACAGGATTCGACTTTTACTACTGTGACGCAAAGCGGTACCAATCACGGGTATTTTAGGTGACCTACCAGGCTGATAACCTTTCGATTCAGGTAAAATATATGCTACTAAGCTAAAAAAAAAAAAAAATGTTGAGTCATATATGTTAATCTAGCTTTTCGTTTACTCTGTCATTGAACTTAAATAGCGTAATTTATTTGTGGTACCTGAAAATAAAAGTAGATTCTACGAATGATAAAAAGCTATATAGTACTCGTTTCACTGTTTAAATAGTTTATATTGTCAAAAGAACGCGGAAAATATATTCTCAATTTAGCTGTTCAAACTGGTTCGATCCGGTTCGAACCGGTTCTAATCGTTATATTTTTTCCCCGGAACTGAACCGGAACTGAACCTAAAGCCTTGAACCCGAACCGGCACCGAACCGATAAAAATTTCGGTTTGACACTCTGCCGGAGAGTGAAGAGACTCACATCGGTTGTCGCCACTGTCTACGTTGTAAGCGGTGGGTGTGTTTGCGAAATGCAGTGGCGAGTTTAAGATAACGCTGGATGTCTTCTTGCCTAGATGTAATGAGAGAGCAGCGCTGCGCCTTGCGGCGCATTGCTCGCAAATTGAGGTAGGTTAGATCAGGGTTAGGCCGATATATTTGGATTGTCACACTTCGGGTAGCTTTGGAGGGGGCCTGAGAGATGGCAGCCGTGTGGTCTACGTTTCCCTGAGATATTATCTCCTCAAAGTATATCCACTATGCATCCCAGTTTGTCCCTAAGCAATTTTCGTGAGTGATCGGACCCTGTGTCGGGGAAGTGATAATTATGGGAACGTGATCGCTACCCCAGCTGTCTGTTTCGGGCGACCAAAGCGCTTGTGTTGAAGCGGTTGCGAAACTCAGATCCAGAACACTCCGTTCAACGCCGGGCCTCATAAAGGTTGCTGTGGCATCGTTCAGACATTTTAGACCAATGGCTGTTGCCAGATCCTCGAGGAATCTACCTCGACTAGAGGTTTGCTTATCTCCCCTTATGCGACTTGTAGTCTCGGAGGAGTAACGTAGTTGGTGAGCATCGCGAGAGTATTGTGCGTAAGACAGATGGGTTCCAGTGAGAATTAGGTCGAACGTAAATAGACACAAAGGTGACGTGTGAGTTGCCTTTTCTAATTTCCACAGCCACGTATTCAGCACTGTCGCCACAAAGATCCGAGAGACGCATTAGCACCTATAGGTAAATCTTCGATGTAGTACAAACAGGGATGCCTTCGGAGCGTGTGTTGATGACTGAGTTGTCCGAGGGGTGCTGTTTTATATGACATAGGGAGCCAGTCGAATCGCTCCTTTTTTAAGTTAGTTTCCTGTAGAGCTAATACTTCAACTGTGTGCAACTGTAAATATTGTCTTAGGTCTTCTATTCGTTTTCGAAGCCCATTGACGTTCCACTGAATTATTGAGGGAATCAGACTATTTTTTACGGTAGGAGTATGCATATTTTGTTTGGCCGTGGCATACCTCAGCTGTTTGAATGGCTTGCATGAAGGTAGTTGGCTAGTTTCCCAAGGAGGCGACTAGCGGGGTGATAATGTCAATGATTGTAATCACAGCCTGTGCTACAGGGGACTTGACCGAAGTCAGGAAAGAGCGTAGCAACGTAGCAATTGTACAAAATCCGTTTCCTAGGCTTTGAGGCTTGGGCGTGTCGTTTGATCGCGAGTTTTTCTTAGCTGGGCGATCACGCGCCCATTTGGAAAGGGGGGAGGGGGGCTTTCTTGGTCTTTTGAAGCTGCCCCATCAGCGGTTATTTTCGTGCCTCTTGAAGATCCGGACTGTTGTGATGATGTAACCGCAGAGTTCGTCGCTACTAGGGACGTCAAGGTATCCGAAGTGGGATAGTTGGTGTCACTCATCGGCAGGACAGGAGATTGTGTGTTATCTTTCCAGCCTTGTTTGTGTTTGGGCAGGGCGTGGTGTTGTACAACGTGGGTTTCTGGGTTGCTCATGATAGCTGATTTCAATGTTGAGTAATCTATGTTGTTGGAACTTTTGTAGTTGGATATTTGTTTTTCCACTTTGTATGTTCAGTTCCGTGACGTTGCATCGTGGTTTTTCTTGCAGTTGATGCATTTAGATTTTTGTGTTTCGCACTTGCTGGTGTCGTGGTCAACTCCACAACGGCTGCATTTTAGAGCGTTTGTGCAAGTATTTGCGATATGTCTAAAACGATTACATTTCGGGCATTGTCGTGGTTTCTCGAGGTATGGGAGTACTTGGTATCTCGTGTGCCCCACATAGACATGCTCAGGCGGTGTTCCTGTGGTAAAGATAAGCTTTACCACCTCTGATTTGCCAAGTCTTCTCGCTTTTATTCCTGGGGATTTCACTCTTACGGATGCCCAGAGGTCAACATCTACGATCTCTACTGATACTCCGAGGGTGACTCCGACAGAGAAAGATGCGGGAGTAGTTCGTAAGTGTGAACCTGGAGTGGACCGATATTTTTCAGCTGGAGTATGGCCTTTGTTGGTTCCAGATTTCGGGTGTCAAGGGCAAGGAGGTTCAAACGATAGTTTGGTCTAATCTGGATGATGCCGTCTGGTGCCAGACTCTCAAGATTTTCCTTCAGAACCAAAGGGTTCAATTTAGTGATGAGTTTTGTGGGGTCCATCGGTTTAACGATGACAGTGAGCTTGTGAGAGACTTGAGTGATTATCGTTGCCTCACTTGAATTAGACCCGTGGCGCCTTTTATTGACGCCCTTGGCGTTCCACGGCGCTTCGTTGTCTGAGTCTTCCATAGAGCTGTCAGAGGGTCCACCAGGGATGTTCGATGTCTCGGCAGATTCGTTTGTGTTGCCTGCGGGTTTGCGATAGTTGGCTCATGTTTAGTTGGCTCATGTTTAGTGATCCGAGAGGGTGGAGTCCGTGGCCTCTGAATTAAGTGCCTTGGAAGGTGACTCGTCGTTAAAGCAGAAAGGTTTCAGCCGTGTCTGAAGCAGGTAACTGGAAATATTGATATACATTTTCTGGAGCGAACAAATTGAGCGTTGCCTCTATGACGTAGTCGTCTTCTTCCCCTTAGTTTTGGCAGGAGCGATTTGGCCTGCGTTTTCTGAAACACCCTATATATATATTCGCAACTTTCAGCGATTGTGGTACCGCGGTGTGGGAATCGCGCTCCCTAGCTCCTGATGATCGGCTTCACAACAAAGACGCTTGGCAACACCTTCCAGACATAAAAGAAATAAACTAGGGCCCTAATATTGCTCGTATATAGCAGAACCAGAATAAATCACGCCTTGCAGGTCCAGCCTCGTACTGCTGTTCTTCGACGATCATCCAGATAACAGCCATTTTGATAGGCACCAGTGCGCCCCCTATAGGTCGTGAAAGTTGTGAATAAGGAAGCACTACATTATCGGAACTGGTTTGATGATAAGCTCAAAAAGATAAACTTAAAGGTTCCTTATGGTTACATCAGGACTTCTCCGAAGATAAATTTGTTTGGAACGTAATAACGGCATGGCGGCTTCGCAACGAAACAGCCAAGAGATGCAATGGTACAGCGAGAGAAGATCACGTGCCAAAACAGCACAACGGCAAAGAACATCGATGCCACGAGCCACACCACAGTTTCTCGGCCAAACGGATTGGTGTCGCAATCTAGGGGTCAAATTTAAAGCTTCTTGAAGATGGCCGCCGTGAGACCTCAACCTTAAAGGGTCCCTGAAAAGAAAAAAAAAAAGCTTTTTTTTTAACAGTTTGGTTGGGACACGCGATGTCAAAAAATAATTTTACGCGAAAAAAAAAATATTTTTACAGCAATATTGGCGGCGAGAAATTTATTTGAAAACCTGCGCGCGAAGCCCATGACGTCACGGGTCATTCCGGAATGACCATCTCGGTCGTGAAGGCAAAGCCGATCCACCTCTCCTCCACGCGACCGAAATGCCGAGAGAGAAAACAGTGGAAAGGAGGTGACTACAGACTAAATCCCGTCTCGCACCGTCAATATTGCTCTAAAAAAAAAAAATGCATTTTTTCGCGTAAAACTAACATTTGACACGTTAAAAAAAAATCTTTTTTTAGGGGCTTTTTAAAGGAACCATGAAATTATTTTTCAACTTCTTCCTTTTGAGGATTAAAGCGCTAGCTTTAATCCTCAACTCAAACGCGAAATCAGAAATCACGTGATCGTGGCGTGCTTGGGCACCGGTGCGATGACTCCAAGCTTCCACCGTATTTTTTAAGCACACCATGAACTTGACAATCGCAAGTGACGATAACTGCCGTCAAGGCACTCATTGGCCACGAACGCGAATTCAAATATTCGTCGACGCATTGATTGTTGATGAGCGCATACGTCCGAGTGACTCGGTGCTCGTGTCCAATGCGTGATCTGGGGTAGGCTGACGAGAGCTGGAGTAGGCTGACGTGCTTTGGGAATGGCAGATGTATCACCGTGAAGAGGCGGAAAGATTTCGAAGGAAAGGAGATACGAAATTATCCGCTATATTTTCGAATTTTCGTACCGAGAAGCAGGCTGTTGGGTCTCTACGCTCTTCCTTCTCTACCATTCTTTTTTCTCAATCTAAAATTATTTATCCCAGCCCAAAATTCAATTCATGGCCCTTTTAAGATGACAGTGAAATGTTTGTGCTCCTGGGAGTGCTTTCTGGTTTTTTAAAACCAAAATTTCGCATGCATTTTTCTGTCTCATTTTTTAGAGATTTTACTCGCTATTTACAAGCCTGCAATTTTTTCAGTGTTTTAGTTATTTTTAAGTTTTGACAAGTTTTTAATGATTGAGGATTTTTTACAACAATTTTATGGTTCTCGCATTGTTTAGTGTTTTAGTTAACATTTTACACTTTTTGACAAAACATTGTAAACGGTGATTTCTTACTTCGCGTTATCTTTATATGTTATATTTTAATATTTTGTAAACTTTTATGTATTTAAGTATGTGTATCTTAAGTATCAGAAGTGTATTCTGCGGATTCTTTGTGTGCAATTGTTGTGTGTGTGCATATTGATAAATTTAGAAAGATTCATCTGTGGATGTATTTTTTGGTTTTTGGAAATTTAAAAAAAGAAAGGGGAGGGCCAGTCTCCAGCGGCACGCTGGAGACTGGCCCTCCCCCTTTTTTTTAAATTTCCCTGGCCTTGATACCACGTCAGAGGACTGGTGTCATCGTTTGCACAAAGGAACTTTCCGATATTCCCTCCCCTACCTCCTTGAAAAAAAAAAAAAAAGACTGAATTGAAACTGAAACTGTAGGGCTAGGTATTTCTGATAGAAAAGACGAAGGAAAGGTAAAGTGAATTTCTGGACTTCAAGAGTCAAATCGACGCTCGGCATCGGACAAGCCTCAGCGAGGGACTCAGAATAAATTTAATCCCCGTAGGGATTTTTCGACTGTCAATCGAAGAATTAAATATGCGGCGCGTTCTCTGCAATGGTCCTCCGTCACATCATCATAGTTCTAAGGAGCGATGGGTCGAACGTTCTCCCCCGAATTTGGCCCCGTAACCCGGTTTTCGGAAACTTTAGAAAGAGCTGCCAAATCTCAAGTGTTTCTAATAAGTTAGGGTTATTTCGGAATACTGCCTGACTACTATATGGGTGAGCGTTACAAGTTTTTTCAAATAAGAAACCCGATAAATTGCATAAAATAATCATAAAATTAACATGAATACGTCTTCTAATAAAATAAGCTTACTGGGTTACTGCCTGGGATTTCAAGTATATATGCCGTGGGTAGTATCAAGTCTTTAATTTCTTGTTACTGTGGCCGGCAGCTTATCATAACACAAAACAACTCAGTTTTTGGAGAATATTTACAAAACCTTGGCGTTTTTATTGGGACGTTGAATTATTTTGGACTAACCCACTCTTTTGTTATATTTTCCCGACAACAGCCCCACACTGGTCGCTCTGGGTTTTCGTACACGTACGAAATTGTTCTAATTTCGTAGGTAGTACAAGCTGCCTGTAGAAAAGGTACAGTTCTTATACATAGGTGTCTGCAGCCACATATTGCAATATGTATAATCAACCCTTGTGACAGCGCCAGCCGTCTTATCTGTGACTCGCCAGAATCACCTGTGTTCACCGGCGATTCGATCATGCATGTATTGCGTATTTTGTATTTTGTACGAAGAGTTAGGAAAGTGGCCCCGTATTTAAAGCTGCCAATGTTCGTGTAAACTCAAACCTTGAATCTGCATTTATCCGCCACCGAGCTTCCTTATAAATCAGGACGTAACGAGTTACAGTAGCGTCGTTGAGGGTTACTCCTTGCTATGTTTTGTTGCAAAGTAACAACCTTCTTCATTTCTACGAACAACAACGGGTAACGTAATTCAATTGTGTATTTTCTTTAAAGTATCGAGTGCCGATATTTAGTTTTATGTTTTGACAAAGGTGGGCGGCTCCAAACTTGTCTCTACTTCGATTTGTCCTGTATTTACGGGACGATGAGGCCCAGATGGACAAACAGTTAAAGTCATGCTCAAAGTTTGAGAGTAAAGTCGCGAGCACATGGGCGTAATTGTCAATTTTACTCCAGACTTCCTACAGATTGCTCCTCGCAACCCTCAACAAAAGCAAAGTCAAAGTGTGTTCAGTTGATCTTAGAACATCATTCGTGTCTAGCTTCATGCCAGCAACAAGCTACCGCGCGAGTCAAAAGTTATTGATGGCTGTTTGAAGAGACCGCATAAATTGGTTTCTTAACATATCGCGCTAGGATTTACTGCAGAGGCGCTAAACATGGTGAACGCTTTCGCTAAAATTTTTGAAAGATTGGCTCACCTAAGTGAATTACTAAAAAAGATTACGTTTTTCCTATACTTCGCATGCACACATAAAATAGTGTGCTTCACTGTGGATCGTATTTGGGCTAAATGAAATGAAGAATGGGTAAGCCAATCTATTTTCTTTCCATTTACCAAATTGTTCAGTCATAATAAACGCCAGAACCCTGAACGATTGTGTGATGATTTTGAGGAAAAAGGCTTAGCGATAAGTTTTCCATAGAAAAAAAAAACAGTTTTTCTTTTCTTCCTTCTGACTCCGGAGGTTTCATGTATTCATACTCCCAATTAATAAATGCACCACCTTCGAGCATCTCTATAGTAAATCCCGGAGCGATAGGTTAAGAAACCGATTTATCCGGTCCCTTAAAACCACCATCGATCCCTTTGACTCACGCGGTATACTCTTAGAAATCGCCGAGAAAAATAAGGCGTCACTATTGAGATAAAGTGTTGTGTTACTCCTGAGACTCGGCAATGAGAAACGTGCTTGGCTACTAATTTAAGCGAGCGAAGTAATTGTACTTGATTTCCTTGCGGAGCAATAAATATCTGTCTGCTTTCAAAAAAAAAAAAACTGCTTAGAATTTCTTTAAGGTGACACAATAACAAAGCCTTGTGATTCTTGATATGAGAAATGATCCATGGCCGAGCATTCGTGGATGTTTGAATTAGGTTTGACGCGCGATAGTGTTTAAGGAGATTTTTATACTGTGAAGAGGATAGCGATACAGGCACCAACTAAGAAAATCTAGATAAAGCGTCTCAAGTTTTTTTAAGGGGGGAAAGCGGAGTGGGAAGGGCAGGGGGCGATTTCTTCAGTGAGCTATGCGGGTGAGAATACTAATCGACGGAATGAGCTATATTATATTCCAAATATCAAGCCCATCTAAAAAGCCCGTCTCCTTATCTTCAAGTTAAATACTACTTAAAATGAAATTTAGAGCCGTTTTAATCTGGAAGAGCGACTGTATATCTGGGACTCCTTAGAAATTTTAACACTAAGTGCGGCTCTGGTTAAGACTATAAAAACAGTCGAAACTGCTGGAAACCGTTGTAAGGGGAAGATATATATATATATATATATATCGTAAAAAGTAGGTAAATGCTTTAAAACGTATTTATTGGACGACGTTCCGAGCGGGGGGTATACAGGGTGTTTTAGAGAACTCAGGCCAAATCGCTCCTGCAAAAACTACTCATCGCAACGAAAAAAGGCTTGTGTCGTTTTGGCCCTGGGCCAGGTACCCATTTAGGAAAATTATTAAAGTTCGGGATAATTAAGTTGCTAATTATTTTTGCGTAATTAACTTTTTTAATATCGTGTTTAAGGGCATGGTTTCAATTAGAAAATTGCTCAACATCGTCGAAAAACACTAAATCAACAAATTTTAGAACGATAGAAGGCACGCGAAGCATTTTACGGCTTTCTGAAAAACCGCACAAATTCGACGGATTTTTAAGTTTCGGTTTGCTATCGGAGCGCATCTCCGCCCCGACGGTACCGCGCCCCGTGGAGAGATAGTGCAACCAACCTCTGCTGCGTTGCGCGATGACCGCGCAACGCAGCAGAGGTTGGTTGCACTATCTCTCCACGGGGCGTGGTACCGTCGGGGCGGAGATGCGCTCCGATAGCAAACCGAAACTTAAAAATCCGTCGAATTTGTGCGGTTTTTCAGAAAGCCGTAAAATGCTTCGGGCGCCTTCTATCGTTCTAAAATTTGTTGATTTAGTGTTTTTGATGATGCTGAGCAATTTTCTAATTGAAACCATGCCCTTAAACACAATATTAAAAAAGTTAATTGCGCAGAAATAATTAACAACTTAATTATCGCGGACTTTAATAATTTTCCTAAATGCGCCCTTGGCCCAGGACCAAAAGGACACAAGCCTTTTTTCGTTGCGATGAGTAGTTTTCGGAGGAGCGATTTGACCTGAGTTCAATGAAACACCCTATATATATATATATATATATATATATATATATATATATATATATATATATATATATATATATATATATATATATATATATATATATATATATATTATTTATTTATCTCTGCGAATGCATTGTGTTTTGTTGCTGCATACTAAAAAAAATGAGGTTACCGAGCTTCTTTTCCTCTCTTAATCTTTGAACTGAAAATACCATGACGAGTGTTCAGTTACTGTTTTGCACTTGTTTTATTTTCAAATGTTTTGAAAGGTCTAAATTTGCAGTTACTAGCTACGTTCAATTTATCTGTACCTCTTGTACCAGCTGCACCGGGTGCACACCGACGGGTTGGATTAACAAGCGCAACCTATCTGAAGACAGAAACAAAGGTACATTTCTCTGCACGTTTTGCACCGGTGCATGCTGGTGCAGGCATATCGAATGAGCCCACTATGAATTGCATCAAACGCGTGAAAAGGCTCGAAGCGCTTTTGTCGTTCACTGCACGCTATAATAACCATGCTATCGAGTGCTCAAAAAGCATCTTTGTCCCCCGTTCGAGGAACGTCTTATCAAAGCAGTGATATATTTCAGACTTCCTTATGCTGTTCATGGCCGGCATCATTTGTTTATTTACTACGTGCTTTCAAAGCCGTCACACACCAATTCAGAAGAGATAGTACAAAACCAGTTTTGAATACATAACAAACGTAGGAAGGAAATTGTAAAAATAGAACTGCCATGAAAAAAAAAAAAGATAGAGTAGGAAAGTGTTTCTGCTTAATACCGGATTTCTTTTACGTTTGAGATTTGTGTGTGTGCAATTAGCTGAAGCACAATCGAAATATATGATTCGGCACGGAAGGGGGAGCTACGAGAAGATAATAGTGCACCTTGTATTTCTGACACATCGATGACTGGATGATCTTGTTGTAGCCTAGACTCTTAAAAAGTAACTACCCGTTTGCTTTCCCGTAGAGCACTCAATAATTCAATCGCTACAATATGTAAACAAATTTCGGTAAGCCACCACGCCGACAAAATTTATTTTAACCGCATACGATGACACTCTGAGCATGACATTTCACCTGCTCACGTCTTGCTTAGTATCACATTCAAGGAAATTATGCAATATTTGGCAACGAGCCCATAGATTGCCCGACTATCTAAAAAAAATAATAATAATAATAACCGAGACAGCTGATGGCGTAAGACCTTTCTAGGTTTTAATGAGTCTATTTTGTCAATTAAAGTTCGAAACACGTTGCGTGAACGCCAACACCCTTCCCTCTCTTATCAAACATGCTGCGGTGTTGCACTTCTGCAGGGGGAAATACGACTCCTCAAAAGACGCAATACAAAGTGAAAGTGGTATAAAAAATATATCGAGTAAACTGAGCGCAAAAAGTATCAAAATAATGCAAAAATTCCTCGTACGGTGGTGTGCCCGTGCGGAGGGCCGAGTCGGGTGGGGCCGGGGGGGTATCGCGACGAGTGTGCCGGGTCAGCCTGCTTCCTCGGGGTTCGGTGGTCGCTGAGCGCGCGGAGCTGGCCCCAATTAAAGATCGTTACGCGTGCTGCGACACGGCGGCTGCCGGCCCGGCCAGTGAGAAGGCGTACGCCCTTCCCGGCAGCCCAAATCGAGAGTATATAAGGCTGGCACAGCGACGTTCGAAACACACCGCTCCCTCCTTTGCCAACAGCGTTGAGAAAAGAAACCACCACTACCAGCACCATGAAGACCCTGGTAAGAAAAGCCTGGGACTGTTTTGTTTTCTTTTTCTTTTAGGAATATGACACCGCAGACAACTAATATCATCGCTGTTTTTTGTTTTTTTTTTTGTAATTAAGGTATTTCACGATTACGACGAAAACATCCGAAAGCTAGTTTTTTCTTTTTTTCAAAACACTTTAAGAGAAGGTCTTTGTTTGCAGAAAGCTGCACCCAGGGCAAAAAAAGGGGTTTTGAGCCGTCCAATTTTTATTTTCACTCTTCAAACGATACCAGAACAAATTACTCGACTGAAATGACAGTGTGAAGTGATTGTTGTCTATCATTCTTCGTCAGAAAAAAGCATTTTTTCGAAGCTGCAGGCTGGTGCCATTTAGGTTATGGGAAATTGCGACAGAGCAATGCATAGCTTGGAAGTCTCGCCATTGGCTGGCTATTGACGGTCATTTTTACTTACTGATTCCTTCGAACTACAGTTCCTACAATGTGAAACTAACGCGGCGAAACGAACGCTTGAGGAACATAAAATAATGGCATGGCCGCGAATTACGTCGCGTGCAAGCTATGTATAGTAAAACCCCTCGGTCAAATTCACGCTTCGCGTTTCTTCCAAGTAGCGACAACCATTGTTGTGCAAACTCGCGAAACACGTGCCTCGAGCGAGTGCTGTGCCGCCATTCGGTTCCAAGTGCCACTCATTTCAGTGCAGCGCCGTCATTTGCTTCCAAGGGGTGCACGAGGCACAGACCTCGTGTTTTTGCGCATATGACGCCGCTTGCAACACAAACCCAAGCACCAAGGAGCCTGCTTCGAGTTTAGCTAAAGCACCTCTATCCTGGGAAAAGTGGCGCCGGCGCCATTCATTGTTGTGGAAATGCTCGAGACACGTGCAGCGCGCCACTTTTGGGAAGTACATGGCGCCTGAAACCTAGCTCAATGCTGCGCTGTGCCGCCATGATCTTCCCAGGGGCTGCACGCTGCACGTGCCTCGTGCATCGACGCACTTTGCGCTACTTTTAAAACATGAAGGGGCTTTAAGTTTTGCTAGACTCACTGAACGGGCTGGCGTGTGCAGCAGTAACTGTTCTAAAGCAAACACCTAAAACACATGGCATCTAGCACGCGCGCTCGTCAACGCCTTATTTTGGTTATTTACTTCGGATCTTTTATATGGAAAGTCGAGTGCGCACGGCGCGTAGAATTACACGCTCAGAATTTTTCTTGATGCTTGGGTTTTTTAGCAATAGGTAAATGCTTGTCTGTGTCTTCGCATTTCCAGTGTATCAGCATGGCTGTATTCCCTCATATTTTCATTGCTAAGGGTGTAGGCCCCGGAACTACGTTTATGAGGCCAGGTTTACCGGTTTCTGGCGCTGTGCAACCCACCTCGAACTATCGGCAGTTTTGGGAGGATACTCCAAACAAATATTCGTCGTCAACTTCGAACTCAAAACCCACTTTACTGTCTCTTTAACCCAATGCTGCGAGGTTGTATTCACATAACATGGACTTCGTCTTTGATGTCATTTTTCAGTAGTTCTAAACCGACAGCTTTTGAAACCGTCCCTTTCTATTTGAAAAAAAAAAAAAATGTTATAGTTTCGCACTTTTTACATAGTAGCAGGAAAATCAACCTAGCATAGCTCGACAGCGTGTTACATAAGCCCAATTTTTTTTTTTTATCAATCTTTCGACAAACTAGTTTATTCGTCGTGTGCTTTGCGTTGTCACGTTCACGTTCATACCCATCTAAAAGCTAGCGTTCAGTATAACGTTTTCTTCTCTAGCCATAATTTACCGATTTGTTATTTGTTATGTTCGTTATTATGTTCAGCCTCATCTGTATCAAAGCACTTTGTTGAGATGGATCGAAAAAATTAATAGCTGGTCATCACGCGATAATGTCAACTCATACAAAGGGCAAGCAGTGCCGCACATTCATGGTCATGCCATTGTAGCGCTACAAATACGTTTACTATTTTTATACTCTGTGAATTCACTTTCCTGGAGATTACGGAGGCAACCCATCACACCGAGCAATACCTCACTGAATGACGAAGTGGAGGATACGATTAGATCTCAATCGTAATGTGCGCAGAGACAGTGAGGAAGTGAAACGTGACGGTTATTGGCCCTGCGTACATCGCATTTTGGCCTAATATATTCTTATCTTCTTATTTCGCTGGGATCCTGGTATTGTTTGCCATTAAAGGCTGCCTCCGTGTTCTGCAGGAGAATGAACGCACTAAGGTCTTTTAGAGTATACAACCGAAACTGCATCACCATTGGAGCACGTCTAATATCGGCTTTCTCATTGGCTGAAGTGATCAAAGGAAGACTAATGATCAGCGAGAGAGGTGAGTTGCGAGGAAGTATGTGCAAAGGAGCTTTTGAGAGTGTATGACTCTGGCAAAGTAAGGATGTTTATGCAGAGGGCAAGTTCGTCTGCTTTTCTGTGCAGTAATGGTGGTGACGTCATAACGCCGAGCTTTGATTGGCTCTGATTGAAGGATAGTGGATAGACCTCAAAGCAAGCTGCTTTGAGGTCTGCCTGCAAACCTTCAATCAGAGCCAATCAGAGGTCGGCGTTTTGACGTCATCACAACCCCTGCAAAAGAAGGAGACGAACTTGCACTCCGCATGGAGATGAACAGAAATCGTATCCCGTCCGCGCTGCGATATTTCAGCCGAATTATGATCAACGCCCTTCCATTCTTTTACAGTTCCTAGTTGCCGCCCTAGCCGCGTTGTTCGCCCTCACCAGCGCCGGCTTTGTCGGTCACTACGGAGGCTACGGAGGATACGGAGGTGGATACGGCGGAGGCTACGGTGGAGGCTACGGCGGAGGCTACGGTGGAGGTCACGGCGGCTACGGTGGCCACGGCGTTCTTGTCAGCTTCGGAGGCCATGGCGGCTATGGCGGCTACGGCGGTGGCTACGGCGGCTACGGCGGTGGCTACGGTGGCGGCTACGGCGGTGGCTACGGAGGAGGTCACGGCCACGGATGGTGGTAGGAGAAGACGAGTCAGCTGTTCATCTGCAATCACATCTTCAGACACCATGTTTTACTGTAAATAAAGTTTTTAAAGGACAAATGTGGCAGCGTGGTCAAATCAAGTAGACTCCTTGAAGTACCTGCATGTAGTCAAAATGCAATTATCGGGCTTCCTTTAATGGGCTTAGCTAACGAGATAAGCGATACGCCGTTGTGTGAAGAAATAAAATCAATAGGGGCAGAAGGGATAATTTCAATACAATGCTAAACGTTAACGTGACCCTCAACGGTGTTCTAAACTTAATTAATAACTTAAAAATTTCCTCATCAGCGAGGTAAGATGGTACCAGCTCTAAATTATCAATATATACTAAAAAAATTTCCAGATGTTTTTTATCACATATTATTTCACAAAGTCTGTCTTTAGGCCAGTGTACCAACTGATTGGAAAATTGGTAATGTCGATCCGGTTCACTAGGGAGGCTCAAACTCTGACGTGGATAATTATAGGCCCGTCTGTTTGACCAATATTTCATGTAAATTACTGGAACATATATTATATTTCCATCTTGAAAACTTCTTAGAGAACAATAACTTTTTTCTACTCATGAACATGGTTTTCGAAAAGGGCTTCCCTGCGAAACGCAATTCTTGCCTTGTTTTTTTACATTCACTCTAACCTTGATAGAGCCTATCACGCTGACACAATATTTCTTGATTTTTCAAAAACATTCGAACGTGTACCTCACCAAAGTCCACTCCTTAAGCTTTCTGCACTCAGCATTGATCCTAATATTTTAGCATGGATAACCGATTTTCAAACAGATAGGCCCCAATATACTGCTGTTAATAACTCTCTATCTAATGGTTCAACTGTTACTTCTGCGATCCCACAGAGCAGTGTCTTGTGTCCTCTACTACTTTCTATAAACATGAATGACCTCGCTAACACTTTCAGTTCGCCAGTACGACTCTTTGCAGACGACTGCGTCATCTTTCGTCGTGTATGTGACAACTGGTTCCAATGCTTTGCAGAGTGACTAGCTTACAATACAATCGTGCTGTTCCACGATTGTATTGTACTAACAAGTGCAAACATGTTGCTTCCAGCGAAAGTAACTCCAACTTTCAAGTGACTTACTATATTAACGATAGTACTCCACTTGAGACTGTCAATTTATATAAATACCTGGGTGTCCGCATCACATATGATCTTTCATGGAATATTTACGTTAATTATGTCCTACCTAAAGGAAATCGCAGCCTCGGTTACTTCAAACGCAATCTTGGTAACGCCCATTCTTCTCTAGAAAGTCTAACGTACCGGTCAATACTCCGTCCGATTTTGGAATATGCTTCTAGCATTTGGAATCCCAACCTGTGTTACCTAACAGAATCCCTGGAGGCATTCCAAAACCCTTTATTTATTCTAGTTATTCACGTAACACGACTGTCACTAACGTAAAGCTTTGTGCGGATCTTGAGCCTTTGCGTGTTGACATAGAGTATCTAAATTGTGACATTTTCATAAACTTTACTATGCTTCGTCACTACGTTCATCTTTACTCGCACCACCCTCCTACGTTTCTGCTCGTCTCGCTAACTATTGTAAGAGTGCCCCTATTAATAGCACTTCAGTTTCATTTTCTCGCTCTTTTTTGTCTTCAACCGTGGTGGACTGACGACATTGCTACCATCACAGACCTTCTTAGATTTCGTCAAGTTATTTTTCATTATTTGAAACTTTATTAGTGTATTCCGCAAGAAAGCATGTTATAATTAATTACATTGTATAAATATGTCTTATTTTGTGTTCATTTTAAGTTGTTGAACTTGTTTTTTATTGTTTTTGTGCAGTTCTTTTCTTACATAATTCCCTTCACAGGCCTGTAAGGTACTGTAAAATATAAGTAATAAAAAAAGGCGCGGTGTTTATTGTATAGCGTTTTGTGATATAGTAGCCGCGTAAAAATGCAACCATTTTCTTCTCTTTTTTTTTTTTTTCTTTTTTTGACGCGTGAAAGCCGACAACTATATACGGGTGATCTAGAGGAGATTGGGCAGAATGTGACCCTTGAAAATTTTTAATCTACTAGATAGCCTAGATGGTCTTGCTTGTTCTATATTTTTAAGCGAATCAATGCCAATTGTTACCCAGAAAAGATCTTGAGGACCAAATACTATCATAGATCATAAAGCCCTTCTGGCTCATTTTGATTGTGTGTGATATTGAGTAAATTAGATTATATTACAAACAGGAGGTTGATATATACAATTATTTGTATAAAGAAAGGTGAATTTGTTAAAGTAGTATTTTACGGCTAGAAATTTACATACTGCTTTATTTAAAAAATGCCCCACCTAAGCGCTTAGTTGCTTATCCGCACAAATGTGGAAGCTTGTACCTCATTAAACTCTAAAATAGTTGCTGCAAAACGTTTATACAATTTTTAAAATGTAAATTTAAATAACCTTTTGAACAAAGACAAAGATATAATACATTTATCAAAATACTGTCCTGCAAACACGAGAAAAACGCCGAAAAGAAAACTTCCAAGATCGTTTAAAACAAATTTATTTTCGATAATTTCCGACATTTTTGTTTGTCCACTCTAGCTGGGCGTTTATGTAGACTAAACATGTTGAGCTGTATTAAGAACGCTAAAAAATACTGCACTTCTGGTGAGCCATTTTTCCAGCCCCTGCGCGTAGCAGAGTAGCACGTAAGAAGTGATTGCAACTTCCTGTTTCATGAAATTATTTCAAGGAACAAGAACATATTATCATCAACCGTAAACTACACTCACTAGATTATACACGGTGTACGAAACAGTCTCTATGGAGAGATGTGATTTGATGCATCTATGGAGAGATGCATCAAATAATCATTGGGAATTTTTTTATTTATTTTGATCTACACATGATCCGGAATCATACCTAAAATACATATGTTTAGTATTGGTTCTTCACAATGAAAATTAAAATGCCAAAATGCGTTCGATTGGAAGGGGCCACCTTATTATTTACACGGTCCCTGGTATTGGCCGAAAAATAAACATAAAAACTAAACTGTGTTTCAGAATTTTAAAATGTACAATATGTACAGTGTTGCCAATTTAGAGGTTTTCTGAATAGTCTAGCGGGAGAAACGGCCGTTTTTAGGGCGGCCTGATTTTTAGAGGTTTTCAAGTCAGGCTCGCGTTTATTATGGCGGTCATAAATATTCTCAAATTCTAATTTATGGATCGTAAATAATTTAATTTATGTGGTAATTGTCAGAGCCATGGGGTCCTCACTTTTGCTTACTGGCAGCAAAATTGTTCTCCATGAGAGTAAAGCTTGCGACGTTATTGAGATATTTCAGTGACAGACCACAAAACATGCCTTCAACTAATTTGTGCGTGAAGGTATGAATTCGTTTTCCAAGTCTTCCAGGTGAAAAAAGCCCACTCAACTATGCACAAAAACAAAAAAATGCTGGCAATAGGATTCTAATTTACGAGACCGGTTACTTGAGCCTCCAAGGGACGTTATAAGATTCAGATACCATGGAAAATATAATTTTTTTCCCAAATCATGTGAATTTGGTAGCTGACCTATGGACCTGCAACAAATTATAGCGCTAAAAATGGGAATGATGGAGGTGTACGTTGCCAGGTAATAAACGGACCTTGTAACACCTGCAGGTAACAGCAAGATTATTCGATGAACATCGTTCTGTGCATGGAAGCGATCTACGTCGAACAACGTTGCTCCCTTGTAAAGGCTCCTTATTTATTGTAATGTTTTTAGACTAACTATACCAATAAATTAGGGTGCCTAAACGTTTGCGGTTTTTAGCGGTTTGGAGGGATTCCTACAACCGGTTTTTTGGTTTTGGATTTGGCAACACTGACAACGTGTTACGTTTTGTTTCAATTGAGTTTTGCGTTTAGTATCAGCCAATTCATCAACACGTAACTGACGTCCAATTGACCCTTTTGTGTTTACAAACATGAGCTGCCTGCTGCGTCCGAAGCGACTTCCGGTCGTTCCGTGCTTGCGAGCCTGTCGAGCCTGCTTATGTCACCAGTGCTAGAAAGCATAAATGCTACACGTACATCAAAGTTGGAGATTTAACAAGGGCCCTCGGCTGGACAATCTAACGTCTTAAAGGAGAGAATTTGGTTTACGAGAATATTCGAGTATGTTCAACAGATCTCACGCTTCTTCGTTCTCTTGGCGTTCACCTGGAGAATTGGTGGTTACACGTTTCGTCGACATTTCAAGCAGCGGAATTAAGGTGGGCTTTGTTCATCCTTTTTCTGAACCGGAAGTTCTCTTGGACGTCAAAGACCGGAGCACCGCCTGGTGGCGTTTGCCAAAAAAGGGCCTATTCGCGACTCCAATTCACTATAGGTGGCGCCACTCGCTTTCCAAGATGGCCGGTTTAGTGAGGGTCGGATGTGCGTGCCGCTGCTGAGCCTGTCTAGATTGCTGGCTTCACTGAGCGACACAAATTATTTCTGGTAATACTAGGGAGCTAGGGTGTTATAAGCGCAGGTCACCTCTTTATTCGGAAAACAAAAACGGTATTTAGCGTAATAGTTAGGCCAGGAGGTACGTTTTAATACCGGAGCAAAACCGAAACTTACCTTTATTTTGGATTTAATTTCTCGGTATCAGTCTTAATTTCAGATTCTTTCATAACTCAAAATGTGTCTCACACCGTAATTATTTAGTTAAAGAAGTTGTTCGCAGAAACGTAAGTCCATTTAAAGACATGGTCTTTTATACACCTTAGAGGTAACATATAATGCGGTAGTTGTTGAAAAATGCAGTGCGGATATTTGTGCGTTCTTGCTACCTTTTTTGGCTCACATAATTGTCATATGAAGCAATGAATTGCGGGCCTTTCAATGGCTTTTGGGGTATTTAGAAGAGTAATTGCTTGAATATCTTTCCCAGAACAAAAATGACAGAATAAATCCAGTTTATACAATATGTTCACAAAACCCACGAATTAAGAAACGCTGTTGTCACTTGACAAATTCAAAGACGGAATCTGAGTGAGGCAGCTGAAGTTTGCGTGTTTTTAAAGCAACGCGTGACGCATGAGTTTCTATTGCATCCAGTGATAGACTGTTGGTCTATCTTGAAACGATGCCAGAGGTCTTCATGTGATAAAAAGAAAACAAAATGACACCTTTCAGAAAAAAACGCTGATGGTTAAATGGCGTATTTCTGTGATCGTAGCGTTAATTGGGGGCATACATTGCCGCGATTTGTATTAATAATAATATAAATATTAATATTAAGATATTTTAATACTCCATTTTCAAGCTCTAAAGTAATTAGTTGCTTATATGACCTAATTTCAAACATGCGAACAAGTATGACAATCTAAAGTGTGCTAATTATCATCATTGGTGCCAATTGCAGCATTTTTAATTACCGAGTTATAAAATAAATAAAGTGTAAAATCAATGACAAAACCCTAGCTAAGGTGAGAAATTCGTGTAAAATTAGATTAATGAGGATGCTATTAAAGTAGCGACTTTTGACAATCGCCAAAACTTCCAAAGTCGCCGCCATTATCCTTCCAGACCAAATCCCCCCCCCCCCCCCCCAGAAAAAAAAAAGAAATTATTTTTTTAATTATTACTTTTTTCTTAACATTCATTTCCTTTCGTATTTGTTTGCCGTCGTTTTGCCATCCTCAGCTTTTCCAGTTGGAAGCAACGCCTACCTGCTTGCGCGTCTGCTTTCTGTAGCACGTTTCGTTCGTGTTGGAAAACGGTGAAACAGTAGTGAGTTTTAGTATTGCATATACGAGCGAACGCAAGCGCTGCGTGTTTGCCTTAGCTTTGCATGTTCCACGCTGCGCGTGCGCGGAACCCGAAATTGCGGTCTTGGATCGGAGCATGGCAACGATGCGCGCGCGAAACGTGGAGCAAGCCACCCTAACGCAAACGCACAGCGCTTGCGTTTGCTTCTACGCGCAATACTCAAACTCTCTAATAAGGTACAATCTCATACCGGCTGCAGCACCACGTTGGGACAGTGAAGAGTGTTGTTTGCATTCGGAAACGACATTTCGCGAGCCATGATCGCGAGCAGTTCCGCCGTGCCCGCTGAGCAGGAGAATCGGGGGAGCCTCACTAGAGCGCTTCCCGTTTCCGTTGCGGGAGGGCGAGCGGCGAGCTGGAGGCGCAAATACCCGAGTTTTCCTGGTCAGCGTAAACGAACTGATTGCCTCGAATATGGTCTCAGCTACTGCGTGGAGCACAGAATACATCCAATGTCGTCTTTGTTTCTATGCCATGTTTGTAACCCCGTTCTTCCAGTTATACACCTCCGCGATGCACGATGAACACCAGTCGATGGCCTTTCAATAATGAGCTTAGCAAAATCAGGCCTGCGCCATGCCGTTTCAGTGACGAGTGCCTCCTAAACCACCTTTACTCCCCCCCCCCCCCCCCTTACATGCCTTTCAAGCACGCAGACACACACAAGCACACACAAACACACACACATGTAAACACGCACGCCACACCCATGCAAACACAGGCGCGCACACACAAACACGAGCGTATGCACGCACGCACGCACGCACACGTGCGCACTCACCCCCCCCCCCCCCCCACACACACACACACAGACACTTTTGCCTATTCAAGTGAATCGCCGTTGAGGCATGACATCGACTGCCGTTCTCATTGGCTAACGTAATAAAAACCGAGGAATGATACGTGTTCCGATTGCATCGAGGTGCCACACCCACCCAGGGATATCTGGGACAGCACGGTGTCGTCACAAGGAGATGAAGCGGCGTTTTCATTTCGACTGCGCGCCGACAGGCCACGTACTTCTCCGGGCCGCTGCAGGGGTGGATTTCGGATCCAGGAAAAGGGGGGAGAAAGAAAATAGTCGTTGACAAAAATAAAACACGAAAACGAAGAACCCTACTTATTACAAATTACGCTTCAAAATTATCAGGAAAAATCACAATTTCACTACTTTGGTTTTAGCATCAGCAATAGGTCAGGCCGTTACAGGAATCGGGATGTTGGTAAAACAACCAATTTTTTAGCCCACCATTCCACAAACAATACATTTCATGATCGTTTCAGCACACAAATGCATTCAAAATATAGACAAACAAAGAAAACAGGAAACACAAAAGATAATTAAATGCTATTTTGTTGGGCGAGACTTCTCAGGAGGGCTTCAAAACCCCCAACGGTGTCACCTTCAAACACATCTTGGGGTAGGCTGTTCCACTCATCTGTAGTCCATGGAAAGAAGGAATATTTAAAAGGGTCCATTCGCGCTTTCATTGGCGTTATCATTTCATCGTAATTTCTTCTAAGTCCTCTAGTAGCCCGAGCCTTTAAATATCGCTGTGAGTCTATGTTGAGACTATTTGTTTGTATCAAATAAAGAAATTTTAGTGTAGCCAATTTTCGACACTCTGCTAGTGATTGCAAGTTGAGATCAGTAAGCATCGCACTGACAGACCGAGTCCTTCGATATTGGGCTGTGATAAATCTGGCAGCTTTTCTTCGTACCTTTTCTAATTTTTCAATTTTTTTTTCTGTATGGGTCCCACAAAGCAATCGCGTGTTTTAAGACTGTGCGTACAGATGTTAAATAAGCTGTAAGTTTTACTTCCTCTGTCGCTAATTTAAGGTTACGCCTTAGGAGCCAAAATTTTCTTCCTGCTAAGCTCGCAATTTCACCCAGGTATTTAGAATTGTTGACGAACGCTAACGGTTTATCGTCAAGCTTGTAGTTATAAGCAAGAACGTTTTTAATCTTGTTTGTGATCCTTGAAATTACAGTTTTTGTTGGGTTAATTAGCATTTCCGTTCGCTTGCATCATTCATTTATGGTATTTAATGCTTTGTTCGAAGTCATTTGATCTTCAGGACATGTAATTCTAGAGTAAATTAGGCAGTCGTCTGCGAATAAGCGGGTGGTAACTTTAGGGCCAAGGTCGTATACGAAGTCATTAATATAACTTAAGAATAATACGGCTCCCAGTACGGACCCCTGGGGAACCCCCGACGTGACTTTTAATACAGCTGATCTAGCACCATTAACTTCGACAAATTGAGTGCGGTTGGTGAGGTAAGCCGTGATCCATATAAGTACCTTTAAATTTATGCTGGCGTCTTTTAGCTTCTGGATAAGTTGTGCATAGGGAACGAGGTCGAAAGCCTTTAAAAGGTTCAGACAGATTGCATCCGTCTTGTCCCTATCATCCAACGAAGTCGTGAAATGGCGTATAGTTTCTGTCAGTTGTGTGACTGTCGTTAGCGTCCGCCGGATTCCGCGCTAGTTGGGATTAAAACCTCCTAAGTTCTCAAAGTAATAAAAAAAATAAGCCGATAACACGTGCTCTAGTATCTTACAGCAGACACAAGTAAGAGACATTGGTGGGTAATTTTCAACGTTATACCTGTTGGTATAACGTGGTTAGCCAATCGGTGGTAAGAACATGTTGATCTAAAGATGCACTAGATATGATTGTCAGGTATTCAGACAACCATTCTGCATAACGTTTCAAAACTTCATTAGGAATATTGTCGGGGCCTTAAAGAGAAGCTGAAGAGCTTTTCGAAAAAAATGAGTTAATGGTTGATTCTGACGTGTCTGTGCCTGCTGAGTCCAAATATCACAACCGTTTGACCCAAAATAATCCCTAAACGCGAAAAAAAGCGAAGAAACCAGAAGCGATCGCCGCAGCGGCACGCCATTGGCTAGTGACGCATGACGCGCCACTACGTCATAAAAGGACCATCCCGATTCTCGTTTGCTCCGTCGCTTGCGGAAGTAGCCGGGCGCCGGGTCTTCTGCTCTTGTAAATCGGGTTCGGCTTCTGATTTTTCAAAATCTTTCGGTGGATTCGAAAGAGGAATGTGTCCAGACGACCCTCGACGTGACAAAGTACGCGTTCCAGCCGTTGGCAAAGTAGGAAAATGACCCCCCGCAATAATAAACGCAGATACGAGGAGCTGCTTGCGCGGACGCGACATGGCCGGCTTCATACCTTCAGGAACGTACTGACTGCTATTCATTGTAACGTAAAACGTTGACAATAAACGGAGAGTTATTAGACAGTTTTAGTATAGCGTTGCTGGCTCTTACGTACGCAATACGCAATAGTATAGCGTACGCTAAAAATGACCTGCTCGGACCGAATTTAGTTGTGCGTTACGTTTTCGAGTGAACACCGCGCATGATCTTGGCTAAATTTGCTAGAGCCGTAGAATTCCGCGTGCTTATAGCGCAACCATGCTCCTGGAAAGAAATATTTAAAATGAAAACGTGTCCAATCATTTTATTTCAAATTAAACCAAGCCGCAGTTGCCTCGTCAAGCGCGCTTTTCTGCGGGGTACAGAGGCTACGAGTACGAGTGCGTAGCCAAATTCGATCACGGAGCCTCCGTCAGTCGTCCCGTGGAAACGGCAGCTTTTATCAATGCTACCGCGGAATGAAATTCATGACCTACTGATGTCCAGTGCATAGCGGCGAGAACTTCGGAGATTTCTTTTAGAGTCGTTCGTCCGTCGGCGATGAACTGTGCGAATAGGCTTAGCGTTGAGCAGATCGCAGCGTTGACGCACATTGCGAGTGGCGAACATTTTCACTGTGCACTCCTTCAGCTGCACGGCGATCTGATTCGACCGCGGTAGGTCCCAGAAAGAATTGCCGAGCTGAACACCACGCAATTTCACGTAACACAGAACTTCGAAAACACCACGTCGCCCTTGCTGCGCCAGTCGAGGTAACCGCCATCTTGAAACTGGCGCTCTCGTTGGGTCCGAGATCTCTCGAGAGCGTCCCGCAAGGCCCGCTAGCCCGCCACGCAAAATCCCCAGCGTTGCGTGCGTACGCAATACGCTAGCTCTTCTATTGCGTTCTGCGCACGCGCACTCCCGACCCGCAATTTTATTGCGTACGCAAGGCTTTAGCGTACGATCCACTAAAACTGTCTATTGACGGGACGGCTCAAGCCGGATTAGCGTGACCCTCCCCAAAACGGTCGTCAGAGGACAAGAATTCGGCAAACATCGGCATTCGTGCCTACCAGCTGCTGGACGCGTGAGCGTGCAGGCTTCATTGTTCATCAAGGCTGAAGTGGTTTGAAGGGATAGTATAATCGGCTTCGGGCGACGGGAGAGCTTCCCTGAGATGAGACGGGTGATAAGACAGGGTCGCCGTTCTGCCACCGCCATGTCCTTGCACACTATGCGAATGACTGCGCAGAAGGTCCATCCTTGTGATAGCGGTACCCTCTGCTGCGTTTAGTTTGTTTGCCCCAAACTATTACGCCATTATAGTTTTAGAAAAAGCGGAGATGTGTGCCCGGCAGCCCTTAATTTGATATCGAAATCGTGAAAGCTTCCTGGGCTTCTACATTCGCATACTTCTACCAAGATTTGTTGACAGCATCACACCACCACCAATCGTAATCATCGTCCGATCGCATTTCTACAGCACAAAGAATTGTTGCATGACACAAACTTCATACGGAAAACACTGCGTAACTTGTAAAAAAAGAACTCAATTCAGAACAGAAGGTCACATGCTTTGTATTTCCAAAAACCTCTCCTGAAGAGAATATGAACCTTTGAAGGAAAATTTAACAAAATTTATGTTTACGTTTAAAAAATATGTGACCTCAAATAATGCCAGCAAATGTAAAAAAAAAAAAAAAAAATGTTTATGCTAAAACAAGTTGCACCGTGAAAGTCGCATTATGAATTGCATGACCATTTATTAGAGCAAGCCTTTCTCTCCCAAATGGCTGGGTAGCCGAGTAGATTAAAAGCAAAAGAAAATAATCTTGGGCTACCCAAGATTGTTTTCTTTTGTTCCCCAGATTTCCCGGACCGGAGTCGGTCCGGAAAATATGGTCACTTCAACAATATAAGAAACCAACACTAAAACACTAATATAAGGCCGTTAACGCGAGAGAGCCAGTGGAAACCCGCTATTCGGCTAAATGATCGCGGCTTTTCTAGCACACTGCACAATTCTAAAAACGTAATAGCTTTTTTCTAGAACAGTCGACCTACAATTCCTACCTCGTTACGTTTCCTCTTTTTTTCTGATTTTTAATGCGCTGAATTGCCTTCTTACCTTCAAAGATGGTCGGCAGGCGAGACTTCTTCAGACCCAAACCCATACGTACACAGTCTTCATATGCGCCGTCCGAAACACGTTTCGAACAAAAAAAGGTTTACTTGCTCAAACCCACCCACCCCTTTAAAATCTCGGTGACGAAGTGAAAAAGACGGTAAACGGGAAAAACATCTGCGACGAGCGCTGTTCGTAAAAGCTGGCGGCTACACATGAGTACGGCATCGCGCAACAGCACGAGTCAGTTGGTTCGGAACCACGAGAATTCTGCAAACCCGTGAACAAACAAGAGAACAATCAACATGTCAGGCGATAGAGTCAATAGCATGACCGGTCAACAGATAAAAGCAAGCTCTATGCAGCGGCAGAACGACGATGGCTCGAAAAGACACTAGAGCAGCCTATACGAGGAAAGCTCGGCCATCCGCGCCGGGGTCCCCCAGCGGGTCCTTTTGTGACGCCGGCTGACGGGCTTCCTCCTCTCTCCCCTTTCCCTCTGCTTCGGAGAGGCGTGGCTTCGGCGCTACTTTGAAGGCGCTTTTCCGGTTAATCCGCGCAGAAAACGACCAAACCAATACGATATTCGTGATGGCTGAGGTCTGATTAACTAGGCTCAGGGGTTTTTTCTCATATTTAAAACCGCTTCAGTTTCCCTTTAACCTTAAGAGTTCTTGCTATCAAGGTTTAATAAAAGAGAAAAAATACCTTGTTGTGATATACAGAGGCTAAAATCAGTCTGAGACGTTCCCATAGAGACACTTTCCAGTGACAGTATGTTACAATGTGAGTCAAGAAGCACCGAGTGAAATAAAAAATCATTGTATCGAGAAGCCATCTCACCATGGTCGGTAATAATTTCATCGTTCACTTGCACATATTTTAAAGAATCTCGGGATGGGGCGAGGTGACGCCAAAACCTTTGCAACGAAGTGTTCATGAATTGAGTTCGGGTTTCTGCGTAATATCTTTCCTTTGCCTGTATTAACTTATTTTTCAGGTCCGTGAAAGACTTGTAACCTCGTTTTGATTTCTCGTCTGCTTTTTCCGCGTTCGTTTTATTTTCCGTTTTAGCTGAATTATTTAAAGGTTTATCCGGGTGTTATGTTTCCGCACAAATTTGTTCTCTCTTCGCTAAAACGTGTTTTAGACAATAATTGACAATACTTTTAAAACAAAGCCACAAACGATTGACATCCATCGCCCCATGCAATGTACACGAAGATATGTCTAGGTAGTCCAAAATGCTTACGTCGTCAGCTCTACTGAAGTCCCATACGCTGATGGGCGGTTTTCTATTATCGTGTTGTGGTAAGGTGTCTTCCATGCACCGGAACACAAGCGTATGGTCCGATTGCCAATCCTCCACTGAAATTGAGTATTTTAATGCGTGGGTGTTAATAAATATAAGATCAAGCAATGATTCCTACTTCGTGCTCTCACTCAAAATCTGTAGTTCATTTCCATATGCGATATCCAGGAGAACTTAAGAGCTTTTTACATCAGTTTGTCCTGTTTCCAGCTTATCCCAATTCATTTCTGGAAGATTAAAATCTCCGGCAATAATAACGCGGAAGTTCGCTTGAATGTTATCCGTTAAATACTCCTGAATTGCCTCCAAGAAAGACACAGGGTAATTCGGGGCCTGTAGACGGCTCCAAAGATAAAATAAGCGCCAAGAAAGTTTATTTTGCTCCAGACACTTTCATTACCTGGGATATCTGGCATTCGAACGAAGTCAATACTTTCTTTCCGTATTATAGCAACTCCTCCGCCACGTGCCACGCGGTAATTACGCATCATTTTATACTTTGGTGGGAGCAGTTCACTATCAGTTATCTCAGGACGCAACCAAGTTTCAGTAACTATAACCACATCAGGACCGTAATGAATACGCACATGTTCTATCTCCCCTACTTTATTTACAAGCCTCCGCGCGTTATATTGATCAGCTTCAAATCTTTGTTTAAGTAATTTGGTCGTCATTCAGGCGTGTCTTGTTTTGCCGCCTCGGTGGCAAGTTTTATTCTACAATTTCTTTCGTCGTCCCACGAATACATTTCCTTATCGATCACAATCTTATCGTGAACAAGCCTTACATACACCCCCTTGGCTTTGTCACTTCTCGCGCTCTCCCACAATTGCTTTCGCCTTCTTAGAGTGACCGGCGAATAGTCGTTAGATACAGATATTGTGCTTCCTTTTAATTTTTTTGCAGTTTCTAAACACTTCGAGCTTATCGTTATAGTCATAGAACTTTACGATAATTGGTCTTGCCCTGTTCACGCTCTTTTTCCCCAAGTTCGTGAACTCGTTCAATCGTGCTGACCTTAACACCCATGCGGTTTTCAAAAAGATCAGTCAGAACACTCTTTTTTACATCCGCATCAGTTTCCTCAAGGCCCTCAGGAATACCAAACACAATCAAGTTGTTACCACGGCCTCTGTCTGCCATATCAATCAGTTCCCCCTGCTGTGACTGGATAAGGATGCTAATCTTTTTAACACTTTCCTCAAGGTCAGATATTTTCCTATCATACAACTGTACCCTTTTCAGTGATTCATCTAAGTGGCCTACTCTGGTGTTTATTGCTTCCAATTCTTTACGAAAATTGGCTTGACTTTTCTTAATTTCTTTTATTCCTCACTTATTTTTTTCTGGCCCAGGAGATGTTGGTTGAACATTGCCTCGAAGTCAGGACCAAGATTTTCTTCGATATCACCGGCCAACAGCAGCAGGACTGATTTACAACATTCCGAGCATGTTTCCAAAAAAACACCTTGGGGCACGGCAGAACCACGACAAATCGGGCATTGCTACTGAAACTTTTAAAATGGGATATCTACTAACCTGTTCCAAAAGTAGGAACAATTGTGATATTACTCTAATTGTAATTAGATACGTCTGCAAAGATGCAACTGTCTTTGTAACTACTATTTTGTTTCTGCGAAAGTAACAGAAATTAAAATGTAATTGAGTTTCACGGGCAACCTTACAGCTCTGTTGTGTTTGTGTACAAAGCAAGCACCTCTTCGAGTTTTATTTTTATTTCGCAATACTGCAAAATGTTTGTTCGAACATTGTGGTTATTATCGCATATATTATATTTCAGTTTTTTATTGTGCATATTCTTCTATGTTTACGGGCATACTCTTAGTGAATACTACTCAATGTAAAATCAATCAAATGCGCTAAATGCAAAACATGAAAACAAAAACATACATCGTTTTAGTTTAACATCTAACTTCCAGCGGTACGTTTGACACAAAGAATTAGCAAAAAATAAGTTTCAAAACTCTTTTTGGCAAATTTTGAGTTCCGCGTTACAATACTCTGATTAGATTTATGAGAAAGTGCTAACAGAACCCCACTCTCCCTTGTACCTAGTGAATGAAAAGGAAATGTTCGTAGTCGACACCAAGACACATTAAAGGGAATGTCCGGACAAATTTTGTGTTCGAGACAACAATTGAATATTCTTGTTACTGCCTCCAAACGCATGGTCCGTGCAATATCTGAATTTTATATGCCCCTCTGCATGAGTAATTAAATTTTGAACTACTCCAATCGCATCCTAGCGTAAAAAGTGCTATCGTTGGCAACATTAAAGACGTTTCTGAGATCGTATGTTCTTGGTGATAACTCATTCAACGGAATCTTAGCATTACAGAAATCGAAAAATTATTCTCGTGCGACATTTATTTCCCTAACAAAATTTTGACTAAAGTTCGTGCCACTCCTCTTTCTGAGCGGAAGAATCTGGAGCACAGAATTCAGCGGAGGCGCCGGTGGCGTGAAGACGGGCGCGCGTCAGCCAATCGCAAGCCACCTTTCCGGGAGAAGCGGCTTGCTATTGGCTGACGCGCGCCCGTCGTCACGCCACCGGCGCCTCCGCTGAATTCTGTGCTCCAGATTTTTCCGCTCAGAAAGAGGCGTGTACGAACTTTTATCATATTTTTAATAGGGAAATAGACGTCGCGCAAGCATAATTTTTTTTATTATTTCTAGGATCCTTGGAGCTTGTAAGATAACTTATCCCCAAGAACAGACGATCTCACAAACGTCTTTAAGTACTTCCGGTTTTGACCGGACAACTCCTTTAAATAAGCTGTAGTTCTAGAAATGACAATCATCAGTCATACCAATGCCAAGTCAGTACTCGGGGAGTTGTTTTTTCAATAAGGAGTTTCAAAAGTGTTAAAGTAAACCAATGCCTCATTAACCCACGTTTCCCAATGAACCGTAGCAATAGCAAAGGATACAGTAAAATCTGGAACGCCGGAAATAATTCACAATTATCATCTTCGTCATCATAATATCAATGCTTTACAGGCACGTTAAAAGTCTTCGGAACGAACTCCCTTAATAAAAATTGGTAAATCATCTGGCGGCCTCGGCTCTGGGCTTGCCCTACCGCGTGCGCTGTTTCGTCTATTCTTTAAAGAGGTTCGATCTGAAGGCCATCGGCGTGCCCGTAAAACAGGAGTATGAAGACTCGTTCACGTACTTGCGACAGCTTACGACCGTGTGAGGAACAACCACTTAAAAATCTCTTACGACAAGAGAACGCACTCACGCCTTCTATCGGGCACCCGTGGAATACTTGCAATTTTCCTTTATTTCTTTCTTTCGCATAACTCTTCACCTTGAAAAAGCTACCGGCAACGTTATCAACGAACATTTCTCATGAATAGTACTTACATTTGATATCGCAGATACTACAAAAACCTTTACTTATAGCGAAATGCAGTTCCAGGGCCACCTTATTTATTTATTTATTTATTTATATTACCCTCAGGTCCAGAGGCATTACAGAGGGGAGCGGTGAAAAAACAAACAAAATAACAATGGAAAATACAAAATAGTTTAACAACAGGGAATCCATGGTTTGGAACATTTGAACAAAAAGAAAACACAATAAGCAATTGATGTAAGTGGCGGAGGTAGATGATTCCATTCATTGGAAACTCTAGGAATAAATGAAGCTAAATATTTGTTAAAATGGAAAGATGGAACACCTACTTCGTGCCGGTGATCCAAGCGTGCAGAAACAAACGATGGGGGGAGGGCATGAAAAATGTTTTGAAAGAAACAAATACTACACATTTTTCGGCAATGTGCGAGACTGGGTAGTGATAAAGTAGTTTTCATTGATGTTACGCTAGTGGTGTGATTATAATTAGAAGAAATAAAACGTGCAAACCTGTTCTGAATTACTTCGAGAGAGTCAGTAAGGTAGGCGGTACAAGGATCCCAGATGGAGGCTGCACACACAAGCTTTGACCTCACTAATGTTTTATAAAGAAATTGTTTTAATGATGACGGGATCATAAAAAAATCGCGTTTCAGATAACCAAGCATACGGTTAGCGTTGTTAGTAACATAATTAATATGAAACTTCCAGGAACGATCGGAGCTTAGAATCACTTCTACATAGTTATAAGAGTTTACAAGCTTTAGTGTTGTGTTGTTAAGGCTATATGTTGAAGTAAAAGTAACCTTAAGAGCATGCGCATTAGTTTGCACTTGTTAATATTTAGTTCCATTCACCAGAGCGCACACCATTTTAAAATATAATCTAAATCATGTCGTAATTGCTTGGAGTCAGAGTCATTAGACATTATTCGATAAATGGCACAGTCGTCAACAAATAATTTGATTCGGGACGAGACAATACTGAGAAGGGTGTTAACATAAATTAAAAAAAGTAGAAGACTGAAAATGGACCCTTGGGGAACGCCGGAGGAAACAGATGTGAAAGTGGAGTTGATGCTATGACAAGTTACAAATTGCGAACTTATCCTTTCCTTCTCCCTTTAAAGTTATCTTGCCCTTCCCACGTCTCACCTAAATCACGCCATCTTCAAACTCCGAAGAACAACAGGAAGAGGAAAGTGACCGCGGCGATCGGTCGGCGGGTGAGGGTGCCCGAGTTTTCTTTTTCCCCGGGGTTTCGCCCGGCGCGTGCGGCTGTCCCAATTAAAGATCAAGCCGTCGCCGCCCCCCGTCCTCTCCCCCTTCCGACGGAGCCCTGGCGGGTGTGCTGCGAAGGGCGGAAGGGGGGGGGGGGGGGGGGGTACACACGCCCTTGCGCCCACTTGGCCCGATATAAAAGGCCGACGCCGTTCGACACCGACCACCCACTCCTCCGTGAGCAGATCCCGGGAAACTTCAGAACCGTCAGAATCATGAAGTGCACGGTAAGTGCGGCACACGTGCAGCGATGTTAAAAATTCGTGCGAGCATTCGTCCTCTGCAAACAGGCTTTTCCAAAGTTCGTGCGTCACGCACACTGTCCCAAAACGTACTCGAAACGCCAATCATTCTTTTTTTATCACCATCTTAGCCTATAAAAGGAGCAAACAATGTCACGCCCCAGACAATAACAAAGTACGACCTCATTCATTTTTTGGCAAAGGAGAACGAGTAACATTTTTTTTTTATAATTTTCTTCCGAGTAGCGAGTAAAGACATTCGGTTACTTTTTTTATTTTTTTTGCGAAACGCGGAACACTAACATTGTAATCCCACCGTGTCGTGCCGAATTTGCGTCCTTTGTAGAAGCGCCGAGAGAAAAAAAGAGGACCGGCATCCACGTAGTTGGGCAAGATACGCGGTGTGAGATATATGACCCCGTATATGGGTTAACACATTGACTCATTTCAGAGAGTATTCAGTCTGGGGGGTGAAAAGGCGCCTACCCGATTTTTCCACTCGTGAATCATAGCAATATATTTTCTTATTGGTTAAGACTGATTCAAGGAAGAGCAGGGATTGATGCTTCAGTGCAATGCAGTGGCGTAAATGCTCAGGGAAAACTAACCGAGTTGGTGGAAACCTTCTTCAGTCCTCAGGCCGTTACAACTACACTTTCAGTAGTTCCTGCACATATTGTGCTCCACGACGTAGTCGGAACGGGAATAGTGTTTTTCTTTGAACTAACTTTACCGACGATAAGAGAGAACATTATCGCGCCAGGGTGAGGAAGCATAGATCAACTAAACACGCTACTCTATGAACTCTGGTGCGCCTACTTCCCCGCAAAGCACTTGGCACGGTCAGTCGCTGCCACCTGTGGAGGATGCCCGGCGAACGACAGAGCTGGAAATACACCTGCAGTCACTCACGGCTTAAAGGGATACTTCAACGAAATTTGAAATATACTCGTCGTGTTACAAAAAAAGGTTGAATATGATCCCCAATATTCGTAAATGACAATCGCACGTTTGTATTTTGAGCCTGGTGGCTATATTTTTTTGTTATAAACGGCCCACTCTAGCAAGCGCTCGGAGAGCAGCCATCCAACGCAATCGTGACGTAGTTCGTCCCGGGACGAGCAAAGCTACGGCGATGCTGACGTCGAGAGGATGGCCTAGTCCTTCCAGCCACCAAAGCGGCTGCTTTTGTGCCAATTTTGATTAACGGGTTAATCTTCTATAATCTAGTAGGGGGACAATAGCGACTTCTGGGACACACAAAAAGGATTCTCGGGAAGAAGGGAGTTCCTCCTTCCCTTCTTCTGTCGTCGTGGCTGGAGGCGCGACAGTCGCCGTCACTAGCTGTCAAGATTCCTAGATGGGCATTACAAGCGAGGCGTTAGCGACATCCACCAGGGGTCCACACAACCCCAATTCGCTAATCGTTTGATTCGTTTTAAAATTCCTTTTCGTGACTTTTTTTAACAAGACATTGGTGTGTTCGACGTGATACTGCTCCTTTGAACACATATAGACCAAAAAGTGAGTGCCGAAATTTCGTTGTAATATATCCCAAGAGTTGTAAATGCACTGAATCGTAAGCAGTCTTAAGTGTGTGAACCATCCTTATGAGTTACATGCTCCGCGGCATCCGTCTTGTGTCACTGCGTAGTATATGCGTATATCCTGCTTGATATATAGCGTATAATGTTTTTGACGCTGCTGCATGCTTTCAGTGTCCCGCACTCTCATAAAACTTAGGAAACTAAAACCACGTGCTAGAGTCATTAGCATAGATTGACAGCGTTGTGCACTATCTGAACGTCGCCAGCAACTTCCTGTGGTATTCAAACTGTTTTTCCACACACCCGGCTTCAATGCTTTTACTAATCTCTGCTCGTTCATAACATACCCCGTCCTAGCAAACTGTAATATAATGAAATCCACAAAAAAAAAAAAAAAAAAACTGACCGCCACTATGCCACTTGCCTTTTTCTTACGTGTTCTTCAGATTCACAAAAACACCCGAGGTTTGTCACAGCACTCCCCCCCCCCCCTTTTTTTTTTTAAATCGCGGAAAGTCCAACGACATCTAAATCAGACCATAAAATTCTCAGCGCATCGTTTGTTTTCCGATACTTATAGGTTGCGTATTGACAGTGTCGCGCAAGCCTCTTATCCTTTCCTTCTCCCTTTAAAGTTATCTTGCCCTTCCCACGTCTCACCTAAATCACGCCATCTTCAAACTCCGAAGAACAACAGGAAGAGGAAAGTGACCGCGGCGATCAGTCGGCGGGTGAGGGTGCCCGAGTTTTCTTTTTCCCCGGGGTTTCGCCCGGCGCGTGCGGCTGTCCCAATTAAAGATCAAGCCGTCACCGCCCCCCGTCCTCTCCCCCTTCCGACGGAGCCCTGGCGGGTGTGCTGCGAAGGGCGGGAAGGGGGGGGGGGGGGGCACACGCTCCTGCGCCCACTTGGCCCGATATAAAAGGCCGACGCCGTTCGACACCGACCACCCACTCCTCCGTGAGCAGATCCCGGGAAACTTCAGAACCGTCAGAATCATGAAGTGCACGGTAAGTGCGGCACACGTGCAGCGATGTTAAAAATTCGTGCGAGCATTCGTCCTCTGCTGACAGGCTTTTCCAAAGTTCGTGCGTCACGCACACTGTCCCAAAACGTACTCGAAACGCCAATCATTCTTTTTTTATCAGCAGCTTAGCCAATAAAAGGAGCAAACAATGTCACGCCCCAGACAATAACAAAGTACGACCTCATTCATTTTTTGGCAAAGGAGAACGAGTAACATTTTTTTTTTTTAATAATTTTCTTCCGAGTAGCGAGTAAAGACATTCGGTTACTTTTTTTATTTTTTTGCGAAACGCGGAACACTAACATTGTAATCCCCCCCGGGTCGTGCCGAATTTGCGTCCTTTGTAGAAGCGCCGAGAGAGAAAAAGAGGACCGGCATCCACGTAGTTGGGCAAGATACGCGGTGTGAGATATATGACCCCGTATATGGGTTAACACATTGACTCATTTCAGAGAGTATTCAGTCTGGGAGGTGAAAAGGCGCCTACCCGATTTTTCCACTCGTGAATCATAGCAATATATTTTCTTATTGGTTAAGACTGATTCAAGGAAGAGCAGGGATTGATGCTTCAGTGCAATGCAGTGGCGTAAATGCTCAGGGAAAACTAACCGAGTTGGTGGAAACCTTCTTCAGTCCTCAGGCCGTTACAACTACACTTTCAGTAGTTCCTGCACATATTGTGCTCCGCGACGTAGTCGGAACGGGAATAGTGTTTTTCTTTGAACTAACTTTACCGACGATAAGAGAGAACATTATCGCGCCAGAGTAAGGATGCATAGATCAACTAAACACGCTACACTCTACGAACTCTGGCGTGCCTACTTCCCCGCAAAGCACTTGGCACGGTCAGTCGCTTCCACCTGCGGAGGGAGCCCGGCGAACGACAGAGCTGGAAATACACCTGCAGTCACTCACGGCTTAGAGGGATACTTCAACGAAATTTGAAATATACCCGTCGTGTGCAAAAAAAAAAGGTTGAATATGATCCCCAATATTCGTAAATGACAATCGCACGTTTGTATTTTGAGCCTGGTGGCTGTATCCTTCGTTATAAACGGCCCACTCTGGCAAGCGCTCGGAGAGCAGCCAGCGGAGAGCATGTGACATCCAACGCAATCGTGACGTAGTTCGTCCCGGGACTAGCAAAGCTACGGCGATGCTGACGTCGAGAGGATGGCCTAGTCCTTCCAGCCACCAAAGCGGCTGCTTTTGTGCCAATTTTGATTAACGGGTTAATCTTCTATAATCTAGTAGGGGGACAATAGCGACTTCTGGGACACACAAAAAGGATTCTCGGGAAGAAGGGAGTTCCTCCTTCCCTTCTTCTCTCGTCGTGGCTGGAGGCGCGACAGTCGCCGTCACTAGCTGTCAAGGTTCCTAGACGGGCATTACAAGCGAGGCGTTAGCGACATCACCAGGGGTCCACTCAACCCCAATTAGCTAATCGTTGAATTCAGTTTTAAAATTCCGTTTCGTGACTTTTTTTAACAAGATATTGGTGTGTTCGACGTGATACTGCTCCTTTGAACACATATAGACCAAAAAGTGAGTGCCGAAATTTCGTTGTAGTGTCCCTTTAAAGGGGCACTGAAGTCGATTCTGAGATCGCCCATTTGTGCTGACAACTCAATCTAGACGCTCTAAGCATCCCAACAAACCCGAAACCATAACCGTGCGTAGCTTATTCCCTCGTTAAAAGCGTGTTCAAAGATCGCGACACACCCTTTTTGGGAAGAATTTTGCTCCGAGTGAAGTGGTCGACGAGGGGCGCTTGTCGGCGAGTTGTAAGCGATGACTTCGTCCGTGGTGAAAACGAGGAGTCTTATCCAAATGTGTATCGATCAGACTCTCTTCGAAACGAGTTATAATAAAATAATTCGGAATCTGCGCGTATTGAGGGCTTTCATTGGTACACACAGTGTAGTCGCGAGAAAAAAGAGTCCACATGTTTTTCTCTTGCCCTGAGATAAATATCCCGTTTTGTAATACAGGACTTGGTATATGCGGGAACTAACACCTTTTAAACAATATAAGATCAAAAACTACCTTTTTCAAAAATGACTTCAGCGCCCTTTTAAAGGGATTGTCCGGTCAAATTTTGTACTCGATAAAACAATTGAATATCATTGTTATTGCGTCGAGACCCATCGTACGTGCAATAACTGAATTTTATATGCCCCTCTGCACGAGTAATTGAATTTATACTGATCCAATCGCACTTTCGCATAAACGCTGCTTTCGGTGGCAACATTGGAGCTCTGACGTCACACAACACAAAGCGAGCATTTCTGTCTCGTCGTTTACCTGCGAGTGAACGCCTCAGCGTGCTTCGTTTTTGTTGTTGTGCTCAACTTGTTTCGTGGTTGGACAGCACATGCGAGCCAAGACATGACGTTCCGCACTTTTCCGCGAGACGTGCAGTGACGAGCAAAATGGACCGTCGCCGTGCGTAGGGACTGGGTTCCCGTCAAGATCGAGATCCCGCTTATGCAGCAATCATCTCACAGAAGGGAGCTACGAGCTGAGCTCTAAGCAGACAGAAGGCTCGTAAGCTGAGGTGTGATGCTGTGCCAACGATATTAAACTACGTCCATCCACTCCTCGTCCAAATCGGATCAATCAATTTGATTATGCAACGAAACCGAAACCAAGAGCTAGACCACCTGGAAACGATATCAGAAGTTGTATTTAGCACGCGTGCAGCCAAATTCTGTTTGACCCGCATGTGAACACAGAGCGTGGCTACGATTCACCAACCTCGTCCAAGTCAAGTGACGACATGCATTTGAACGATTCTCCGTTTGCCTTCGACCCGCGGACATCGCCTCTGAGGGAACGACCCGCAGCCTCATCACCGATCCAGTGGATCCGCAGAAATGCGTACCCAGATGTCGCTTCGTGTACCTATAGCTGCCGCTTCAGAGGTGAAATCTGCATCCTTTGCTTTACAAGCGCTCCTAGTTAGTTCGATCGGCGGCCGTCGCAGTTGTGTTTGCGCGAAACGGCATACGTATGCTCGACGCTTACGGCTGTTTTCAAATAATATCCTGCTAAAAGGCGTGATTTGTTTTTGCACACGGTTAGGGACTGCATTAAAAGAACCGTATTTCAGTAGGGTACAGCCTAGGAGACTATATAATTCGAAACCAAATACAAGACATCCATCGACCAACGCTTGTTATCCCGACCATCCAACAAACCTCTGCGTTTTGTGACGTCACGCAGCAGCTACGGATGTCAGCCATTGACACTGGCGAAATTCGGGGTGCAGTTTCGTACATACGCTCATGAAAGGTTTAATTAATAACGGGAGATCATATATTAAAATAAAAATGACGTTTGTGTACATGAAGGCTCCCTAGACGTAACGAGCGCAAAAACTTAAGTACTTCCGGTTTCGACCGGACAATCCCTTTAAGAAACATTCGCTTCTTTTGTTCGGCCGACACTAGCGCCGCGTCGGAGGCGAGGAGATACCTCGCCGGCTGACGTCACGCAGCTCCATCCGGGGGTTTATTCTTCGTATGAACACCGCATTGCTATAGACGTGTTTTGCTTCCTGTCGTTCTCAGTCACGTGTGTTCCGTATCTGGTATGCCGGACGAAAAAATAATAAGACTAGAATATTCGAGAGGAGAGGCAAAACAAGTATGTGTGACAATCACGCATTTTTCACAAACACCTTCCAGCGGTGTGGAAAGATCGAAACGATGTTTTACCGCATACCAGAAGGGACGACATTCAAAATAGCTGCGCCCTTGTGAAAAAGGTGTATAGACATAACAAAACAGCCTGTTCTGTTACATAGAGCAAGTCATAAGCAAGGGAAACCTCATGTGCAGTGTTATGAAGGCAGTCGTTTGAGGTCTAATCTTATTCCATATCATTCGCTGTGCAGATTAGAGGTTGGCTCACCCAAAAGCTATGCGGGGGAAAAGACGTATTGATTTTTTTAGAGTGCATGTTTCAGAGTCGCGTCAATATACCCATTGTGATATCAGTGTTTCCAAATGTCAATGGCTTCCAGCAACGTCCTAGCATAAAACACACGAAACGTTTCGCAGCCCTGTTTGCTAAAACGAAGTTCCCTAAAACTGCTTGTGAGGTTCAAAATTACTCGGAGAGCAAGTCGTCTGCTTCTAGCGCATGGGTTGCGATGATATCAGAACAACGCCGAGTTCTGATTGGCTTTAATTGGAAGGATAGCGCATAGGCCACAAGGCATACAGCATTAAGGTCTGCCCACTATTTTTTTTCTCTATCAGCCAATAGGAGTTTGCCGTTCCGACATCCTTGCAACCCCTGTGCAAGAATCAGACGAAATTGCTCTCCGCATAATGTTAGGTATCCCCGCCCGTGTGGCTCTGAGAAAGCGTATTTATTTAATACCATTAAAGGGGCACTCAAGTGGTTTTTGAGTTCGTGTTTTGATGATGACAGCTGAATTTAGACCCCCTAAGTATCCCTAAAAACCAAAAAATATAGTCATACGGTGATTATTTCTTTAATAAAAATGTAATTGAAGGCCGCCAAACCTCGGATCTACCCGAAAACGAAACCACTCTCATTGGTCCTCGCACGCTTATCAAAAGGATCTCGGGCCAATGGCGTTGGACGACGTTCCGTCGCGCAGTGATCCCGAGGTAGCCGCATCGGCCGAACCTCTGTCATTCGAGCTTCGATCATGGCGGTGTTCTCTACGCTCGAGGACCTGACGCCGTTAGAGGTTGAAATTCTTCGGCGGAAAGCCGACCTGGGGATGATTTCCTATGACGCCACTTCGACGTGCGATGTGGACGATAGCAGCGCTTCGGAGTCATGTTCGGGTTCCGAGGACGGCGAAACGCAGACCTTTTCGGGCATTCTTCGATTTGCGGTTGGGGCAAGTCGTAACCGAACCAACGTTTGACATCGCAGCGTTACCTCTGGTACGTGATGTCAACCGATGTCGCCACGTTGCCTTTCGCCTCGGGAGGACGGGGGAAAGGCTGGTTCAGACATGTGCAACGAGCGCGTACCTACGACTGCGTTTGTTGCGACCGGAACGACCGCTCTGCGCCGCGCGTACACACACCTGCAACCACTACAACAAGCGCAGCGGGTCGTCAGCACGGCGACCGCTTCTATACGCGGCCGTCAGCTGTTTCAGCGGCCCCCCTAAAAAGGGGACGCACTGCTACTCAATGCCGTAACCGAATATAGACAGACAGTTGTCTATAGCCTAAAGCTTTATTATTATTTTTTCTTGATAGGCTTGCAGGGTACAGTGGATGAAAAAAAGAAAATAAATAGATGCAGTACGCCGTCTTGGACGATCACGACTCTAATACATGACATTGCAATAGTACAAATATCGCCACACGCCTTTTCTACGATTATAAAAGACAATGTAATCTTAGCAGCGATATAGCAACGTTGAAATATGATTTCGTGATCAGATAGACGTTGCGATGTTCAGGATTGCTAACACTAATCACTTCTCTCCGGTGATGAAAACGTGTGAAAATTCGCATCCTTTATACGGTACGCGCCAGTAATACCTTGAACTTGAGCACACGCATGAAATGCGCCCAATAAGAAATCCGGGCGATGTTCGAGGACACAAATGCTTAGAAAGCACCACTGTAGTCGAAGTAAACAAACACGACGGCACGGGCGTTTCTGCTGTCTTGAGAGTGCCGCCACGACATCGCCGCACGAGTAGGTGGATCTTCCCTTTTAGTACGTGCTGGGTTATCATAGCGACACACGACGAACATTCACAGTCAAGGATAGCGCTTTTACGCGGAACGATGAGCTTTCACCACGCCGTCCACGTCGACGACCACCACCGAGGCCTGGCCGGCCCGCTACCGACACGACCGGCCCGACCGGCCTGCAAACAACGCCCGCAGATACGTGCGCTTCCGCGCATCCCGGGGGAGCGGGAAATTCACCCCCCGCGGAGGAAGGCAAGGAGAAAACGTAGTCCCTTGTTTGTGAAACGATAATTGCAGTATCGCGTATTCTAAACTAGAAATATTTTACGTCTTTTAAAATTATCATGCACAACATATTTAAATGAACTGAAAATTGTTTCTTTAGCGAAACTTTACAAAGGCCGCCAAAATTTTCAAACATACGATAATTTCATTGGTCCTCGCAAGTACAGAAAAGAGTCCGCACGTATTTTATTCCTGCTCGATTTATAGGCGGTTCTGCCTTCTAAAACTGAAGATACTCATTCACTGACACTTCCTTAACGCCATCGCACCAAAAAGTAGCTTCTCCAAAAACTGCTTGAGTGCCCCTTTAATGGCTGCTCTTGCTTTAAAAAGACGATATCCACGTGAAGAGTCTGTCACGTCATCAATTGTCCTGTGACGCGGATGGACAAATAACCGTCGTGGTGGGCGTCAAGAACTGAAAGCAAAAAAAGCCGATGCTTTAAAAAAAAATTTTGTTTTTAAGAGACTAAAACTAAATGCGTACGGTGTCCGGGGTGCTGCCTCGAGTATGGCCGAGAGCTTTCTAAGATATCGGCATCAATGCGTCAAAGCAGACAGGAAGCGCTCTGGCCTGAGAAAGATAGTCAACGTCACGCTCAAGGACATATTATGGCCTCTAACTGATGAATTTTTCTTTTCCAAATGTTTGGAACATTATGAAGAGATGTTACATAAATGCTATGAGTACGCACAGAAAAAAAAATATTCGGTTTCTGTTTCTCTAGTTCCAGCCTAAATTAATTTTGATTGAGATGGTCCTCGGTGTAAGTGATATTTTGTGTGCCCTGTGTCGGTGTTTTTATGCTATGTTCGCCAGACAGCTACAGTGGCAAGTGCTTTATGTCGGGGTTCTCTTGTCATGTTAGCCAATGCGCTTCCAATCTTTGTTTAGAGTGTTCTTTCAATTTCCAGCACTCTGTATATTTTTTTCCTGTTGCGGGTGGGAGGAGAAACTCAGTCAAGCGTCAGCAGCCTGCTTTTTTTTTCTTCCTCCCCCTCTCCACTGGAAGGAAAGAATAAAGTCGAAAGTTGGAAGTTGAAAGTCTAAAAACGAAGGGTGTGGCAAGTTTTTGAGCATGGTTTAATGATTCGCAGCCAATTATATTCTAACAATGGCTTATGGCAACGTCGCACAATAGAAACCACACCTTCTGGATAATAGGCTGTTTTGACTATATGGCGTGCAAGTGTTCTGAAATGCGTCTTTGGCACATAAGAATGCAAGGAGGCCAATCAAAAGACGACACAGAGAATTCGCAGGGAAGGCGCGATGACCTGGGAAGCCAGGCACATGCCGAGATTGGTAGAGGTGGGCCGAAACAAAAACATGCGGCTGCATTTGGCGGATAAACAAAAGCACGAGGTGCGCAAAAAGCAGCTTGAACGCCGCATAACAACGCAGTTCCAGGAGTCAAAATGCGCGTAATATCCCACTGAGATCACAGAATTGGCATCGGAGACAGACACCTGAACAAGACAAACACCGAGACTGCAGGTAAAAACGACGCAAACACTAAAAGATGTTTTCCAGTGGTTAGGTTTTGTTTTTAAACGAATGGTATGAAGAAATAATCAATGCGGGGGAGGTGTTCTTTTTTTTAAATACCTAGCGGGAGCACGCACAGTGCTTGAAAGCTCTTTAAGTTTAAAAGCATGAAATGGAAATACTAAAAACAAAAAGTTGCCACCTTTTTTTTCGGTTTTATTTTTGGAGCGCCTGCTTCCGCTACATTCCGGCGGTTTCAGATTCCTATCCTGAGGTACTTTACGGGGCTCGTCCATCGGATGTTAAGCTTGCATTCTCTGAATTCAATTGTGACAACACTTGCGCAGAGCGTGTAATTTGAACAATATAAATAGCCCCAGTAAGGTGGTACTTTATTCAAATATAATCGTTGTAGTTTGCTAAAGGTATACCAAATAGCAACACCTTTCGCGGTGCGCGAGGTTCACGTCAAATTCATGTCATGTTTATGTCGTGTTCAATTTATGTTATCTTTATGTCATGTTCAATTTAAACCAGCTCGTTTCCGACCTTACATTCATCTCAAAGATACGTCTTGGCCTTCTAATTGGTTCAACTTTTTGAAGTAAAATTCAATGATTGTGGTTTGAAATGTAGCGGGGTTCCAATATGCACCGAGGGTATTTTGTGAATGCAGACACAACGTTAAGCGTGAACCACTTTGTTACATTGTCCTTTTTTGAGCATAGTCAGCAATTTCAGTTCATCAAAGCGTTGCGTGAGTTTTGTTTAAGACAAATACTGCCAAATAAGCATTTCATATTTGACCATTCATATTCCTTACTCTACGGCAAACGAGCTCATCAGCTCCTTGCGCATGCGCAGAGAGCACAGTGACGTCACGGCGCCGAGCTGCAAGGCTCCAGCGGCATAGCCGAGTTATAGCAATGGCCTTCTTCTCTCGGCTATCCCTTTGGCGGCCGTCGCCGTACATGTACGGCGGCAGTTACACATTTGAAAGCGCCCGTCTAAACGCGAAACCTCGCACACCGCGGGAGGTGTTGCTATTTGTTATGTCTTTAGCGAACTACAATGATTATATTCGAATGGTGTTTCGCTTTGCTGGGACTATTTGTAGTGTTGAAATTAGACGATCCGCGCACGTGTTCTGAGAATTTAATTCATAGGATGAGAGCTTACAGTCCAATGGAAGAGCTCTATAAAGTATCCCAGGTTCGGAATCTGAAACCGCCGTAATGTTGCGGAAGCAGATGCGCCAAAGAGAAGCCGAACGGGAAAATAAGGTGACAACTTTATGCCTTGAATATTTCAATTTCATGATTCTAAGCTTAAACAGCTTACAAGCACCGAACGTGCTCCCGCTATCTATTAAAAAAAATGTATTTTCTGCATTGACTGTTTTATTACATTATTCATTTGGAAACAAAAGCTGACCACTGGGAAACATATCTTGGGGAAATAATTTGACCGTCAAAGGGCTATAAACTGCCAGACGAGCAACAACGAAAGAAGACATCACTGCCGAGGTGTTAGTTGCTACTTGCTCACTTGAACAATGTCTGCTGGCTCCGAGGTGTGTCGTCGACGTGACCACTTCTCAGCTTTTTGCGCTTCTTCTAAGGAGTGAAGAGGCCCCTCGCCGTTTTCCGCCTGCGCTTTCATGGACAGAGGAATGCATTTTTTTCCACTTGCTCGAGAAAGGGAATGAAACAGAGCCCGGCACTGGAAAATGTTTTATTCGTGAAGTATGAGTATATTTATGGGGTGTCTTTTTCATAAAATGATCATAAAGAGGTTTATTAACGTACTAACAAAGTTTCGTGGCAACATTTCAAATTGAGACGGGCCTTTTATTATCCGGAGTAATGTAGCCTATATATAAAACAAGTGTGGTAATTTTCTAGTACGCTTCAAAAAAGTTTTTTGTTTGTTGTATAGTGACAACGCATTAATAGGGTCGTACCTGCAAAACGTTTACAAGGCCGAGAGGCGAAGATGTAACCAAGCAAAGGCTTCTGTGTTGTGCGGCCTTTTAGTCTGTTCTCTCAGGCTCGAGACTCCACGACTAACTGACATCAGCTCCCATGCCTTATTAGTGCAGCTTCAATTCTGCGATAGCTTCGAATGTCGATATAGTGTCAAGGGAGCTCTATGTATGCTGCCAACCTAAAATTGGAATATCAGGAATCTGCTACGTGACTTGGTTGCTTTAGGCAATGACCGGATACCCGAGCCCTTCCAGAGACTCACCCAATCGCTCTCACTCTTTGCAGTTTGTCCTTGCCCTCCTCGTCGCGGCGGTAGCCGCTGTCAGCGCTGGATTCCTCGGCGGCTACGGTGGTGGTTACGGTGGTTTCGGTGGAGGCTACGGTGGAGGCTACGGTGGAGGATATGGTGGATATGGCGGATATGGTCATGGAGGATATGGGGGCTACGGCGGCTATGGCGGCTACGGCGGTTACGGGGGCTTCGGTGGATACGGAGGCCACGGCGGCTATGGCGGCTTCGGAGGATATGGAGGCCACGGAGGTGGATACGGAGGTTACGGTGGCTACGGCGGCGGATATGGCGGTTACGGTGGTTACGGCCACGGCTGGTAGTCTACCGACAAGGCGCAGTCATCCCCGCAGTAGAACACCTCCCAAAGTCATCATTTTGTAAATAAATTATGCAAGCAAGAGTAAGACTGGGTTTGTTTTTCTTGTGCAACCCTCGGACTCCGGTTGTTCTGTTTTTGAAAATGAATTTCTTACTTGGGTTTTTAGATGAGGTAAGTAATCTATTTATCAATCAAATAATACATTCGACGTTACATATTTTAGCCCATTCACCGAAGCTGTTTTGACGGCCGGCCAATCTATACTTACCACCACCATTTCGCGCGATGACGTATGGGTGAACGTCGAAAAAGTTAATGAATGGATGGTTCAACGAGTAATCATTTGATGTGTATATTAAATAATACAAAAAAAGTTCATCGCCTCGTAGGCCATTCTGTATTGTCTGCGGTTCAGCAGTGATTTCGGCCTCCCGAGCGAGCTGCTTCCCCTGCTCAGGCTGTCCCACTGAGCGCTTCGACATAAAGCGATTCTTCGGCTGACACCATGATAGCGCTTCCACGGTATCAGAGACCATTCGCGTCTTACGGATATGTTTGGCGAGCACTGTACCTCCGCGGACAACATGAACTGAAACACCCAACATTGATTTTAGACGCTTGCGGTTCTCCCGAGCTCTCTTATCTTTCAGTGTGTTCAATAGCCCAAAGTATGGTACCCCAACGTCGCGTTCCATTCCTATGCGGATCGCAAGTTCGTCTGCTTCTCTTGCAGGGGGCTGTGATGACGTCAGAACGCCGAGCTCTGATTGGCTCTGACTGAAAAAATAGTCGGTAGACCTCAAAGCAAGTTGCCTTAAAGTCTATCCGCTATCCTTTGATAAGAGCCAATCAGAGCTCGGCGTTCTGACGTCACCCCACACCTGCAAAAAAAGCAGACGAACTTGCGATCCGCATCGTTAGAACAGCAGCTCTCAGAAACTGACAGGTACACCTAAGAATCGTGAAGTACTGTTCCAGTTTACATTGTTCACGATTGTACAATTTACAAAACCTCGGTAAATGACGAGGTTACGAAAATGCTTAGGGTTTTACGCCTAAAAAAACGGTCTGCGCTTTTGCACTGAGCATGCCTGACCACACTAGCGTGAACGGCGCCGCGGCTCGGCGCCGCCGGGCGGCACCGCCGTCCGGCGTCCCAACGCGAGGAGTTCACATTGGCCTCCGTCTTGCGGGCGTCACGTGACAGCACTGGCTCTCGCGACCGCGCGCGCCTCCCGTCGGATTTCCCGCTCTTTCGTCGTCTGCTCTTCGTTAGATACTTCCGGTTCGGCTCTATCTTTCGCATATATCAGCATCGAAACCGCACTCGCTGCTTACATCGTAGGTGTCCATGATGACCAGGTGATCAGCGTGAATGTGATTATCCTAGCCTGCTCGTTGATCGTCGCCGCGCTCTGAAGGGAAGCAGCCGCAGGCTTTGGGTCCGGCCGAGTTGGTTCTACCTAAAACATCGAAGGACAGGCCAGTGCTTTGCTGCCCCGGCGGCGCGCCAGAGATGAAGGCTACTTTTGAAAGTGTCCACAAATCAACACGACATCCGTCACAACACAGACGACATGCAACAAGTGCCACGGAGAAACTCACTTGTAGTTCCAAATACCTCTCCTATAATTTCCCAGCGGTTGTTCTTAGCGTCGTTATCTAGGTAGTCTGGCTGCGTCTTGTCATATAAGAAGGGAAACAGTCGCACAGTTTCAATGAACCGCTCCGCTGGGAAAGGCATCGGGGGAAAAAGCGATAGCAGACGACACGAAACCACGCTACGTCCTTCGGAACGTGAAAGACGCGCGGAGGACCGGCTTGAGCGTTGCCATGGCATCACAACGTCACTATCTACGCCACCTCCCATTGGCTCCTCTCTGCTGCGGCGAGCATTGGCGAGCTCTGAACCGCGCAAGGAGCGGTTGGCTCTGCGGCGCTGTGCGTCGAGCCGCTGAAGCCGAAAACTGGTTTTGGTCGGCAGCTGGGCCCGCCGACCGTCGCGCCGCAGGCCGCCGCTACGACAATGTGGTCGTGCCTTAAACAGTCGCCAAGCGGCGGACGTAGCTACGTGCAAAGGTACGTACGTGCATCGTCGGCGGTCGGCGGCGTCGGTAGCTACGACGGAGCCGCTAGACAGAAAAATGAATGCCGAACTAACATGAACAAATAACTCAAGCAAACGATTTGGAATCGGGCGGTAACTTGCGCCACTTAGCGAGATTTCTAGCAGCCTATAAAGAAAACGAGTCTGTTCATACGCTGCGAACGATCACGAGGAGACAGCAAACCTACATGCATCGCAGACAACACGAGTTGGCACCGAAATATACACAAACACAACAATGACACTGCCCCCGACACTTCCTACTCGACATGCTTTCCTCCCCGCGGCGTATATAAGCTTCACATGCGCGGGTGAGCTCTTTGGTCGCTGACCGTGACAGATTTATAGAAGACACAAAACACGTCGCAATTGACAGCCGTATGTAAGAACTGTTTGCATGCAAAAAGTATGTAGGCAAAATCTATAATGTTAGTTCGTTGCAAAAAATAACGATGTATTAACTAATAAATCTTAAACCGGTCATGAAAAAGTTCAAATTTTTGTTATTTTCATGCTCGACCAGTGCTATGAGCAGTTCGACTAGCTTGAATCAGATAGAAAAACAAATTATTGCGATTTTATCATTATGTATTCAATAATAAATGGAAATCATCCTTGCGCAAAGCATTTTTGTTTATATATAATCTTGTGAAGGACATCCGCCCAACACTTCACTTCCGCTAGATGGCAGTACGGGAGCAGACGCCTTCACTTTTGGGGCGTTTTGGTGCAGTTTGTTGTCGTATATCGTGCCAGTGTAGAGTGGAGCGGTGGGGCTTGGGAGTTTGTGACCGGTGTTATTCATGATCACTGGTGTGGCGCTGATGCGTTTTTTTTTTGTTTTTTTTTTATACCGCCACCACCCCGAACTTTGAAGATTGACGGGCCCGTGGCACTGCATTATGCTGAATCACGAGCTCCTTCTCTGTTGACGTCGGTTTCGCGGTACCACTCGTGGATACTGCAAGCTTTTAAACAGTGTGCACCGACTCGCCTACATCCCCGGTGGCGTACTCGACCTGTTGAAACTTATTGCTTCCGTCATTTTGGAGTACGCAAGGCAGTTATCTCGCTGCTCTGGTTTCGGTTATAAAAGCAAGGCAAAACGCTCGTAGTTCCCGCCCTCAGTACACGTTGGACATCTTCCACACTTTGACACCGGATAACTGGATGAATGAGAATTTACATTTAGTTTAGAGATAACTCTCGCCGCTTCCTCACCCTCGAGCAGCAGATTCAGCTGGCGAAAAACCGCGGATGAATAGCTTGAGCATCAATAGCCCAAGTGCATTTGGTACCGATGCGGGCGATGCGGGTTTCTGTCAACCGGTAGGCCAGCACAAACCGTGACCGTTCCAGCCCTTCGTCATGACACGGTGTTGCAGAGAGCAGGGTAAAATACAACTACACGGACCACCGAAGCAAACGCACTGTAATCGTAAATCTTGGCTTGTGATTGCGCCTTTGTAGATAATCTTATTCGTTTTGCTGGAGAGTCGGAAACGACGGGCATAACAAAATCGTTTGGATATTTCGCATACCTAGCAAAAGCATTTACCCAGTCGCCTTGAGAAAAGCACGAAACACGGAGTCCGCGCCGTCCTAACTTCCCCTGTCTTCTACATGCTTTAGAGCAGTTTGTACCTGCTAGTAGGTATGCGTACTGAAACTGAAACTAGGGGCAGTGCGAGAGAGAAAATGGACAAAGTTGGGAAAGCTTGCTCGCCCTCCCCAATTTCTCAACTCTCAAGCGATTGTACCATAATAAATGCACCAATGCCTCTTCACAAAATAAAGAAAAAGCACCATGTTCACTACATAAAAAATGGTCTCAGTTCATGCATCTGTGGGCAGGTAGAAATTTTTGCCCTAATTTATTCACACCCCATGATGAGCGCAACAAGCTCACACACGATTTACAGGAAAGTATCGGTAATGACTTAAGTTTCCCTGAAATTTTGTATAACCGGTCGTTTTGAGGACCGAATCATCTACTCGAGCGGTGTGTGTCGCTGTGCAAACACGTCGCTGTGGAAACGCAGTCCAACAACAGGAAGCATAAAAACGGCAGATTTAGGACAACCATCCGGAATCTATTGTTCAATTAAAACGACGTAATTTCGTTGAAAACGCCCGCAGCTTTTTACTCACGGTATGCGCCGGGAATCTTCTACATTTTGAAACGAAACGAAGGAAGATTTATTTTTAAAAACGCTCGCTGCGTCTTCCCGGACCAGCTGGACCGGATCAGCTGACGACGACGGGACTGAACCCGTTGAACCTCAACCCCACAACAACCAATTTGAGCTCCCTGTCAGTGTGGGTTTCTACCTCCAAGCACAGCACCACACACCACGAACGTTTCAGCTCTTTGCCGCATCGCCGTGTTGCACCAAACAGAACGAGATCACCGAAGTCAACGCGGCGCTGTCCTGAACCTTGGCTTGTGGTTGCGCACTCGTGGACCCTGTGACTGCCTTCGCTTTCAAAGCACAGACGACGATTGCGAATGATACTTTCCGTCTTCCGGGAATATCACAGGGGCACTTCTCCGGTCACGTCTTCGCTACATGTGCTCGCGAACCGCGGAGCCAGCGGAGCTTCTCGCGGCCCGCCAAGCCAAAACAATACGTTAAACGTGCGTTGTTGCCAGATTTTCCCCGATTAAACAAAAACAACAAAAACAAATCGGCTCTAGCTTCCAGCGTACATCGGCGTTGCGCCGTGGCCAGACTTTCTCTGTCAGCTCTAACCTAAAGATGACTGACAGATGCAGCAACACTGGTATAAAGTTTTAATATGGCGGCCACCACGGAGCGCCGTAAATTCTGAGGAGGGTGCATGGGAAGCGGCGGCATCTTCGCTTGCAGTTGGAGGGTTGAAGCCAAAACGAAACCAACTGCAATGTCACGTGTTAAGACCGAGGGCACGCTTTTTATATCCAATTTAACTGTTTAGAACAAGTAATTAGACCCATAACTTTATTTGTGGTGTGTAAGAAACTATTATCAAGAACCCTAAAATAAATTCAAACATGGGCGACATGAGAGAAGAGACATTGCCATCGACCAGAATCAATGGCAGCCAGCACGGTAAGCGCGAGCTTCGCCCCGCCCCGCAACATGGCGAAATTGCTCTTGGTGCATATCAGTCTCCGAGACATGTTTCTTTCCGCGGCATTTGTCTCCACGGTCCTTTCTACGAGTAGGTGTGTCCCCACGCATTCCGGTGCTTCGATAGCCGGCAAAACTGCGGTCGTCGCCAGGAGTGATGCGTGTTTTCGAGGTCGGCTACACGGTTATGCGTGTATGACCGAACCAAACACGTTTTTTACAACCTCGCATGATTTTTGAACGAATTATCCATTACTCAACGTGTAAATTTATGGTGATTTGTGTAAATTGCGTGTTTTCCACCCCAAATATTCACCAAATACACGGGACTTGCTAACAGTGTATGAAGGCCAGCTCGCAGATGTCAGGCCTCGTATCCTTCGCTCGGGAATACGTTCGACTCCTTTCTTCATTCAACACCCACCAGTAGGCCGCCATTGGTATGGCACAGGTTCCACGCCTATTCATGCAATTAAGTGATGGGAGTCATCAAAGTGGTTAGACGGAATTTCGCGAAGGGTCTATTGCACGCGGATCTGTGGTGATTCTTTCCACATCAGCGCGCTAATGTCTATTTGCGAGAAAGCTATAAGAAGGCACGACCACTGCCATTTTGTACGTCACGTGCCTCCTTGCCAAGGCATTCACCATATTTTACTTCATCTCTTTTTATTTTAAATGCGGCCGCATCTCTTTCCAGTCGTTACATAGAAGCGCACGTGCGTGCGCGGGAGAGTAAGGTAAACACGGCATCCTTTTCACCTTCTCCCGCGCATGCGCGGAATAGCGGGACAAGGCGCTCGCCGGAAGTGCCACAATGCGTCGCAAGAGGAAGGAGCGGATGGATCAACGAACAGAAACGGCGACGTGCTGAGGACCGTGCTCGACGTGCCGAAGAGACGCCTGAGGAGAGAGAGCAACGTTTGTCTAGAGATAGAAGAGGAAGGCACGTTGGATGCTTAGTTGCCGCTACAGGGTTCATCGCAATTTAGTCTGCTAAATATAGCGTACATTCGAGACGAGCAATGTTATCGCATTTCAAACTAGTCTGCAGCGTCGCTCCAGAGAAACAGAGCCCCGTCCTACTGCTCCAAATGTATCGCGTCCGATGTGGCAATACTAAAAACCACAACTAAAACGAACCACCACGAGTATAAAGCGACGTGCACTCCGACAAATCGCGCGTGGATGCTTCTGAGCCGGAATTTAAAAAAAAAAAAAAGAAAACAGAAAATGAAGCACTGGCTGTCAACTACGCCGAGCCGACGCTTGTCTCACCGCAGAGTCGGCCGCACGTTTTCGTGTAGACGTTCGCGACTCCGCTAGCTCGCCGGACGTGCATCGTACAAGCGTTCCAGTCACGAGTGGCCCGGTTTGCGACGAGAAAACGGTGCTCGGACCGCTGCGATCGGCACGACGACAACAACCAGATTTCAAGAAATTTGCAGTTGCAGGACGACAGTCGCCGCTGCTCCGAGAACAGCCGCCGATCAGGAACTGTCTCGTGTCTCGTTAGCTGCGCTCACGCTCTGTTCCTTTCACTTCTTCCGGACTGCGCACTGAAGCTCCTGAAGCGTTTTTATAAAGAAACTAAAAAAAGCCGAGATTACAAGAACAATGTGAATGAAGAGAAGGACATAAATTACTTTAAACTGGACATCCCTTGCATGGGTGGCCCCCATGCGTGGCCGCCGTACTGTGTAACCTTTTTTTAGCAAGCAACAGATCGCACACTTGTAAAACCTCGGTGCTTTTGATGTTTTTAAAGTTTTTAGATATATACACTCTAAGAAATGACTGCGTGTCGACTTAGCCGCAAAACACTCAAAAAGTTAATCATTGCGATCTAGGAAATCAGGTCAGCGAATGATGAGGCGGAACATCCGTTTAGACCTCAAAATTAAGTCTGCGCTGTGGCATTACGCAATGCAAAGCGTCATGCATATCTTAGAGTGTAGATGATTGTTTTTATTGTTTTAAATGAACGATCAGGTTTTACGTCGATGAGGTGAATTTAGAGTTGGAGGCTTTTAGACATCATGGGAAACAATTAACTTTCAGCCATAAACTGCCTAAGGAGGGTAGTCTACAGTTTTTAGATTTTAGTTTTTAGGCTCGTTCACACACTTGCAACCGAGTACGGCCGAGAGAGACGAGACCTGTTGAAACCTCTTAAACTTTTGAGGACAAAAGAACACACTAGCACGCTGGCGCCATCTATGTGGTGATCCTGCAACTGCACTTCTCAAGAGCGAAGGTTTTGCGGGGTTTCCGAGGTCAAATGTGCGTTATACCTATGAAAAAAACCTCATTTATAACGTTGACGAAAGTTTTTCGAGCCAAGAAAGAAAGGATAATGCACGAGGGAAAGTAGAAAATATGCCGGACCGCCAAGTTTACACTGCTACCCAATAGATGGCGCCAGTGTGTTCTCTCGTCGTCAGAGATATTAAGAGGTTCCAAGGCACTCGGTTTCAAGAGGTCGCAAGTGTGTGGAACGGGCCTTTAAGGTCCTACAAGGACGCACGTGGTGGATGTATTCCCCGCGGTCCCAAAATGAACTCCTGCCTTATAATTCAACGCATTTTAAGATAATGAAAAAACAAAACAAAAAAACGTTTACAATTCTCTGTAATGCCGAATTACAGCGCAGCTTTTGAGGAACAGGAAGGGAGGGTATTCCCCAACTCCCCCGCCCCTCCTCCTCTTCTGCTTTTTTCCATTTTTCGGGAATTTTTCACTAAATACAGCGGGGAAATTTTTCCGCTAAGTTTAGTGGGGAAATTTTTCCGCTAGATTTAGCGGGGATATTTTCCCGCTAAATTTAGCGCGGAATGTTTCCCGCTAAATTTAGCGCGGAATTTTTTCCGCTAAATTTAGCGCGGAAGTTTTCCCGCTAAAGGTAGCGCGGAAATGTTTCCAGTAAATTTAGCAGGGAAATTTTTCCGTTAAATTTAGAGGGGAATTTATTCCGCTAGATTGAACGGGAATATTTTCCGCTAAATATAGCTGGGAAATTTTCCCGCTAAATTTGTCGGGAAAATTTCCCTGCTAATGTAGCGGAAAAAAATTGGGAAAGAAATTTCCCCGCTAAGTTTAGTGGAAGAAATTGACCGCTAAATTTAGCGGGAAACATTTCGCGCCAAATTTAGCGGGGAAATATTCCCTCTAAATGTATGCGCCGTGTACACGTGACGTCACTCGTGATTCTCGTGACGTCACATGTGACGTCATTATGGGAAACATCCCATAATGCAAAGCGCGGTTACGCCGACGGCGACGCCGACGCCGCTCAAGCCGGAAACGGGCGTCTAAGAGCTGCGCTCTAAAAGTAACGGATTACTTCTCAAATCTGTCGGTGGCAGCGGTAAAAAGTTAGGCTGAACCACGTTGCATGCCAGGCCGTGTGTCGATTGCGTCACGGGTGTGGTATAGGAAATCCCCCTTACGCGTGGACAGCCAGACGTAGGACAAACTGGAAGATGTGCTAATGACCGACTAAGTGAGCACGCGCTAAATTTAAAGACGAATGACGGGGCCCATTCGCCGGAACACTGTAGGAAATGTAAGTGTAAGCCGAGTCTTCCTGAGATAACTATTCTGGGTAAGGGCTAGTGTCAAAAAGCGCGGGATTTAATGGAAGCCTACTTTATCAGAAAAAGGGACACACAATGCGGAAGTGGGGCAATATTACACAGTATAATGCCGAGTTAAAATTTTTTTCAAGAAGTTTCTTTTTTGTGAAGTAAATATAAAGGGTTATCCCTCGGCATGCGTGGACATGATGAAGGAGACGAGACATGTATTTCTTAATTCTGCACTTTTCAAATATAGTAGTTAGTATACCGCCTGTGCGTGCCTTCTTCGGTGTGCCACTTTAGTGCCACTACATAAGCTACGCTTTAGAGAAACAACACTTGTCCATATTTTGGCTTAAAATCATAGTTGCCAGTTATCTGAAGCTTTATCTGAAATCACGGGAAATGTTTTTCCGCCCTCCACAATGGACCTTTTCCGAGAAGCGTTCTGCGCACGCGCGAGCGCCCGATGCCAAGCGGCGGAAGTCGGTACCAGAAATCGAGGAAATTCGGAAGGACGCTGTGAATCAACGAGTCGAACGCGTAATTTCAGCATACATATAATTGCGTTACACAAAAAAAGAAAGTGGACGGAAAGCAAAACACGACGTCTGGATGGACGCCACGGATGCCCCTCTTTAAAGTCGCGTTGGGCACTCGCCGCTGCTCAGAGAGCGAAGAAACTGGTAGCGTAGCTCCCATTATCGATTGGTAGCTCAGGTAGGTCACTTCCTCGATTTTTAGTTCGTGCAGCCACCACCTGGTGCCGTCGGTATGTGGAAAAGGTCCATTGTTAAAACAGTTCGCGACAGGGCAAAGTAATATTACGTGAGCTTCCTAACACCGAATCTAATGCTGAGGAAGTCGCACTTTTGAATCATGACGACAACAATGTCGGGGAACAGAGTGTCGATACTCTAAGCGCAGCTCATTTAGTGGCTCTAGTTGGCCTGGCAGAGGTTCCCGCATCCTCATATCAAGTTCCTACCTAACGTCTGCAAATAACGGCGACCTTGATGGTGTGGAATGTACGTTGCAGAAACACTGTGGACCTGAGACTGCACCAAATTCAACAAGCACGAGAGCTCAAAGTTGCTGCTTCGAAGCCAGTCTTTTTTTTTTTTTTTGTGACTGTTACGGGAGATTCGGAGCTGCAGTGCAATGTGCACTAGAGAGCCCAGATTAAACAGAGGGTCCTTCTCAAACCAGGAGGAGCGTTTTCAATTTAATGCCGGACGCCTCCTGCGTCTATCGGTCGCATGTGCGCATGCGCTGCGTTTTCGCGTGGTGAGGAGAAAAGGCGGAGATTTTTGCAGACAATCCACGTTTTTGTTTTCATCGCCTCGCGGCTCGTATTGCAAATGCGTACCATTAACCACGTGACCTCAATTGAGCAGTTGGAAACCCTCTGTAACATAGGCTCACGTCAGAACCTCCGACCACTTTCAGGTTGTCCAACATTTTGGCGGTTAGTTGACCGTTAGTTGACCGTGCGTCTTTGTTTGGGAGCTAGCCACACGAGCTCTTCTTTCCGAGGTGAGGGAGTGATTGCGTTCGTATCTGTGTACCTAAATGCTAAACTCCAAGGAGCGAAAGGCGACGACAGTCAGCGAAACACGACAGAGATTACTCACTGTCGCTCGTCGCGTCTAAAGTCTCGTTCACAGTCACACACGTTTAACCAAGAACGACCGTCAGATACCAGACCGGTTTTTAAGCCTCTTCGACGTCTTAGGACCGCGTGCGCTGCTGCGGAGCTGGTCCTAAGACGTCGTAAGTGGCTTAAAAACCGGTCTTGTGTTTCTCGGTCGTACTCGGTTGCAAGTGCGTGAACGGGACTTTGACTGACGAACTTCGCCCGACGGCACGCTCGCTTGGCGCGCGACGTAGCTGCCACTGCGTGCCACGCGCAGAGCAAAAACCTCCGGGCAAAATTCGTCGATTTTTCGATGATATTCGTCCCGTAATGTCCAGCCTTAAGAGTTCTGGAATGTCGATGCTTCATTTTTGATAACTCAGATTTCTCAATGTGACGATGCTGACCTTTGGGAGCGTTAGCCCACTTAGACATCAAAAATACGAAATAAATGAACACGTGAAAGGACAATGTCGCTATCCCAAAACTGTCATGCGCACTCACTTCTTCCAACGAAAAGGTATAAAGCAACCGAGCTGTATTTTATTTGCAAAGGTATTCAAAAGTATTTTTTATCATAATAAATTAGGGAAAAGGCTAGATTCTGAGGTGTAGATTCAGAAATGGACGATTATAGGCGTGCCATTCCTATATTTTGTTTTTAATCAAATTTTTATATGAGGTAGCAAAATATGTCCATACAACAAAATAAACCTTACTTTTTCTAAAACAAAGTTGTAAACACAAATTGCGTCTGTGAAGGGACGGAACTACGATTTACTCAATTGCGCGTAGACGCAACTTCGAGGATCACGGGAATAAAAAAATTTTCTACAACGTAAACATTTTTTTTGTGTAAAGCATGCCAACTGGTCTACTTGAAGCAGTTATGTTTAGTTTATTTAAGTTTATATTTCAACTTCAAGTAAAATAAAATGACAAACTGGGCTTTTTGCGCGACTCATTTAAAAATGTTTCGGCAATTTTTTTTTTTGTTTTCAAATCTTAGGATTAATTTTTCTAGGCTGACATTCTTGTACGGAGTATTTCATCCTGTACGAAAATGTCATATATGTCCTGATATATCTTATATATATATCATACATGATAATATCAGGAATCAAACATGGCCATATACCGCCACATATGTGAGCAGATACGGTCAGATATCGCCATAAAAGTGGGCAAATACCGTCCTATATGGCCATATGAGTGCGTAAATACTGCTATATATCGCCATATACGCGTGCAGATACGGCTATATATTGCTGTATAAAAGGTTAATTGCTGCCATATACAGCCCGTTCACGACATATACGGATAAAAATATATCCCCTGATAATGATATATGGACCCCGTTTAGTGCGATCTGACATCGGTCGTGCAAGCAAAAAGTCATATGTACTCGCGAAGACACTAGTTGCTTTGTCAATATTGCATGAGTCTCATGTTCTGCAATTAGGGGGATCGGTGGCCGAGTGGGCTAGCGCACACCAGCTCGGAGCACGTGGAGCGAAAGCTCGCGCTGCAGAACCCAGGGATCCTGGGTTCAATCCCCACCCCTGCCCGTTTCGATCTGGATGAGCATCGTACCGGCGTGCGGTCGTGTATCACTACTGCGTGGTGCACGTTAAAGACCCCAGGCTAGCAGTTGTACTGCACTGGCTAAATTGCTCATCTACAGCGAGTGACTTGTCGCAACATTAAATGGCTGACCAACTACACGCTGTATAAATATCCCCACTACCACAATTATTTGTTCTGCAATTGGTTAACTATTTTTAACATCCTTAAAGTGAACTATATTCCAGATATTTCGACCAATTAATTGATTGCGTATTTTGAAGATTGAAAGACAAATGAAATTTGGTTGAATGTTTGACGTGTGACAATATGACGAAGTGCATAAGATCGAAAAGCGAGTTAATAAAATAATCCATTTTAGATCGCAGCTCTTAGGCGCCCGTTTCTGCGTAGAGGCGTCAGAGTCGCCGTCGACGTTGGCGTAATTGACCCCCTAAATAAAGCAGGAAACTGAATTGGGGTTTATGCCACGTGGCGTCAATTTTCCCGCTAAATCTAGCAGAGACACTGATTTTGTTCATGTTTCCCCGATAACTTTAGTGGGGAAACTGAATTGGTGTTGAGGTCATGGGACGTCGTTTAATTTCCCCGCAAAATTTACTGGGGAAACTGAATAGGTGTTGAGTTCACGTGGTGTCAATTTTTCAGCTAAATTTAGCGGGTAAACTGTGGGAGCAGGGGAGGGTACGCAGGAGGAGGAGGGTAGAGGAGGAGGAAATGAGGAAAAGGGGGAGGATGGGAAGAGGAGGATGAGGGAAGGAGGAAAGTAGGGGAGGAGGTGGAGCAGAGGAGGGCGGGAGGAGGAGGGAAGGAGGGTACGGAAGAGGGGGAGGGGCATACCCTCCCCTGCTCCTCTTCAAGAGCTGCGCTCTAATTTAGCATTAGAAATATTTGTAAACGTCTTTCATTTTTTTAATGTTACCGAATAGGACATGAAGACAAACTCATCAGATGAATATTCAGCGACATATCTAGCAGACTTTCAGTTGGGGCGTCATTATGTCCACCATTTTGTTGTTAATAACAGCCTAGCGCGTGCCAAAGGTAATCTCTCCGCGGTTTCTATGATATGCTGATCAGTATGGTCTTACAATCAATTTCGCTGCCCCTCGCGCCGCACGTTACCATGGAAGTTATCACCACTTCAGCAGAACGGATCGCTAGTCGCGTCTGCTCACAAAACCAAACTAATCAAAGTTTAAAAAGAGACTAGTGCGAAAAATCAAAATTAAAGGCCCAGGCGCCGTCGACGAAAGCGTCCGTTTTGTTTGTGCTCATTTGCATATGCACCCAACACACGGTACGATTCAATACCTTACTGGTTTGTTTCCGCAAATATTTTCTCCCACTTTTATCAGAAACGAAGGTTATCGCTCAAATTAACCCGTATTTTTTGCACGATAACGCCATTTTATCAAACATTCGTGTTTTATTACCATCGCTAGCGTCACATTTTCGGAGTTCCAGCTTTCTGCGTTGCGTAGTTCGTTTACGTAAGCCGAGTGGGCTACCGCATACCAGCTCGGAACACGTGGAGCGAAAACTCGCGCTGCAGAACCTAAAAATCCTGGGCTCAACCCCCCCCCCCCCTCCCCCTGCCCATTTCGATCGTGAGGTCGTGTATCACTTCTGCGTGGTGCCCCAATCTAGCGGTTGTACTTCACTGGCTAAATTGCTCATCTGCAGGTGAGAGACAAACACACACACACACACACACACACTCACACACACACACACACACACACACACACACACACACACACACACACACACACACACACACACACACACACAAACACACACACACACACACGCACACACACACACACACACACACACACACACACACACACACACACACACACACACACACACACACACACACACACACACACACACACACACACACACACACACACACACAGCATATCGAAACCGAAACCAACGCTACCCGAAACCAACGTTGCCCGAAACCCGAAACTGATACGCAGTTAGGGCCGGGGCTTCAGTTTGGAAACTATTGTTGGCTAAAGCATCCATATAATTTATATTTGTTTGTTTGATCACATTAACTGCGAAAATAAACAAGAAAGGTGCTTCAAGCGCGTCCGCATTTCTTTAACACAAAAGTAGAAATGTCCGATAGTCGTTAGTCAATCCAATTCGTCCGGCCAGCCGCCATCAGGGTTGCAAGGTTGGGCTATAAATAGCCAAATTGGGCTAGTTTTATTTGCAGTTGGCGGGAAAAAGTGGTAGTTGGCTATTTGGCTAGTATTGGGCTATTTCTTACCCTTGCTGGGCACACCAACACGACAGCCTTTTGCATCAAAACTTAAGGGCTGTTTATACTCCGACGTTGAGCGCACTGAACGCAGCGTAGCGCAGAACGCGCGCCTTTTATTGGCCGGCAACCAGGAACTCGATATCTGCAACCAATAAGTACCTGCGCGCGCTGCGCTACGCGGCGCCCGACGACGTTACGTTGGAGTATAAATGTACCTTAAATGTACCTTTAGTCAGCGGCATATTGAAACCTTCTACTCATAGCGCAATCGCACCAATGCCGAAACATTCCGCACGTACTGGCTACACGTCCTCATCCTAAGCTCGACTCGTTTTTCCAAGTTGACATCTAACAAAACTAGGTACCTTTTATGAAAATATGATGCCTGTAAGCGCATTTCCGGGCAGTTAGCAACATCCTACGCCTTGTTAAGTGCATCCGCGCGGTGCAAAGTCCACCACCAGCATGGCACAGGGCCTCGTCCTTCCCTAGCGTGATGTCACGTGCAAGGCATGTATAGAGTCCGTTGATGGCTAGTACTATAGTCAGATGCAACCTAAGAACAATCTTTTAGCTCCACCCACAAGCGCATTGCGCCCATCTGAAGTGCCTCCGCCGTCGAGAAAGTAGTTCGCTAGCAACGTTGCTTTTTCTTCCTCCAGTAAACGTGTCTTAAACTACTACAATATTTATTTAATTCATTCCGGACGTTTAAATAAGTTAGAATACGTTTTTGAAAACGAAATAGCTGTTTAGTAAAGAAAGAAAGTCATGTCCAATGTACCGTCTTCCCAATTCATTTTCTGTTCAAGATACTGTCTAACATACCGTCTTCCAGCGCCTTTGATTGAGGGAAAGCGGCGAAAACGAAACCAACCTTTCTCTCGCCAAAATTATAAATAACAAAGCACTTATAGTTCCTGCAAATAATAAATATTTAGTGATTTACTTAGTTTTGTGGGCTTTGCGCACGAAATGTGTACCTTTATTTTGTTGGATGAATAGAAAACAAGAATAATTATACTTTTCGGGTTTTGACAAATCGGCACCCTCCCAAGTCATCGACACCACCACCGCGCCCCGCTAGAGTGCCTTCATACACACGCGCGCTTTTGCTTGAGTGGTGACATCTCAGCCATTTTTACGCCCAATCGTTTTTTTATGCATTTTGAAGTACGCGCAATCCGGTGTCAATCAGCTCGAGCGCGTAGCTTTGGCTAATGCATAGTCGCCATTTTAGCGCCCAGGTCACGCAACGAGTGCGCGAGAGCGTCACGCGCTGAACATTCAGTGCAACAATTGATGTCTTCACCCTGAGACAGACATGTAGGCACCCTACGCCCCGCTCTCTTTGTCTTCCGTCATGGATCCCACTGAGGTGCACGGCAATCTCAGCTCACCCCGCGGAAACCACAGCGAATTGAAGCAGCGGTGCCGGTACTATGTTGAGTAGCAACGTGGGGCAGAGGCGACAGAAATCCAACGAAGCAGACGACGTCCGGCGTAGCTTCTCACCTCTCAGCAGAGCTAAGCCTCGCGCCCGCTTCGAAATTTTCGTTGGCGATAGCGTCGCTGGATTCTCACGTTGTCGCGCAAAAACTGCTGCAAACGCAAGCCGATACCATTAAGATTTCCTGGCGTAACCTCGGGCACGTAAAACACGGTGCAAAAAAGCAGAATAATTGTCACGAGAAACTAGCGTCGCGTTGCTAAGGCCAGCAGCCATGATGAGCTTTTTTTTTTCAAAAGGATCGCGATTGGTCCACGGAATCGTGACGTCATGAAAACGATTGGCTGGCGTTTCTCGGCGTAGGAATATATTTTCCTCTGAGAGGCATTTCCGGTTTTTTCTTAGCTTGCAATCAACTATAGCAGGTGCAGGTAGCGTTTATTACGGTCCAAAGTGCAAAGCGCAACTTCGTCGTTTGTCAAGTTAAGCGTAGTGTTGCGATGGGCCTTGACCAGGGCCACGTCTTTACCTTTGCCCCTCTTCTTGTCCACCCGGCGGGGTTCGGCCTTCCCATTGAACGTCGGCGCCCGGCTGTCTGAGCCGTTGTGGACAGAACGCGTCGCCCGGCGCCGTGTTGACGCCGCCACACCTGGGAGCGGAGATGAGCTGAGCTCTTCTCTCTGGCTGTAATCGCGCCGGCCCGAGGTGGAAGTCAGTCGATCCAGGAGCCAGCTGCACTGCCGGGAGAGGATTCCGAGGGACGACGTCGGCGGCGGGACTTCCGGGCGAGTACGTTCGGTTCGGGTTTTCGTCTGGCGCCACTTGCGGCTTAGCCCGCTAATCCTTTCCTCAGCCTCGACGCCGCACAATGAGGGGATCATCTCCATCACGGTCAACGTCTCACGAGCTGACAGCGGACCCTTCGTCACCGGCTCCTGGCGCGGCTTTCGAGGTCAAGAGGGCCCCGGCGCCGGATTGAGAAGCCCGTCCGACGCTGCAGTGTGTGCGTGTATGTGCGTGCGTGCTCGAGAGCATGAGTGGGGGCGGGGCCTGAACATGACGTTCGTTGGCAGTTCGGCCATCATTGGCTGCCAACCGCTGGAGCACCTACAGCGACCCTATAAAAAGAGCAACCGAGAGGTCGCAAAGTGTGCTCTCGGACGATGTGGAAACTTCTGTACATATGTAATTAAACAGAGTTTATCGTGAGAGACCCTCCCGTCTTCTGATGTCCCTGCCTGGAGTCGGCCTGCGGTTCCTGTCCTGGCCTGGCCCTGCCTGGGTCTTCCTGGGGAACTCCTCGGTCCCAACAGTAGGTACAAGCGCACCGCTAGGGTACAGTTGCCTTGAGCACGAACTCTACGCCACAGGAAAAACGTGCTTCATGCCCGTAGCCGCCCTTTTGAGGACGCTTCCCCAGGGACGATTCCTCGTGGCAGAGACGACATGACGGGGCTCTGTAGGACTAGAGTTCCTGTATAGACGATTGCAAGCAGGGCGACTGGCCGCCGCCATGTCTCTACTCGTTCGGACTAGGGTGCCTCAATGTCCTTCTGTTTAGGGTGATGCCACCCTTTGTAGTACCCGATGCCGAATGCACGCGCCCATGGGTAAAATACAAAGAAATCGACGAAAACAAAATGTCCCCATAGCACAGTCAGCGCCACAAGCGCGTGCAGGGACACGCTCTTTCACGCGCTTCTGAACAAAAAATAAAAATAAAAGTGTGGGACAAAATGGCCAGATGTCTCCACCCTAAGCAAAGCGCACATGAAGGCACCCTAGTTCGGACAAGCCCGTGCAATAGACCCTTTTCGAAATTTTGTCTGGCAACTTCAATAGCTATCATCATTTAAGTTCATATTATCTGTACATGCTAATGGCGTTCTTTTGATGACTGGTGGAGAAAGAATACCGAAGCGGAGCCTGAAAATTCCAGACGTTAGTTCGCTGCATTATTCTCCTATGTTACCGTGACGAGACTTATAAGCTTCTACGCGCTACGCATTTGAGGGTGTCAAGTAAAACCTTGGAATGCTTGGCTTCGGCACGCCCCAGACATCTCATGGCAATAGAATATGGTGAATTTTATCAAGAATTTGACTCCACCGAGCGCCTTGTACAGAGTGGTACACACCGTCGCAACTGAAACAAATATAAAAATAACTGTGCAGTGAAGAAAACCGCAACTTTCGCACGTCTACCGTTGACAAATATGTACCACATTCTAACCGCCATTAGCATACAAAAATTTAGACTGATATTTGAGCCACTAGATGGCACTGAATTTGTGAAAGGGTCTATTGCAAGCTCGCCAAAGCTATGTTCACGCGCAAGCTGCACGTGCTTGCACGCATGGGGCACCAGCCGCGCCCCATGCTTGCAATGGTCTATAGACCTTTCCATTGTTTACAAAATCACAGTCCAGCGTGCGATCTTCACAGCCCAGCACGTGCGCGTTCGTCGCTTCGGAAAGCGAGCAAAGCACGCGCCATACGCACGAACGCTCATAATGGCACCGGCCACAAGCTCGTTTTTGGAAAGGTCTATAGGCTCCCTACGGGAGCCAGAGTTGCGCGTTCATTCTCGTAGCGCGCAGTCTTTCTTGCACGGCATGTTGATCCTGCTCCTCACGTGACTGAATTCAGCGAATAGCTGCGCCGCGCGTTCGAGGCGCGCGGCGCGCTCAAAAGCAGGGGACAGTACGCTGGGGCGCGCGCAACGTTTGCTTTCCCGCTCGGCATTTGATACGGCTCCTCACGGGATCGGATCTCGGCGAATAGCGGCGCGGCGGGACGTAGCGTAGGGAGCCTATGCAGGAACTCGTATGTTGGATTATCACCCAACTGTTAGTGTAGGCGTGTGTTTGCTTGCAGTTATGTGTATGTATTTGTGATTAAGCGTGTAAACACTTGCGTGTGTTTGTCTTTTTTTTTTTTGGTAACATAGCGGCATCCTGTTGGTGCCAGGGACTCGTGTACTGCAGCGGCGGATTCAGAGGGGAGGGGTCCAGATGTCCTGATCGCCCCATTGAACTATGCTTGTGTAAAAATTCAGGGCGGGGAAACGGGAGGGGGGAGGGGGGGGGGGGTTATGCCCCTGAATGAAAAAAGGTAGCGACATCGTCTCCCTCCTTCCTCTGACGCGCACACCGTTTATCTTTGTTTTGCTTTTTTTTACACACGCGCGTCGACTGTAGCGCCGCCTGGTTTGGCCCAAGATAGCAGACGGCCTTCCTAAACTTGAGTCAGAGCGCTGTCAAAGGCTAAAGACACGCAAATACATACACACAGGCTAAAAGCGCACTGTCAGGGTCTACCAGCCTCGGAGGATGTGCTCAAATAAAGACGATGAAAGCCATGACGTTGCACAGTCGGCGTGATTTGATTGGTGACATGACCTCATAGCATGCACTGCACTCCGACAGCATAGGCATTCCTTCTCCCCCCTCCTCTGACGCGCACACCTTTTATCTTTATGTTTTGCCTTCTTACACCCTCGCTTCGACGGTAGCGCCGCCTGATTTTGCCCAAGATAGCAGGCGGCATTCTTCAAAGGATGTCGCTGCATTTCCGTATAAAGGCCGGTTCACACATACAGCGGAGCGCTACGTGAGCGCTTCAAGAAGGGCTCATGTGGCGCTTCCTAGCGCGAGATGTAGCGCTCGGTTAGCGCTTCATTAGCGCTCTGTTAGCGCTCCAGAAGCGCTAACAGAAGCGCTTTGTTAGCGCTCTCACGCTCCTTCTGCCGTGCTTGCTGCTGTGGAACAGCGCGTGCACGGCGATTCCTTTGTTGTTGTTTTTCCTTTGTAATTGAAAGAAGAGGAAGTAAAAGAGCCACTCTCCAAGCAAAGGGTTAGGCAGGCGATCCAGAGTCATAAACTCTGAGCGATTAATTGATTGGGTACGACCTCATCGCTTTCTATTCGATATGCGTGATCCTGGTTTCAAAGACACTCCGTTAAAGATAATCGCCTTCGAAAGAGCTCTGTGTCTCGGTCCCTCAGCCTAGGAACAAGGTTCGCCGGGTACCCGTCGGTATCTCGGTGGCGAAAGATTTCTGGCACCCAGAAGGCTCCTCTGGGCGTTAAGCCGTCCACACACATATGCACTAATCGCGTATGTAAGAGCATTTGTCTCATTTCTATTTCAGCACCCCACATGTCCGCCATGGTGCTGTTGATGCACACCCGTCCACAGGAACCGGAACCGCAGTGCACGCGCTAATCCGCAGCACCGCGGTACAAGGAGCGCTAACAAGGTGCTACTGGAGCGCTAACAAGGCGCTACTGAAGCGCTAACAGACCGCTACTGAAGCGCTAACAAAGCGCTACAAAAGCGCTAATCGCGCGCTATATTAGAACTAAGTCACGCGCCAGAAGCGCCACATGAGCGCTCCTTGGAGCGCTGACGTAGCGCTTACTTAGCGCTCCGCTGTATGTGTGAACAGGCCATAAAGGGGCTTTAAGGGGGGGGGGGGGGTCTTTTTAAATATGTGATGCGCTGAGCCCTCCCTCTGAAAACACCTGCGTCCGTCCACCCCTGGTCTCGTGTGTGGGTATAATGCCTTTCCCTGCTCACCGGCACATTGAGTCACTCGATGCCATGTTGGTGCTTTACGTTCCCACCGAGTGCTCTGAATACATATCGCTATTGTTTCTGAAGGTCGAGAATTTAGGTGGTGTGCAGTACAAGTGTTGGAAACATGTGGGAGCATATCTGTACATGTCTTGCACCTACGTCACATGATCACGTCAAACACCGGTAATTACCATGGTGGTGGTTGACTCGGCGGCAATCCTCAGCGACTGCCATGGTACATTGTACCACGCTCAGTTGTAGCAATTGTTACGTATCCCCACAATTGCTTCTTCGGCATGCCCCGTGACAGAGCTAGCCGTCAAGTCAGAGATAGTATGAGAATGGTAGGGAAGGGATGCGGCCGCGCATTACTGAACTCAGTAATGCGCGGCCGCATGTTTCCCTGCCAGTCATACTTTTTCTAACTTGACGGCTACTCTGAAGGACGCATTTCATAGCGGCGAGCGACAGAACTTTCCTACCGTTGTTAACCTTTGTGCATGCCTTTGCATCAGCTTTGCCCGTTTGTGGTGTAGCCTTTCGTGTCATCATTCCGTTTCCATGCTTCGAGCGCAGATTTGGGGCTCCCTGCCGAGTAAAGGCCCGTTCACACACATGCGTCCGTAGCGACCGCAACGACTGGAACAACCGAAACGACCGTTGCAAGTGCCTGCAACCGTCAGTTGCCATAGCGACGGAGGGACGCACGCATGTGTCGTTCACGACGCAAGGAGTTGGAGCGAGCCCAGCTTTCCCGGCTGCGTTGGAAACAACCAAACAACCGCAACGACAGACCAATCACAGGTCGAGGAGAACTGGTTGCGCGCGTTGCATGCCGCGGTCGTGCCGGTCGCGGGCCGGCTCCTTCTATCTGCAACATGGCGCCGGTGGTGATCGTCGACGTGGACGGCGTGGTGGAAGCTCATCGTTCCGCGTAAAAACGCTATCCTTGACTGTAAATTTTCGTCGTGTGTCGCTATGATAACACAGCACGTACTAGAAGGGAAGATCCACCTACTTGTGCGGCGATGTCGTGGCGGCACTCTCAAGACAGCAGAAACGCCCGTGCCATCGTGTTTGTTTACTTCGACTACGGTGGTGCTTTCTAAGCATTTGTGTCCTCGAACATCACCCGGATTTCTTATTTGGCGTATTTCATGCGTGTGCTCAAGTTCAAGGTATTACTGGCGCGTACCGTATAAAGGATGCGAATTTTCACGCGTTTTCATCACCGGAGAAAAGTGATTGTTAGCAATCCTGAACGCTCGCAACGTCTATCTGATCACAAAATCATATTTTTACGTTGCTATATCGCTGATAAGATTACATCGTCTATTATAATCGTAGAAAAAGCGTGTGGCGAGATTTGTACTATTGACAAAGTCGTGTATTAAAGTCTTGATCGTCCAAGACGGCGTACTGCATCTTTTTCTTTTCTTTTTTTTTTCATCCACTAACCTGCAAGCCTATCATGAAAAAATAATAATAATAAAGCTTTAGGCTATAGAAAACTGTCTGTCTATATTTTGTTACGGCCTTGAGTGGCAGTGCGTTCCCTTTTTAGAGGCACCGCTGAAACAGCTGACGACGGCGTAGAAGCGGTCGCCGTGCTGACGACCCGCTGCGCTTGTTGCAGTGGTTGCAGGTATGTGTACGCGTGGCGCAGAGCGGTCGTTCCGGTCGCTCCGGTTGCAATGGAACGCAGTCGTTAGTAACGCGCTCGTTGCACATGTCTGAACCAGCCTTAAGGGTGAGAGTGTCATGCCGGGAGCCCGGCCAGACGATGATCGTTCGGCGCGAACTGTGCACGCTCGCCGAGACACCGCCTCCAGGACATTGGCCTGTGCCGTCTACGACACAATAACCTTTGCAAGAAGTGGAAGTATGCAGGCGAGCTGGTTAGGAAACATCATTATCTAAACACTGAGACAAGGAGAGTCGTCTTCTCCGTTAATTTATTTCTCATTGTTTCAGGGTTTAGATTATGACGGTGACCTTGCGCTGTTTACCAGTACTTCAGAAAATCGTAACAATTTTACTCCAAGCAGCTCCTAGAGCCGCTCGTCAAATTTGGGGTCCGCATTAAGGATTTTTTTGCCGACATGACGACCCTTTCTATAAAACCTTCGTCGGCAGCATATTGAAACTTTAGGCTCGTAGCGCAATCGTACCAATTCCGAAAAGTTCTGCATGTATGATAAGCTTGGCACGTTTTTTCCAAGATGACATGTAAAAGAATGGGTACCCTTGTTAAAAATAGTGCATGTCAATGCATGTCTGGGCAATTAGAAGTATCCTACACCTCGGTACGCGCGGTGTGAAGTCAACCACTGGCATGGTGCGGGGCCCTATCCTTCCTTAGCGTGACGTCACGTGCAAAGCATGTACGGTCACCAGTGAATGCCACCTATGCATGCCTTGCACTTGACGTCACGCTAGGGACTAATAGGACCCCGCACCATGCTGGTTGGTGGTTCTCTTCACAGTGCATGTTTGCGCTTATCATGGTGCAGAATGCCGCTGACTGCTCGGACATGTGCTGACAAACTCCATATTTTCAACAAAAGTGTCTAGTTTTCGACGTGTGAACCTGGAAAAACATGCTCAGCTTACGATGATGACGTTCAGGTAGTGCATGTGCAATTTTTCGGCATTGGTGCGAATGCACTATGAGCAGAGTTTTGATATGCCGCCGACAAAGTTGTAACACAAAAAGCTGTTGTGTCGTCAAAAAAAAAACAAAAAAAACACGAATTATATGGTTCACGGCAAATAAATCACTGCGATTCCATAGTTAATTGGCGAGCGGCCCGAGGGGCCACCAATAGAAGTTCTTTAAAGTACTGAAGTTCTTCCGATTTTGTGAAGTACTCGTAAACAATGCAAGGGTTGCTGCTGCTGAGGATGCCCCAGTTTCTGCGTATCGGCAAGCGAGCACTCGTCCCTACTTACTATGGCACCATCTGTTCTAGTAACAAAATAGTATCACTTAAAAATGCTCAAGAATAAATGCCTGGCACGTCCTTTCTCCCTATTGTGCCCTATACACTGTTTTTTTTATGTTTATATATGTTTTTTTTTTTTTTAATTAGAGCTTGGAGTTTGCCTGAAGACTGCGGAGAAGCCGGTGAGGCACCTCAAGTGCCAGAACTGGCAGTATACTGTTGCTGTCCTGCCTGAAGATAAGGACGCCTATGATGATGAGGTAACTGCAAGTTAATTTCTGACTACATTGAATAGACAAGAATTATACTCTGGTGCCTGAAACGCGTCTCCGACTGGTGTGTTTACCGCGTCCAAAAAAGTGGTCCCTCGATTTTCGCCTGATGACGTCATACAAGTGTCATGCTGTCGCTGGTCCCAATTCTGGCGGCATCCCAACAGCTTTGGTGTATGTGCCAGATGCCTGTCCTGCTGCAGATTCCAGTGTGGCAGTCCACGGAAGCTTCGGCAGCCAGAAGATGGGACGCCGTGACAACAGCGACACTCGCGTTCGCTTGTGCTGCTCGCAGCTTCTCGTTAGCATTTCTACGACCAACTGCCAGGATCGCGACATGCAACAGCATGACACTCCGGCTTGTGTGACGTCATTCGCGCCACTTCGGGACCCCTTTTGATGTACGGGCAGCATAGGACGCTAAACACGCCAGTCGAAGACGCGCTCCAGGCACCATAGTTATACCCTGGTTACACGGGAAGCCTCAACTGTACCGCAGGAGTCAGAGATCGGTGACTGAAGGCACCGCATAAAACAGTTTCTTAACATATCATGCTAACGTTAACAACAGAGGTGGCTGAAGGTGGTGGATTTTGTGTACAAAATTTTCACCTTACGACATCCGTCTGCTAAGGAAAAGCGTCTGATCGGTCCAACAGGCAAGATATGGCAGCACTCCCCTGTATCAGAGAATAAAGAGCCCAGATCTCTGAGGCGGGGCAGTTAAAACCATGGAGAGTATTTGCGATGTAAAGGCAAACGCCTCCTGTGCAGATTGGCTGCGAGTGCGCATGCGTTGCATCATTGCGTGGGGAGGGGGAAAGGCGGAGACGCTTGCGGATGACGTACCTTTTCGTCTCCTTCTTGCAGCTCGTAATGCAAACGCGGCCCACGAACCAAGGGATCCCGATCAAGCAGTTTGAAACACTAATCAAGGCACGCTATTAGAGAACAGTTTTCGCTCACTTGTTGGGAGCTAAATGCACAATGAAGATGCCTTACAGCCTAAGACAGCACCGGTAAATGTTGCAGACAAGAGACTCAGTAACAATGAGTGAAACAAAGACGTCAACTTCTGCCGAAAATAATAAACATACTTTTTCTTTTCCTCGGTCTGTGTTTATTTTTTATGTTCTATTGGTAAGAATAAAAGTATCATGTACTGACAGTTGACACAGAAAAAGAGGGCATTGTCGCATTGTCTTTGTCTCAGTAATAATATCTACGGGGTCGAGGGAAGCGCGACAGATGGCAACAGCCGACAGATGGCATTCTGCCATCTGTCCGCTGTTACGTTAATCAGAAGCCTTTTGTTAGGAGACGAACGCCATATGTGGGGATTTTCAGTTTTGGATTTCTAATTTTTTACTCATGCAAATTTGTTCAGTGATATTTGTATACACAATATTGACCACCTTCAGAGCATCTCTGTGGTAAATCCTAGCGCAAGACATGAAGAAACTGTTTTATGCTGCCCCTTCAAACCGCCAACAATACCTCTGACTCACGCGGTAGGTAAGCTGACTGCGGTTAAGCTTAAAGGCAGTTGGGCACTTTAGCCCATGTTCCAAAGAAAACAAATGGCCGCCATATGACCAGAGAAGAAACAAAACGGCCGCCCTATGACCGGAGAAACATGCTTTTAGTGAGAGGATTGTGGATTGTAGGAATTTTCGGCACTGGAGAAAATCAGCCATCTCCGTTAGTCCTTATTTCAAACTCAGTTTGTTCACAGACCGTCTCTTTCTCCTTCCGAAAGGTAAATTTCGTCTGGTATGATCGACATCACCATGGCAACGAAGCCCCTACTCCATAAACGCATGCTCGAACACAACATCTGAAACCAGAAACTGCAGATGCCATACTAAGGATGCCATCTGCTATCTGTTCTCGGCTCTTGTAGGTGTGATCTATCGGCTTCCCGCCTCGCCTGAGTTGTTTTTGGAAAAAATTCAGTCTTACTTGGAGCAAAAATATAAACCTAATCAAAAAGTCATATTAGCTGGGGACTTTAACCTACAGACAATTGATTGGCACGCTTTACACCCAGGTACGACGGACGTAAAGAACTGCAACTTGTTGCTTGAATTGATGCTAAACTTTAATCTCATTCAGCTTCTTAAAGAGGGTACAAGAGTCACTCAAAACACGGATAACGTACTAGACCTTATATTTGTTGGAAATTTCCCAGAGGACACTACTGTGAGTGTTTGCGATGGTATTTCTGACCATAAGCTTGTTTTACTTACCTCGAATTTTTGTCCTGTCAAAAAGAATCACACGAGTAAATGTGTCTTTAACTTTTCGGCTGCCGATGATGAAGCTGTTATAGATTCACTTGACCTCTGCTTCAGTAACTTTGAGGCGGGAGGTGACGTATCAACTTTGTGGAATACCTTTAAAAACATTACTGCATCATGTCTTGATAAAGTCGTACCAAAATTCCAGAAAAAGAAACAGCACAACCCCTGGATAACAAGGGACATAATACATTTGAAAAGAGCTATATCTCGAAAACGCAAATCAGCTCGTAAAGATAATAATTTCATATCTTCCCTTTCAGTAACACTGAAGCAAAAAATACGGAGCGCTCGAGATTATTTTTTTGGAACGACACTTGTAAACTTCATGAAAAACGCGCCGCAAAGGTTTTGGGGATATCTCTCTGGCAACAATAGGACTGTCGACCAACTTCACATTGATGGCTGTGGGGTTCCTGACCCTTACCAAATTGCCAATGAGCTTAACAGCACATTTCATAGTGTTTTTGGTCGTCGGGGCATGACCGAAAATACAATCGAACATTGTTCTCTTTCATCTAATGTAATGCAAGACATAAATTTAAACGTGAATGGCATTCGCCTTCTCCTTTTAAAACTTGATGTAAAAAAGTCTTCCGGCCCTGACGGTATCCCTAACGCCTTTCTGAAGCGTTATGCGGACATGATTTCGCAGTATTTGTATGTTTTGTTCAATGCATCCTTGGATCAGGGATGCCTGCCTCCTGATTGGCTGTGTGGCAAGGTTGTGCCGGTGCACAAAGACGGGAGCAAACTGCTGGCTGCGAACTACAGGCCGATATCATTAATCAGGAGTTGCTGCAAACTGCTCGAACACGTAATTTCCAGCCACATAACTTCGTTTTTAGAATCCAATAACATATTAGCCAGCTTTCAGCATGGGTTTAGAAAAAAGCTATCAACCACGACCCAACTCGTATCAGTTGTACATGACTTCGCCAATGCTATCAACAAAAGGAAACAAATTGACGCGATATTTTTGGATCTATCAAAAGCTCTTGATAGGGTACCGCCCTATCTACTGCTAAGAAAACTGCAGCGTGTAGGAATTTCTCCCCGCCTTGTGAACTGGATTTCCGCGTATCTGACGAACAGAACGCAGTTTGTAGAAATTAACGGTTGTCAATCGCAAAATCTTGATGTCCTGTCAGGTGTTCCCCAAGGGTCTGTCTTGGGACCCCTTTTGTTCTTGATATATGTCAATGACATAGCTGACAACCTTGACTCGGGTGTGACTGTGAAAATGTTTGCAGACGACTGTGTGATTTATACTACTGTCCCTAACACCTCGGACCAATTATCGCTTAACGAAAACTTGCGTAGAATTGCTGACTGGTGCGAGAGGTGGCAGATGGTTATAAACTACTCGAAAACATGCGCTCTTACAATAACACACAAGAAATCTCCTCTCGAATATACGTATCATGTCCGCGATAAACTCATTGAATCTGTGAATGACGTAAAATACTTAGGTCTAACTATTAATACGAAACTTAGCTGGGACACCCACATAGACAATACTTGCGCCAAGGCCTACAAAAAACTGTGTTTTTTAAGAAGGAAATTGGGAGCGTGCAATTGGACTGTCAAACTTTCAGCCTATAAAGCCCTTGTTTGCCCAGTTATGGAATATGCGTCAATCGTGTGGGACCCATATTTAAAGAAAGATATAGAAAAAGTGGAGAGGATTCAGCGACTAAGTGCACGATTTATTTTTTCTGATTTTAGGCGCCTCTCCTCGGTTTCTGAAATGTTGAATTGATGTGAGCTAGAATCACTCGAAGCCAGGCGGAAATTTGCAAGATTAAGTTTTTTTTTATAAACTTTATCATAACGAAACTGGCTTAAGTAAAGGCTTGTATATTCAGCCACCTCCTCAGCGCTCAGCAAGGCTAAACCACTCAAAAAATGTCAGACAATATGCTCCTAGAAATAATCTATTTAAGTACTCCTTTTTTGTACGAACCATTGAAGACTGGAACTCACTGCCGTCAGACTGCGTGAACGCTTCAACCTCCAATAGTTTTGACTCCTTTCTTATAAACATGTTGTAACCCTCTCCTGCTAGGATGGTGGAAAACCATCCGCAGTATTTCCTAAATAAAAAAATAAAGGGAATGTGGCAATGCTATAGTTTGGGGCTCAGAGCTAGGCTTCCAAACGAATTGCCCTATGTGCAGTCTACACTTGCTTCACTTCACTCTCCTCGGGGTAAATTGATTATAGTCTGAGTCCCGAGCTTGCACCCAGCCCCGTCATGACCACGAAGGCTTTACCTGGTGACTGCTTCCTGCTCTCAGTGTCTACCTCTGCGGACGAACTTTATTCTGCAGAAGGAGATGGCGGTGTGGCAAGATCAGGTATCTGCTTAGGCTCCTTTACCATGCTTTTCGATGGGTGGAATGTAAACCAAAAAGAGATTTAAAATAATGACTTGACAAAGATGGCTAATTTTCTCCAGCGCCTAATAGTTTGCCAAAGCTTTTTGTAGTGCAACATGGGGCTAAACTATCGATCTGCCGGTTTAACGGTAGTAGAGCCTTTCCGAAATTGCTCTTGGCAACCATGAGCCGCTGCCCTGACGGCACTCAGAAGTGCGACGGGCCGATATGATCAAGCAAGGTGCTGCCATTACGTGGTATGCGCCCGCGATCGCGAGGCCGAGCGCCGCTGGTACGTACCTCTTCGCTATCATGGACGATGAGCTTGGCTAACATTACTAATTGGTACTTTACGGATAAACTAAATAACAACTACACTGCCCGGAAGACAAGCGGCCAAAAGCTATGTGTGTGTGTTCGTAGCTATGATAGTCCTTTTTACTACACGAGCTGTCACAATAAATCCTCATGCTTGCTTGCATATCTGGACTTAATTCATTTTGAGCGTAGGGAGCGCGCACTTAACGGACTGTGGTTTATATTGATGCATTTTTTGTTGACAGCTGTATTTTTGCAGCGCAACAGTAAATCTCGTCCTGTTAGGGAGGTTATCCTTCACACCTTTCTGACTGCACAGTGCCGCACAGCAATAAAAACGCTTCTGGAAAGGCGCTATGTGGGCACTACAGAATACTGGCCTTTGCGACCGTGTACCACGTAGTGGCAGGGGCGGCCCTGCTGGTAGCAGCGTACATGGCCATTCCCAGCGGGTGCGCATAGTTTGGAATCGGCGCCGCTAGATGGCGTGGGATTGGTAAAACTATATACTGCTCGGCGGATGAAATTCTGTTATCCCCTAGCCATAGTTGGCATAACTGAGCTTGGCGAGCTTAGTTTGGGCGTGTCACAAAATAAGCTATGCTTCAGAGTAACACTTGAGTCATCTTGGTGCTTAAAGGGCAACTCCGGTCAATATTTTTTTTTATTTGGGATTATGACTGTTCTTAGCTCAGGAGGTGTCCCTGAATAACAAGGTATATATATTTTTTCGACATTGCGTGTAGTTTCATAGCGATTACGGCTCAAAGTTTGCTTTCGGGCTTCTATGGCAAAAGCGAAACTATCTGCTAGAGAGATGGCAACACTGATCATCAGCCATGCGGCCGCGACGTGACACCATCGTGGTGCTGCGGTACATTGTACGACGTGCGGAATCGACTGCAGCTCCACCACGACGGGGACGCCACAAGGGTGCTGCGCCATTGTTGCTTGACTATAAGCTAACCCGTTTGCCGCCCGCTAAAGAGCAGCTGGGCGCATCTTTAAATTCGGTTTTAGTTTAGTATGCGGCTTCACTTTGACGTAATAGTTCGGCTGGGATCATGTTTCGTGCCACTAAAGTGATACCACTCATTTATTTTGGTTTCGCTTTCGATTGGCGTTGCCTTTTAAGATCATTTTGCCTGTTATTTGAAGCTTTCTGTGAAATTGCAGGAAAAGTTCTTAAATCTACATTAAAAATGTTCATAAAACAGCAACATGATATTGTCTGCTCTTCCTGACACTGTGTCTAAAGCTCAGGAAATCATGTTTCTAAATCCTAATGATTGCCAACTCTACCTACTCTACACTGAGTGTCGAAATGGCGGTGCCAACAAGGAAATCGGCAAATGTAGTGCAGATAATCTAAACATGGCTTATTCAGTGGCTCTAGGTTTGATAGTCAAGTTAAACATGATGGCATCTCCCTTATTGGCACTAATGTTTAGCGAAGTGCCTACTGCACTACTGCACCTATAAGGAACTGCGACACGAAATATTGCGGAAGGGAACATGCTTAGGGGCGAGAGCTGCGGCTGGCCATGTTTGCAGATATCACCCATGCTTTTGACGGGTTGACATTGATTGTGTTGATGGCAATGCAATCCGGATATAGATTTTATCCTCGACTTTCCGCATTTGATACGTTTTTACGGTGTTTTTTTATGATTTAAAAACGGCAAAGAAGTGATGTATCTTGTAATAAACATTAAATATTAATAAATAGTCTGTTAACATGAATGTACTTTACATTTAGATAAATAATGTAATACCAGTCAATTTTAACTTAGAGCAAACTTTCTGTGTAACATTTGGTCAGTTCAGTTGAGCCGAACCCAAGTTAGCGGGTGGCTAACTGCCGTTGGCCTTCGTATAGTCATTAAGGTATTAATTTTGTCTTTCATGCAGCCCCTGCAAGCCTCAGAAGCCTCCGGGGTGGTCCCACCGGTCCCCAGAGAGGCCCTACCGGTTCACAGGAGGCCTCACCGGTCTTCAGAGAGGGCTCACGATCCTTGCAAGCCCCCAGGGAGGCCCCACAGCTCCCCAGAAATTTTCCACAAGCCTCGCAAGCCTCTAGATATGCCCAACAAGTCCCCCAGGAATATCTGGGAGCCATCGGGCAACGACTAGGTCCTTCGGAGCCTGGAGAAGGTAGAACACACATTTTGAGCGGCATGGCTTCTTCACAGCTGCAGCTGCTGCACTCATAGAGCTATGCTGGTGTAAGTAGTCTGATTTTATACATGGAGTGCAGTTTATAAAACCCCAATCTCAAATTGTTATTTGTGAATTAAGGTAACACGACCATGTGACCCTGCTAAATTTAGAACATCATGTCCTCTACTTCTCTACAGTTACATCATGTCCTTTTACTTTGGAATTTCTTGTAATGGAATACTGCATCTGTTGAATTCGAGTACATGGATCCACATTCGTCGGTGTATGTTGTCCTTGAAAAATACTTCAGAGTTGCTCTTTATCAGTCAGAAAGTGTAGTGACGGGTTATCTCGTCATTTGCAGTGGTGGCCAAAAGTCCACATAACAAGATACCTCGTCATGAGCAGTTGAAGGTTTGAATACCGATGTGGCAGTGGTATTATAGTGTAAGTTGGCTCGCCTTAGTATTACTGCTTTTTTCTTTTCTGGTGACAGTTGAAAAGCATGTTGACACCCACCATTAGCATGTTGTTGACCCACCGTTTTCAGAAATTATCAGTCTCGTGTGAATAGCACAATTATGATAGTGGCTTGTTTTCTGGCTACAGCAGAAGTAATTTACGGAAAATAGAGACTAAAAAGCTGGAGTGACTGTGTTTTTATTTAATTGCTGACCAGACGATCTTCTGGTTGTTAATCACATTTTTTTTTCTGCTCTTGAGTTTTCTCTCAAATATTCGTCTTTGTGGCCTGTTTTTGCAGGTTGAGCTGGCCTGACTCTGGAATTTTCGTAGAAAGCGGCCAACTCCAGAGTATCGAGACATACTCCAAGACCGCGGCGGCCACGGCGCGTGGGCTGCTCGCCGCCATGTTCACGCAGCAGGACTTTGTCATCTGCTCGGTGAAAAGTCAATGGGCTAAGAGCGCACATAGGCCATCTTAGCTGAAGCCCCCACTGCCCGTCTTAACCGTCATGGCTAGTTTGTGTCGCTTTTGGCATTATTTTAGTCTGCTTTGTTTCTGGAGGTTTTTGGCTTGAATCAGAACCCTCCTCAAGCTCTGATTCTATTATATCGGAAAACCACAACTAGTCAGCATCGCTGATGTTCGCGGCTTGTATCCGTTCTTGGACGAGCAGGAAAGCACGAGCGTTAACAGGCGTTTGTCCGTTCGTTATGGAACCAGCCGAGGTGGAATGGTTTTATTGATGTCGGGCATATTGCACCATTGACACTCTGCCTAATGAATCTTGACGACAATAAAAGGCTCTTGGCATGTTGACTCATGTTGAACTGGCACAGTTTTTATAACTTAGCTTTAGACTGAACAAATAATTGATGATTCGGTAATTCCCTGCAGTGTCTCTCACGTCCACATCACTCCGTGACAGTCGTTCGCGACTGCAGGTCAGAAAAATATAAACGTTTTGGTTTTGCAGTACACGGTGCTAAGGTAAACTGAGTAAGATTAACATAGTGCAAATTCTTGCCATGTTAAAATCGTTGCATGGCCCTATAGAAAGTGTATGCAGGTGTACTAGTACTTGCATTCGTCTTTCATTTTGCAGGAAGTGCTTTTGCAGTCATTTAGATTTACAAATCTTAACTGTGTACATTTTTTTACCTCAATTGTAGCGCACACGAAGGTCATGTGCAAGAACAAAGCATGGAACTATAATGAAATGATAATCCTGCGTTCCCTGGGAACCAAGTTGAGCGAAATCAGGAGTGGCGTAAAGCAGCTCATGTAAAAATTAATAAAAGTTGCTACATGCTCAATACCCGATTGGTACTTTTCTTTTACAGATGACAAAGCAATGTTTGAAGATATTTGTAGAAAAGTACAATATATATAAAGGTTGCCTTATTTGATTAGGACATGTCTGGCTTTATATGGGAAGCAGATATACCCCGATTCCGCAGACGCAGATATGGATATATAAAAAATTGGGCTCATCTCGCCAGATATGCCTTATATAAACTGATATGCTTTATCTGGCCAGACATGCCTTATATAAACTTATATGCTTTATATGGCCAGATGAGGCCAATTTTTTATATAACCATACCAAGTTTTTTTTATATATATAAGTCCACATATGCCATATTGTGAGGGATGCTTTGTTCGTTTTTAATAAAAAAATTTAGCACTCAACTATTGCAAATGGGCTTTGCATTGCGCCCGGAAGTTTTTCAAATCGACCGGAAATGACTAGATGCACGCCATTTAGATACTTTAGTGGCGGAATTTGGCTCCCTCTAGTCCTGCGACGTTTCTTTGGCAACGTATTTGATTTCTACATCAATAGTTGTAAAAGAAAATACGTTGTCAATATCGCCAAATGCTCGACAGGAAAAAATAAAGAAAGAATGAAGGTACACCTGTCGTTCAGCGGATTCGCTACTGGGCCCGCTGCGTGTGAAGCAGCCGCGTTACCCCAAAAATGCGCCACAGCTTTTTTTCTTTTCTTCAGTGTTACGCCACAGCTTTGGCATTCCGCTTTGACAATTCTTTTTTTATATACAATATTTTTCTTGCGTAATAATGAATGCCGTTAAAAACCAGCGCGTGATTCACTGAGGCGTGTTTACCAAACCGATGGCAATCGTGGCAAGGAAAAAGCAATAGCAAGTTGCGTCTAAAGAAAAAAAAAAGAGTCGAAGAAGTGAAAAGCTAGTTAGAGTCATTGAACCAGCGTTGCACTGTCGCACAAGTGATACCTTTGGTGTTTGTAATTCCACTGATCATCGGGTAATGTTTGCACCACGGGAGCAGAGGCTCTGTGCAGGCTCAGAAAAAGGGGCTCCACGGAGAAGCGGTACCTCCTTCCTCAATCATATATGCCGCATGGTTTTACAGGGGACATAAATGATTTGCAAACTTCTTCCTTCTTATCTTTCCCCCTTAACTCACAAGTCGCGCAGCGTTACCAAAAGTGCAGGGGCGAGAGTATACTGATAGCAGTTCAAGAGGAGGGAGGAACTCCCCTCATGCTACTACCTTCCTTTGTGTACCCCTAAGTTGACAGTAATCTGGAAGCAAAGTGCTCGTTGGGCCAGTCATACTTTTAGAGTTGCCCATATGATCACGTTCCCTCGTTTATACCCACGCGCAGAGAATGGGGTCAGGTGATGAAAGGGAGGCGGCTGATTGGTCCGGAAAGCGCGTAGCTTCCACCACACTATCAGCTTAGGGGTGAACTGAGTTTGGTGAGAAGGTTTACACGTTTTCAAGTACGGCCTTAGGGCTGCGCCAGCTTGCTCAGTTGGGGTGCGCTTGGGCCCAGGCATTGTACGATTGGTTCTTTTTCGTTTTGGGGGGGGGGGGGGGGGGAGGGGGGGTTTGATCGCATGTTTGCATGCCAATGCTTGAAAGCTTGAAGACAATTGCTCAAGGTGTCATTTTTTAGAGTTCCTATGAAATATAAGTAACGTAATGAACAATATTATTTATGACAACTGACATGTATGCAGACACTGCTCTAAAAATAAATGAACTTCTATTTGCAAGCCTTACAATAGCGTACCTAAATGTATGTGTGCAAAGAAATAGCGTGTCGGCATGTGTCAATGCAAAACGCGGTTTGGGTTTGGCACATGCACACAGGTGAAGACGCTTTTTTTTTTTTCGCTTACGCAAAGCTTCTGGATACTCTAATCTAGAATTTTCTAACATAATAACTGACAAGTTATTTACTCTCAAACATGATCATACCGGCGGTGCAAGCAAATTCGAGTGACAACTTTACTATCAAACATGATCAAACCAGCGGTGCATGGACGTAGATGCGAGTGACAACGTAGCTCTTCAGGATCTAGGACTTTGTGTCTCGAGATTTTTTTTTTAATGCAAAAATATTTTTGCATTTTGTTATACCATAAATTGGGCGATGACATGTAGAGTATCAAGGGAATTATAATTGTTGATCATTTACCCACTGTTCAATCTTATCTGAAATCAGACAACACCGCCTGATATTGGCTGATTCCAGCCTTCAGTTGCATGGTGCAAACATTACCCGGTGTGCAGTGGCGTTAGAAACACCAAGGCCGGCTTGCTAGAAACAGTGTCTCAGCTGAAGCTGGGTGCAAGAAAGCACCGTCACAGCCAGCGCAAGAGCTGAGCGGGACTAAAACTGTGTCCCAAGACGCTCGCGCGCCCCATCCTTTACAGTACTTTCTTTCACCCAGTCGCAGCTAAGACGCCGTTCTAGCAAGCCGGCCCAGAGGCATCAAACCATGGTTCAATGACGCTGCCTAGCTAGTCTCAAATTGAGCTAGTTGGTACATGTTAGGCGTAAGTGTCAGCTAGAACATAATCGCGAACACAAGGGATCCTTTGTGTTCGTGTTTATGTTCTTACTGACACTTATAGCTACCCATCTTTCCAGTTACTCAACGCCCGCCATCGGTTGAGGCATAAGATTCCAAACGTCTCCTGCCGCGTATGCTCTGTTTTACCTTACGATGATAATGTGATCAACTGTGGCCACTGTGTATGTGGTGCTCTTGTACTACTATAGTCGGTGTGAGGTTAAGAGTAAATTGGAAGCTCCTCCCAGCTCTTTTTACTTTAGCAGAGTGAATGCTGGAGAGGAGGTCAGCCCCTCCAGCGTTTGCTTTGCTAAAATGGAAAGAGGTGGGAGAAGCTTCCACTTCACTCTTGACCTTTCACCGAGTATTGTCGTTGAGACAAGAAGCCTTTAACGATACTTGACTGCGACACAGACCGGGCAAAGTGCTTATCTTTCGTATTTAATACAATATAATGCAACGTGTTTTGCGGATTCTGAATTACCTGTTTGCAAAAATTCATCAAGAAAAATTAAACAAAAATCGAGGATGATTATCTTGTTTTTAATTGCAGCCCAAAAATTGCACAATTTTTACTTCTTCAATATTTCAAACACTTTCAGGTGCAATGCAAGAAATACTTTCAATAGTTAAGCACTTGCATTATTTTTTAAAAAATGAATAAAGCATGAGTTCTCTACAAAAAGTTTCAGCCTAAGAACTTAAAGGAGCTGTGCAACGATTTTAACGTTGAGAGAATTTGCATCTTCTACCTTTGACATTGTTTATGTTGTCACAAAGGACAGAAAACACATCTTCTTCCTTCAAAATGTTGCGATTCCGCCGCAGTAGTCGCGAGGCAAAATTTAGAATATTTCCCGACCTGCAGCGGCGAGGGGCGGCCATGAGAACCACGCGGCATGACTTCAATGGGGGACTTGTAAAAAGATTGGAAGTTGCGCAAATACCTGCCCGATAAAAGGTGATTTTTCTATAAATCTTGTCGTCCCAACATAAATATAAATGCGTCAAAAACCTGGTATCATCGACAAAACTTTTATTATAGGGAGCTTTAGTGGCGCCATCTATCCGAGGTCAACAAAACCGTCAGCTCTATCTGCTACCGCAAACAGCCGCCAGAAGCCGGAGGGTGACGGTGGCAAAGCCGGACGGGGATGACCGGACCCGGACGAGACTTTCCTCCTTTCGCCATGTTGATCGCGCTGCGCAAGCACGTGGTCACGTGGTCACGAGCGGATGAGTTCTCGCTGCTCACTGATGGCTGTAGAGAGAGAGCTTCCCCGGAACGGAACCCCGCGCGTCCCGCATTCACGTCACAGCGCACGTGACTCGGAAGATAGTGAAGGAGTTGAGAGGGGCCAGAAACCTCAATCTTTGTCAATTTTTAAAATAAAATCTAGGACATGCAGGCAAAAGCGGGTTTTGTACATTACTTCAAAAAGGTCGAGACACGAACTCCTAAATTATTTAAGCAGGGCACTGAAATTGTTGGAGAGCTCCTTTAATTTCATGATGTGAAACATATTGATGTAAAATGCCTAAATATGAAACTGTTGGTCAAGCGGCCAATCTTGTAATTTTATTTCACTTGAAATGTAAACTTAGATAAACTAAATCTAACTACTACAGGTAGACCAGTTGGCGTGCTTTGTACGCAAAAATATTTATGCTGTAGAAAGTTTATTTTTTTTATTCCCGTGGCTCTCAAAGTTCCGTCTACGCGCAATTGGGAAAATCATTGTTTCACCTCTTCTCTGACCATGACTTTTATTAACAAAAAACCATGAAATGTTTTGCAAAAGTAAGGTCCATTCCACTGTATGGACATATTTTGCTACCTCGTATAATAAGCCTAATTCAAAACAAAAATTAGGCATGACACCCCTATGACAGCCCTTGTCTGAACACACCCCAAGACTGAATTTCGCACCTTTTGCCTGCGCTGATGTTCGGTGAAGTTCTTTGTTTCCCCTACATACGAGGCGTCGCATTCAGCACAGGGAATTCGGTAAACCAGCACTTGAGCTTTTTCTTTAGGGGAACAATATCTTAGTAGAGGGATTGTCTCCCTACATATTCCATGACCATAGACTTCAACAACCTAGCTATCCATCTGCATGCACTAGACCCGACCACCATTACAACACTCAAAATAACAAGTATATACTCCCCAAAATCAGGACAAACATGGGCAGACAAACACTCTTATTTCAGATTCCAAACTTCTTTAATACACACAGTTATATTCATACACTTATTAAGTCAAACATATCACTAAACACATACAAAACAAAGTGAAAGAAACTCTGTTGCCCACAAATGTTACAAACTGATCTGAAATATCTGGTTATTTACTCTTTGCTATATCAGCTTTTTTTGTATGCTTCCTTGTTTTATAGCATTATAGTATGGTTTTTAGTATCAAAAGCGTGCACTATATAAATGTTATTGATATGTACATTTTGCTATTCATTATATTTTTAAGAGCGCTTCTTGTTTTAGTGTGCTCTGCTGTCGACAAGTTTCATTGTCTTTTGTTATTTTATTTATATAGCGGTACCCAGGCCTCGTCAGACCTTCTGGTCTTGCCTTGGTACTGCAGACAAAATGTATTGTCTGAACTGACTGAAGAAAAACAAAAGAGGGAGATGACGGCACATGGGATGAGATGGGCTTGACATTGCGAGCAGTGCATGTAGTATAAACACCGTCCTAGGGGTTATCACCTATGCAAACAATGAAAAGCCACTGGGATGACGATGCATGCGCGACATATAATACTTCACAGAAGAGAGCAAGTGCGAATGGTGAGAAAGCGTTCCGAAGCCTAGCAGGCCGTTATGGCAGCTCGCCATCTTTGGCCAGTGAGTCTATAGTATACAGAATTCCAACATATTCTCCTTCTGCGCGATGCCATGCTCATTCACTGGGCCGTGGGATACCTTCTGAGCGCATCATTAAAGTTTTAAGTATCATTACGCTTATGCCTATTTATCCGACCAAAGCTGCAGGTTCAGGCCTCTTGGTTAGCACGAGTGCGCCTCAGCTATATTTTTCATTCGTTTTCACATCTCAATTATATCGCCGCAGGAGTTCTCATCTACTTCCTGTTAATGAGCGTTGTCGTCCCCGGTACATTAATAAATGGGTGCGCTGAATTGGTTAATAAGTTATGAAGCCCGCCTCGAACGAATAATTGCGTGTGTCGACAGCTCTGGGAAGATACCCCCAACAAAGCCCAATTCTCAAAGGCTAAATAGAAGTTCACTTCAGGGTAACTTTAATAATCTGATTATTGTGAATGCTGCATGAAAACAAAAAGTATATTTCAAACAATGCTACGTTCATAAAACTAAAACAAAAATAATTAACCGCACGACCAGCCTATGAATATAAAGGGTAGCTCAAGTCATCAGGCTCGATCTAAAATGGACCGTAAAAATCGGCGCCTGCGCGTATCAATCTAAACTTTTCGTCAAAGGTGTAATTTACAGGTCGGTTTTTTCTTGTAAAATTACAAAGCGTAGCTTTCTTTCTGTAAAAAATAAGGCCAAGAAACTCGCCAGGGTCTACGGCGGGCAGCAACGCAGACGACAGGGGTCCAGTAGCGGGGTGTGTTTGGCGTTCGTATTGATAGATGGCGCTACCTCCTTATCGCGACGGCTCGCAAAACACCGTGATTTATTAAAATGAATATAATCTTTTTAAAATGTACCTTCGGTTAAAAAATAAATGCGAACAATAAAAGCAAAACTTACAAAGTAAAAAAACACGTCTGCATAACGGTGGCGCTTTTGCTGCCAAAGGATTTCGTTTGCGTGTCGCCTGCTATCTTTCGCTGGCCGGCTGCACCTTCAGACGCTGCTCCCGACGCCATCTATCAATACGGACGCAAAACAAACCCCGCTTACTGGACTTGGTCGTCTGGGTCGCCGCCCGCCGTAGACCCTGGAAAGTTTCTTGGCCCTATTTTTTACTAAAAGAGAACTACGCTTTGTAATTTTACAAGAAAAACTGAACTCTTTGCCTTCGACAAAGAGTTCAGATGGCTACGTGCAGGCGTCGATTTTTACGGTCCATTTTAGATCGAGCCTGGTGACTTGAACCACCCTATATCCTTATATTCAACATGCATTTGATCTCTCGATTTGATTCCCAAGAATCTAAGGAAAGTGAAGAAACTTTGTTGCCGGTGCAAGAAACCTTTTCGCTGATTCATCATTCAAGCGCGAGCCGCCCCTTGGGCAAATAAAAGGGCCTCGCTGAGCGCATGCATGGACGCGCTTTTGATGGGTACCCGCCGCTATTCTTCCGGGTCAACTAGGCGTTCAAGCGCGTCGTCCCCCGGCGGAAAGTCCTATGTGCATCCGACGCCGAAATGAACTGTGTTTGTGGACCAGAGGAAACGCGCCGTGCAAGGCGTGCTTCCGGCGGAACCAAGTCTTTATATACGCTCGCGACGATGCACGTCAAAAACAACGCACCCCTGCCACCGATCTGACATTCCACAAGCGCCACTCAGCATGGGGCTAATAGTAAGTTCCACACCTCTGGAGATAATATATGCTACTTGGCTACAAGGTAATGTTGTCTTGAGAGCTATTTTCCACCGAAATTCAAAACTAAAGAGTGCACGCCCATAGCTTTGATTGGGGCTCATAGAAGCGCGAGCTCAAGAGTGCCCATAGCTTTGATTGCATAAGCCCAGAACGTCCTGGAAGGGAGCTCGGGGGCTCAGGCGCCTCAGTCTTTCTTTCCAATTGTCAAGGCACCATGTGACCATTTGTTTTTCTTCTTTTTTTGGAGAGGGGGCTGGGAGGGCATACTAAGTAAGCACGAATAAATAGTAAATAAGTTGTGATTAATACATGTCATGTGGGGTGTGACACTGTGAACTGATATCTGTAATATCATTGAACGATCGCCTGCTTGATGTAGAATATAGTATTACGGAAACTTTGTGTCCACTCAAAGCGTATCAATGAACTGTCCCTTTTGTAACAACCCCCTTCCTCATAACAATCTGGTGGTGTCTAATCCGCGTATTCTCATTCATTTCTAGCATAAAAAGTAGTAAGGGAGATGAAGGGGCGTAAATCTGGGGTATACTCTAAACGATTTAATTTTCGCGAGGACCCAATTTTCACGAATTTCGCGAATCGCCTATGATTCCCGAAAAATAGGTCCCCCTAACGATTCCGGTATAATGTAAACACATTAAAATCTAAATTGAGATCCCACTGCGTCGCGAAAATTATAACCCGCGAGTTATTCCAAAACCTCAACTTTGACTTAAACCGCGAAATATTGAGCCCGCGAAAAATAAGTCGTTTACAATATCTTGTTAAAGAACAACCTCAGTTCGGGTTTCCTTCTTTTTTTTTTCTCGTTGCTTTTTCCGATTTTGAATAAATTGATTGGAGAGGGAAAGGGGGGGGGGGGGGGGGGTCAATATAGGGTTCGGCGGAATTTACCGCGAACACGAAACCAGTGCCCCATCCCAGCCGCGCCTCCGGACCATGGAAATTGGCAGATATTTCTCGTGTGTTTCACAGTTGTCAAATAGGTAAATATAGCATACGCTCTACTGAGACTTGGCCTTTCCGTGCGACAAGTGTTTAGCTTCGCCGGTATAGATCCTCTACTCACGCGAGCCAATCAACAATAACGCTTCGCAAGAAGTTTGCAAGCGAAGCGTCGGCCTCCAGTTTAAGGCTCTCCATTTACGCTCCGGGAAGCTTCTGCACGTACACTGGTCCTGAATGCTCGTTAATCACTGGTTAATTCGCACCGGCTAAGCTTTGGCTAAATTACTCAATGGGAAAGGGCGAGTGGTATTGCACACACCAAGAAGCTAGCGATCTCAACGGCACAAAGGCGTCAACCCCTTCTGCGACTGAGACCGCATTGGCCACTGAAGCGTGACACCATTCGCCGTCCTAATTGATCTGTCTAATTAAAAGAAACCAGAGTGCTGAAGCTCCCGGTGCATCGCCGTGCAGTATACAGTGCTCACTAAAGTAATCCGGAACATGCGAACGGTAACTTGAGCGCCATCCTGGCGACAGCCGAAGAACTGCACCATGACGTGGCGCCCAATAGAACAGCCCGAGCAGGGGAGGTCACTCGCTAGACCATGGACACTCCAGCAATGTTGCCAGCAGTAAAATCTATACTTATCGCCACGGTCTTGGGCGAAAATGCATGGGCGGCTGTCAAAATGGTCAGTGATTGAATTATTCTAAGGTAAGCATTTTATGCTACTTCTCAATGAGGCGGAAAGCATAGTTCGTCTCGCAGGCGGAATTGCTGTGTCATCCCCGGTCTACCGGCGATTTAGACATTGAGCGAGCGGACACCCCTGTTCGGACTGTTCAATTGAGAGCTATACCATGGAGCAGTTGTTTGGCTTATGCCGGGATGGCACTCGCATGGTGCCGTTCGCGCGTTCCAGCTAAGTTTCGTGACCACTGTACGCTTCTAGACTAGTTTCTTTGAAATGGTAACTTTAAGAAGAAAAAACAACTGATTTTTCTTGCAGTTCCTATGCCTGGCCCTCTTCGTAGCATCGGTCTCCGGAAGCTATCGCAGCTACGGATACGGATTTCCCTACGGCCTTGGCTACGGCGGCTACGGCGGCTACGGTCTCGGTGGATACGGGCTCGGTGGCTATGGCTTGGGTGGATACGGCCTAGGCGGCTACGGCTTGGGCTACGGCTACGGAGGGTACGGTGGTTTCGGCTTCCCCAAAATATGGGGATAGCACACGCAAGAGCTCTCAGATTCAAGCCACGACCACTTCGACGGAAGCCTTTTTCTCGCCCCGGATCTCAATTTGTAGACTGTTAATAAAACCTTGCCATGTGCCATGTGACGTCATCGACCACTGTCTTTCTACCCGTCACTTGCAAAATGTTCATCACATATTGAGACAACAACCTTATACAACCTCAGAAGCTGACGCAAGCATGCTGATCCGCGAGGCAGAGTATCCAACGCTAATAATGACATCTCTATCAGCACGCTGATAACGACATCTCTATCAGCACTACGGCTTTGTTATCAATTAGGTGTTGGGACAGCCCTACGCGCAATAATCAAATGTGTAACGAACCCCCCCCCCCCCCCCCCCCCCCCCCCCAAGCTGTTGCTCGGTCCGAAGCAGGCGACGTCTTGGCCTTGGATTCCTCGTTCGTTGAAGTGCATCTTGTAGCTGATAGTCGGCAAAACAACGCACCCTTCGTTGTCTTTTCCCGCCCCTATGCGGAGAGAAAGTCGTCTGTTTCTTGCACAGGAGTTGCGGTGCCGTAAGAACGACGCCGAGTTCTGATTTGCTTTAATTAAATGGGTGGGTAGACCTCAATGCTAGATGCCTCGAGGTCTATCCCCTATTTGTTTCATTCAGCCAATAAGAGCTCGGCGTTCGGACATCATCGCAACCCCTGTGCAAGCAGACGAACTTGCACTCTGCATAATTCGCCTTCAACTTAATTTGCGCGAGAACGTTTTTGGATGCATTTCAGCAGGGATACTTACATATTAAGGGACGAATGTGTAGGATTCTTCTTCCTAGAATTAAGATAGAAAGAAATGCGGCACCCGAAAGCCTGATGAAAAGGGATCGCTAAATTGTATCCAGAAACAATAATTTCTACACAATTGAGCTATCAAATTTCTTACGACTAACATCGTTAAAGCAGTGATTGATCCAGAAAGCGGCATCCAAAATTAAGCATAAAGCAAACAAAGAAACAAGAGTTGAAACACAAAACCAATGAAAGGTTAGGACATCTTTATTATTTTTCACACAATATGTGTCTTCTCCTTTTGTTACTATAGTATCTCCAACATTAGAAATATGTACATTAGTAACGCAAGTCGCGGCTCTAGCAACCGTGTTCTCACATTGTTCCGTCGCCGGAATATTCTTGGCCTTAGGGTCGCGTCCCACTCGAGCGAGCGACATGCGGCAAACATAGCCCGCAGAGCCGACGAACGCACCTCGTCGACAAACTTTGTTTTGCGTTCGAGCGTCGTCAGCTGTCCACAACAGCGTGAACATGCGGTGCCGCAAAAGATTGCTCGGATCGCAAAAAAAAAAAAAAAAAAAGAGAGAGCATATATTTTATTAGACGGAGGACAAAGATCGGCATTTCGTCTCGAGGGATTAGGCCCTAAGAACACACCTGGGAAAGGATGAACAATATCGTGCGGCTAGATGGTCGCGCCAGCCTGTGAGAACACAGTTTCAATATGACTTCTCGGGCGAAAGTCAGTGGAAACAATAAGCTAATTAAATAGGCTATTCATTCAGACATACAGAACACAACAAACGCACACGTTTTTTTTTTTTATACATTCACAATCGACCAATTGAAGTACTGGAGCAAGTTGGGCGCAGTATTTGACCTTTTGTTTGAACACTCAGGCAGGTACCAAACAGATCGCGAAGGTAGATAAATCCGGTAGGAAGAACTTGAAAAGCAACATACTGGAAGCCTCCCAGTAGCAGCCGAGTTTTGGCTAAAAGACCGAGCATTTTCTAGGCTTTTAGCGCAACCTCGGCCACCTTTTTATACTTCGTTTCAGCTTAGATCCAGACGCAGCGCACGCTATGAGGTGATTGCACCAATTAACCAGTGTCGAAAGCGCAGGCCACTAGGCCTTTTCTGTTCATGGTTGGTTCAGCGATCATAGAACACGTACAGACACGTGACGAAGACCAGGATGGTGCCTTTTTGAAGCTGTCTCATTGGGTCCATCAGCCTGAAGCGTCGTCTGGGTCTGGATTTAAGGGGAAACCAAGTAGAGACGCATCCGGCAGGTTCCCTCTCCAGTCAGATAGATGTTGATTCCTGTCCCACGGGCACTTCAAACGGCACTCTGCCGAAGGCCTCTCGGGCGAGTCGGCAAATCAGCTGGCGATCCCGACTCCACGTGCTGCTCGGCATGTGCCGGTTCGCCGAGTCTCCATAGGCCTTCGGCACAAGTGCCATTTCAGATCGCCGTGAGACGAGGGTTACTCCGAACATTCGGCACCTTTCGTAGATCGTAAGCTGCGGATTGCGGGCCCCGCGAGCGCGTGCTCAGTCCACGCTCAACGTGACGGCATGAGCTCCCGCTATCAACGAAGACCCCTTGCGAACGATCTAGGGAAGGTCCTTATTAAGCCGGGTTCACACTGTTCAACATCATACAAAAGACGGTCTGCAAACTTGAGTCATCGCAATATCCGTGGTTCGAATGCCGCGTACCATGTTTCTCCTTGAACTCATTGCCATGCAACATTTGAAACACGAATCACGCGGTGACTCGCGTACGAATCTGTATGCAGACAGTCTTTTGTACGATGTATGAGCAGTGTGACCGCGGCTTTAAGGCCCAGTCACGCTAAGGTCACACAGTACCATTTGTTTACTTTGCGCTATGTTACGAGAGCTTACGTCTGCTAACGTCGAGAGTCACCAGGAAATCCGTGCTTCGTGCGTTGCAGCCAACAGACCGTTTGCTAAATTACCCAGCCACCAAGGAGCATGCTACGAGTGTAGTTACACGCGCTGCACGTGTCGGCGTCTACAGCAGTAACTGTTCTAAAGCAAAAGGCTAAAACAAATTTCATCTTGCACGGGCGTTTCGATTCTTTTACACGGGGAAGGTGACCTTGTGCGGCGCGTAGACATACGTTCCCGGTATTCTTCTTGATCCTTGGGTAATTTAGCAATAGGTATACTGAAGGAGTATACCACGTGGCACAGGAAGCACGGATGTTCTGGTGACTGATAACGTAACTTAAGAGAACGTAAAGAAACGCCCTTGCGTAAATGGGCCTTCATTCGAGAAATACTATACATCAACGAAGTCCTCTCACAAATCGACATTTTGACTGAAGCGTCCCTCTTGTTCCAAGGTATTCAACTGTAGCAGAAGTTTCAGCGTAGCAAGAAAAACAACAGGAACTGCGTTTGGTTTTGGGAAGCACTACGTCATATATCAATGTGGTTTTGGAACACTTTACAAAAATAACCAACTTCAGTCACACTGGGATGTCCTTTTGACACTTTTCTTGGTTCTCAGTACACGAGCTGCCCCGGCGAATCGACGTAAAAATCCAAGGTAACCGAAAGCCGTGTCTCACCAAGCGAATGCCCCAATCAACTGCGGACGCAGACACGCAAGAAACACCTTGCACGGCGATCCGCGCGTTCGGTCAGGTTTTTGTCTGCACCGTCTTTTTGACCAACACGCTTGTGTGATGCGGAATGGTGACGCTGAAGGCCGGTTCAGAAACTTGAGTTCGTTGCATACACAAGAACTGAAACGACAGCCACGACGAGTCACCAGCATCAGAGTAGCTACTTGCAGAGTTCCCGAATCAAAGCAAACCCTTTTGGCAAGAGTCATTGTTATCCGCCATTTTTCTACCGAGAAGATACTGAGGTCGGCATCGGCGCCACCGCCAACCTTTCTACCCAAACAAAATGGTGGTGTGGTAAAAATATGTATTAGATGAATCGAAGGCGGTAGGAGGACTTGGCATACTTAAAAGCTGCGTGGTGATTTTCGCACAGAAATTACATTGCTTTGGTTTGTAACGAGTTCGTGAAATGGATCGGAGAATGCGTTAGTGTTCGGATTCGCTTCGCTGTCATTCTACATGACATTCCTTTTCACACTATCCACGAAACGTACTAATGCGTACATCATTGTTTTCGCTCATATCAGCCGCAAAACTGCTGCGTTAAGCCGGGATCACACTGCTCATACATCATACAAACCACAGTCTGGCAACACTAGTCATCGCAATATCCGTGGTTCGAATCCCGCGTGCAAAGTTTCGTCCTTGTACTCAATGCCATGCGGCATTCAAACCACAGATCTCGCGGTGACTCGCGTTCGAATCTGTACGCAGACTGCGTTTTTGTATCACGTATAAGCAATGTAACCCCGGCTTTAGCGAGGAATGTCAAAGGTCAAATATCAAAGGTAAAGATGAACTACTCGCCACGAAACGTCTCAGGGAAACTTGCCCTGTCTAGGCTATAAAAGTATTCTACAGAGTTCATGTGACTTTAATATGATACCGTCGTCGCTGCCGTTTCTGCTGATACGAACGCAACCAACGCAAAGGTCACAGGCAGCCCGTACTAAAGCGTGAAACATGTGAGCAAAAATTGCGTCACGTCGCTGTGCCGAGCGACGTAACCATGGCAAGCGCCATGATGCTATGATGTAGCCGAACACAGTGCCACCATGGCACAGCGTCAGTGACGGTTACTATGGTAACGCCGCTTAGCAGCGCGACGCGAAGCAGTTTTTGGACACATGCCTGCCACGTTTAAACGCAATAGATCGCGGCTATGGAAGGTGCTTTCGCGGCACGAGTGTTTGCTCTAGAAAGGCATGCTCTAAGGCAAGAAGCCCGTGCTGGCTCGTGCTTGTGCCTTCGCTGCCCTGTCAGCTTGCATGTAAAGAGAGTAGGGCATCGAAGCACCCTAACTGGATTGAGAGATCGCACAGTGAGACACGGCTAATCAAGATACACTGGCAGCACGCACACATCAAAAGGCGAACCCGTGCATTGAGCACCGCATGTAGAACGGCGGTTTCAGGTGACCGAGTCAGATTATGACGATGAAGATGTGTTGCGTTAATGGCACATTTCTTTTTCTTTTTTCTTCCGGATCGCTTGTCCAAACGCGATCTCCTTTCTATGAATCATAACTGCTTGTGTCTCTTCTCGGCAGATTATAACTGCCAGCGAAGCAGAGTTCAAAACACCTGGAACAGCAATGCAAGCAGCACCTCATCATCAGCACGCACAGTTCCCATTCAATGGAACCCCACAAGCAGTGAGTCGCGCCACAGGCTTGCTTGGAGCAAATAGAGCAATGGAAGATGTGAGACCGTCTCAACGAGAGGAATGCTCAGTAGTGCACGAGCACGTGGGAACAGTCTCCTCCGTGCAATTCCTCGCGTGCCGAAGCCAAATGCACTCTTCAAGTACGAGCCGATTGGACCACGTGTCACTTGAAATACGCGCATACCAAAGAAGAACTTTGAGGGCTGTTGCGCTCAACTAGAATAATATAGCTGTCGAGCGTTCTAATAAATATTATAAAACTTGGTGAAAAAATTTCGCCATTCAGAAACCTTGCTCTCAGCAGCAACGGAAATATTACCGTAGAGAGCTAGCGCCTCCCACCTTAAAACTAAAATAAAATTCGAGCTTTATGAAACCATTTCGTGGAGTATCGATCCAACAACGACCTCGAAATGCCTCTTCCTCAGTACGCGTAAGAGGTGTGCTGAAGACAGCGCATACTGTCTTCAGCAGTCGTGGCACCTTGATGACAGTGGTTGCATCATTCGTCCGCGAAACGTGTCTTCTAAAAGAAGTTTATCTTTAAACATTTCTGATCATAAATTCGCATCATAAAAACAAGCGCGAAGAATTCAGAAACTTTGATTTTTTTTTTTTGAATCAAGAAACACGCGCTCTGGAAACGGAACCTCAGTACCATGACAGGTTTACTAAATTATCGTGGTGCAAGAGGTTGCGGTACGCAGAAGAAACAGCTTCGGCGGCACCACGTTTGAGCGTTATACAAAAACTGTACAATGTCTTTGCCTGTATTTGTACACACATACGCACCATGTGGATGACTCGGAAAATAAAAAAAGTGCCTAAGACGAGAACAAAATCAACGTTGGGACCCAAGAAATAGGGAGGTTTAGTAGATGGTGTTTGCACCCTGATAAAAATACCCAATATCAAAACGAAACAATATATATATATATTTCGCTGATACGCCTGGCAGCACACCCTGGTAAAGACATTACGACTGTTCACGAACCAATAAAGAGCAATCTATCGAGTGATAACATACACTTTCAACCAATCCCTGGATATAAGAGGGCCAAACGTTTCGAAACCAACTCGGTTTCTTTGTGAGAGTTGACTGCGACCGTTGAGGAGCAGCGCTTCCCTTCTCTTTTCTAGGGCCGTGACTAGAACCACTGAATAAGCCACGTTCCAGAGTACCAGCCGCCTTGTTGATTAAAACTAATGTTGCCGGTTATCAGAAGATTGATCTAGAATCGCACCAATTGCAAGAAACGCCTTTCCGTCATCGAGAATTGTAAAACAGTCCGCAACACAGCAAGATGATTTCGCCTGACCTTCGCGACACCGTATCTGCAGCGCAAGAAGTAACAGTTTTTAATCGCAATGATCGCTTAAAACACCCACTGTGCACTAGAAAACAAAACGGCGGCGCTCATCAGAAAATCGGGGCATGAAGTATCAATACTTTATAGCGTAGATTATTTAGTGGCTCCAGTAAGGAGTATGAACGTTCAGTAGCGGCACCAATATTCTCTAACTGCGTCGGTTTCGAAATGCTGGATCTTTTCACATTTAGGGATTGGTTGGAAGTCTCTGTTATTATAATTTTCATCCAACCAGAAAAACATCCGTCAAATACGCATACGTCTAAGAGGGATCGAAAATGTTTCCAATGTCTAATGTAAGTTGTCTCATTGGAGACACGACGAAAACGAGATGCGTGAGCAAATGCTTCTGCAAGATTGTCCTTTTAGAAAACAAAATATGGAAATGCAAGCTACAGTCAAGCGTCAGGTGGAGTTGGCAAAGCTTAGACAATCCACAGCCGTCTCCCGATAGTTCCGACATCAAGACACGGTACTGCCGACAAGTAGCGCTCGCCCAAGTCTCCCCACCCAGGATCGATAAAATCAGTACGGTGTCGGATATCGTTATCAGATTGCCGAAACGATCTATTAAAACTCCCTAATGAGCCACGCGGAGACAAACAAAACAAACTCTGGAAGAAAGAAATCACGAGACACAGACCACAGATTAGGACGTTACTCTGTTAAAAATACGTAGCTGCCATCGTCACCTCGCGGCGGGTGGGCCACGAAACGATCTGGAGTATCGCAAGTACCCGTTCGGCAGCAATCGTGCACACCGCTACCGAACGAAGACGGCGATATGACTATAAAAGCAGTTTGTTACCAACGAAATCCCGTGTTGGAAGTAGTCTGTGCTCAAAAGCTACGCTAAGAAATAAAAACGTTCCCCAGGGAAATGTTCTACCGAAGATGGACACGCGTTCGTCTTTACGTGTTGCTCTCGATTGTGTCGACCAAGCCAGTTGCTGCTTAAGTGGGGTGTCCTAAAACAGGGGAAGGGTTGCGAGGATTTCCGATTTGCTTATACGCCTGTCGTGGACGCGCACTGTGCAAGGGCGAGAGAAGCGACGCCCTCGTGGGGTCTGCTAGCAAACGGCCATTCAACCGATGATATCGCAGAAATTTGCGAGCGAGCGAGCAGCGGTTCACGGCGCAGGGGGCTTATATGCGGCATATTCTACATTTCGAATGCTGAACGACAATGCGACAGATTATTGTCGATCAAAAGCCCCATTTTTATATCTGCGTACTGGGTAAAATTGCCGCTCGCCGGAAACGCGAGGTCACAACGATGGCATAACGGAATTGACATACAAATCAACAACAGCAAAGCCCACCTGTTTTCTCGATACGGATAACTCTACAGCCTCCAAGAATGTGGAGCCAGTCACAGCACTTCCCCATTCTATTAGTACTAGCGTGATACTTTGATTATTGACCTGCGTGATCCATGAGGGTTTTCAAATAACCTTAGCACGTTAATTATCTGTCATATTGTGCTAAATATAGAAACGTCATGAACAAACCCTCCGACCATCTCGTAAACAACCGTAAAATATTATTATTTCTGTCCCGCTTGTGGGAACATAAACAGGTAATGTATTTAGTACGTATGGTTTTGAGGTGGAGCGTTCTTGGCATTATGGACCGGGCCAAAACCTGTAAACTTAGTTCAATAATTACATATATGCGACACGCCTCAGCCATCCTTGCTCGTCCATGCTTAGCAGACGTTTTATTTAATAAACGTGTTTTTTAATTGCTCATTTGCCAATGGTTAGCCAATTAAGCTAAATAAGTTACCACCTTAGAAGTAAGAAATATTGCAATAACACTAAGCACTCAGTGCAGCCCCATTACACCAAATAAAGATATAATTTCATATCAACCATGAAAACTCAATTACCGCCTGTTTAACCTGCGAGAAAACTCGTCACTGCTAAGAGTGACCATGTGACGAACACAATTGAGTCTAAACAGCGGATATCATGTTCCAAGTCAGCACTTTATACAACTTTTCGTGTTTAGGCGACAATTAAAAACGATCTTATCATGCTTCCCTATCATAATGCTCACAGTAATTTGTTTCGTCACCTTTTTTTTTTTGCAAGGTCATGTTTTTTGTTTTGTTTTTGACGCCTAAATATTGAATATATACGGAATGCATTAATCAATAATCTTGATGACTCATGAGTGAACCCTGCTTGGAAAATGTAAAGTACAATGACGCGCCGAAGGAAGTTATTTGTAACTATCGCCAGCGAAATCTTAAGGGTGAGATTGAATTACATGTTACCTAGGCCCAAAAATGCAGGTTGCAATAAAAATAACTTCCAACATCAACGCCAACGGAAATTAGTTTCTTGTTTTCTTTAGTTCTAACACGAAGAACTTGCTAACGCATTCGAATAGTCCAGGCTTTTCACGGGCTATCCCAATCCCGAGGTTGATGCAAACTCTTTGAAAACGATTCCTTCAGGTGGGAGAATAGAAGGATGCATTAATCTAATGTGTTATAAACCCTGCTACATTTTCAAAACCATCTAATTAGACAAAAACAAAACGCTGGCGGCTCTGGTTTGTTTGGTCTCCTCGAGAGGAGTTGTATGCTCTCTTAGAAATGCTTTCACGTAGACTGTCTCAAAAAGCACTCGGGGGAATGCAAAATATTGACTTTGTTTCGTCTGCTTAGCCAATGAGAAGGGCAAACGGCATCAATCTCCGGAAGTCAATCACTCTCAGTGCAAAATGGCTTCTGCCACATTTTCACACTGGGACCTCATGGTAATTGTAGGACGATAACGTTCGCTCTTCTCAGTAGCTAAACTGATTAATTGTAAAGCAACGATTTCTGTTTATCCGAGTTCGTCGCGGTGCGGCGTAATCTCGGAGATACCCGACAGTGAGTAGCCAACTTCACTCTAACGCAAATTAAAAACACAAAATCTAAACTCGCTCAACATGATCCGTCAACATTGTGGGTAAAGGGTCCAGCACGAAGTCGCTCGCAGAAGCGAATGTCTCTCTCCTGGTCATGAGGGCTAAATGCCAAAAAGACGATGCTTATTTTTTCTTCTTTTTTTCGGCTTGCCACGGTGGCGTTTTTGGTGAGAGTTTTTCAACTCGCTCAACCAGGTGGCAGCCCTTGAGCGACACCGTGGACCAAGCGCGTTCAGAGGACCCTTCGCGCTACCATAGCGACCACAAGGAGCACGCTGGACATCTGGGCCTGGAGGTTCGGTGCCGCACTGGTCTCGAGCAGGAAGGACGGGTCGCCGTCGATGGTTGCCGCTTGCTTCAGCGGAAGCTGGTTCGCGTGCCGAGTGTCGAACTCTCCGGATATGGAGCCTGGAAAAGGAAACGACACATCTCCGGTTAAGAATTGTACCAGTTTTGTCTTTGCAGAAGCATACAACTTCGTTGTACGTGCGCGATGACATGTTTACAGCAATTCGCGAAGTAGTGCCTCTTACTTAAAGGGATACTGGACCGAAACTTGGAGCTCGCAAACCAAGGCTGGAGCGATAGGCGGGACGCTGCAAAACCCCAAAACACCACTCATACAACGATATCTCTAACGGATGGCCGTATTTTCGGAAAAGAAATACGCGATTGAACACAGCCGACAAGGCCAACAAAACATGTGACGTCACAATTCTCATTCCCACTCCTCCTCGCTTCGTCCCGTCGAGCTGGTGAACCGAAGCGAGGAGGAGAGACGCGAGGCCTGTTCCCCTCATTCTCAACTGTTCCGGAAGATCGTGACGTCGTAGTTCTCGCTTGATCGCGCCCTTCTTTTCCGAAAATACGGGCCTCCGTTTGAGATATCGATGAATGAGTGATGTTTTGGGGTTCGTGGCGTCCCGCTCAACGCTTCTGCGGCCTTATTTTAAAAAATCCTAATTTCGGTTCTATATCCCTTTAAACGGGCAAAAAGTTTCTAGATTTTGCGCAATTTTACTGAATTGCTTATTTCGGAAAGAACTGAAATCGACTAGATTTTAAATTTATATGTATGCCCCAAAAAGTAAAGACTAAGCAGCGCATTCGGAAGAGGCGTCGATGACATTCACGGGTGCACCGTGTCTAGAACAAATCCCCAGCTTTTTTGTCCTATACTTCGTTTCACCTTGTATACGTCCCAGCGTGGCCGCTGTTATGAGCCGAAAGGCCAATCAAACTGCGCAAAAAGCGCAACGTCATGGCGTGCTCTCTGCACTTGATATGACTAGCCGGCGGAGAAGCACGCACGGAGAGACGGCGAATACCGGCTGGTCCTATCAACTGCAGAGAGCACGCCATGACGTTGTGCCTCTTTCGCTGTTTGATTGGTCCTTCGGCTCATAACATCGGCCGCGCTCGGACCTAAGCTGAAACGAAGTATAGATTCAGATTTCTTAGATTCGAGGTTTTGGGAGACCTCGCAACAAATGTCGATTCCTTATTGTTCAGGCGAGCTCGTTGAGGTCGCCTGTTCTTACGAGTGCGAGTGGTTTCGCGTGCACCGAGGTGTATAGTGGAAGACATTCGATGTAGTTTGGCAGCAAGCTGTCGCAAGCACACGCCTTCGGAGGGGCTGTGCGGGTGCTTGTTGTCGTAGCGGGACTGGGGTAAGCCTAGCGTCCCACGCAGTGTGCTCGATCTGACTTGATTTGGTCGTTTGCGCGTTTTGATGCTGAAATGTGTCAGTTCCCGTAAAAGCGGCTCCAATACTCTGAGAATCGTGCAGCTCTTTTGATGGTGACAATGATTTCAGTACTGAGAGGTAACCTACACAGGCAAGAATTTACGAGCCACTTTGGCTGGAAGAAATAGGGTGATCGCCTCGCATCGTGTGTGTTAAGGTAATTTTCCGCCTTTTCGCTTCGGAAGGCACATAGCTCTCATATTTTGAGCAGCGCAACTGACTTCCTAAAGCTAACATTTTTAGGTCGCGTTTTAATTGTTCGTAATGACACTCGCCCACCTTGCCAGGCAAGAAAAAAAAAAAACAGAAAACAACAACACGATAACCATCGCTCTTCTCAATTGCCAAACTGATGAATGGAAGATCAACGATTTCTGTTTCTCCGAGGGCGTCGGAATACAAAATAAAAGGTCTGCATATTTATTTTGTTGCTTTTTGTAGTTATTTCGATTGTTATTTACCGGATGCCGTTTCATGCTCGCGTCTGGCGATCGTCGCAGACAGACTTAGACGGGGGCCTTCCCGCGAGCTCCACGGGAAGGCGTTCACGCGCTTGCGCACCTCCAGAGTCGATCAAAGCTGTGCACGGGCACTCTTCGCTTTCGAAATTCACAGAAAGTTGACCCCGAGAAAAGAAGTTTAGCCCATCGTTATATTAATGCCGGTCGTGCACTCGCTCGGAAAGAACCACTGAACCAGCGAGGCCATTGTGTCGTCTGCTAGCAAGGTGAAACCGGTTGTGAGACTTTAGTGCGTGCTTTTGCCATCGCTTTATGATACTGGGACGATAGAAAAGAGTCTTCACGATTAGATATTGAGAAGACCCGATGCTTGCAAAACATTATTTACATTTTTATCGGACAATTTTTAACCTTACATTGTCCCTTACAACGGCCCTAGCAACGGTTCGTTTGGAGCGGAGCGCCATGCTGTGACCTCATCACTTACGGGATCAATTAGGATCGCAAACATGTTTAGCCGAGCAGCCCAGCCAATCCAGTATTAATCGGCGTGGCCACCATTTCGTGGGGCCTAAAGCGGGTAGTGAACTCCACTTAAATTGCGCGTAGCCTCGTAAGAATCGCGCAAGCAAAAAAAAAAAAAAAAAAAAAAGTAGGAGGAATTTGAAGAAAAAAAAATACAAGTCCCAACTAATTCTATTCAGAATTTTTTTTTTTTTAATTTGAGCGATTTTTTTGTTTGCTGCCTAATGCTGAAGCATCATACAAAAGACAGCCTGCGGTCACTGTCTGAGTCGTGTTTCTTGCCTGTATGACGGACATGTGACAATGGTCATAAAAAAACTGTCTCCGGACATGTACGAAGAAACAAACGTGCTTCGAACATACCTGAGGAGTGTCCTCTGTCATTTTGTTTGCATTGAACACCGTGTCTTTTGTATTAGTCATGAGCAGTGTGATGGCTTATCCGGAAAGGTCATCTATGGCTCGGATATATTTTATATACGGTCATATATGAATGTAGAAGTCGCCGTATATGGCCGTGCATAGCCATTTCAATAGGGACATATATGACTAGGGGGAATCATATATGGTATCAAATATTGCCACATATGATGAGGGCAAGCCTTATATAAAACAGAGCACTGCCATATACGCACTTACAAAAAGAAGACATTTGCTTACGCCCCCTTGTCACATATACAGGGTGATACAAGGAGACGCCAGGCTCTTTAAATCGACCGGAAAATTCGGTTTCTTAACCTATCGCGCTACGACTTTATGCAGCGTTGCCCACAGATGGTGCATTTTTTTGTAAAAGTTGCAAAGAGCGAACGTACCTGAGGAAAAGGTAAAGAAATAAAAAGGCTTAGCTCCTATGGAAACGCAGCGACGCCACCGGTCTGCAAACAACACGACGCCGTTTCGCACGCGAGACAAGAGATGGCGCAACGAACGCCGCCAACGAACGAGCATACGGCGCCGAGAGCCGGCGTCTTTTCTTTAGCAGACGATCTTTTCGACTCAAAAGCGGCGCGCGTTCCGCAGGGGGCGACAGTCGCAGAAACAAAAACAACAACTGATGTGAAAAAACATCGCGCCGCTTTTCATTCGCAAAGATCGTCTGCTAAAGAAAAGACGCCGGCTCTCGGCGTCGTATGCTCGTTCGGTGGCAGCAGTTGGCGTCGCGACCGCTTGCGCAATCTCTTGTCTCCCGTGCGAAACGGCGCCGTGTTGTTTGAAGACCGGTGGCGTCACTGCATTTCCATAAGAGCTAAGCCTTTTTCTTTCTTTACTTTTTCCTCAGGTAAGTTCGCTCTTTGCAAATTTTACAAAAAAAAATGCACCATCTGTGGGCAACGCTGCACGAAGTCGTAGCGCGATAGGTTAAGAAACCGAATTTTCCAGTCGATTTAAAGAGCCTGGCGTCTCCTTGTATCACCCTGTGCTACACCCAAAGACTTCAGTTCGACGTACAGCGCACTGACGTTGAACCGACGGTACACACTTTCACAAGCGGCTTGATAGCCGAGTTGTACAACTTATTAAAAAAGCTAATGTACCTGTGGCTGACTGCAAGAAAAAGAGGAATCAGGGTTTTCTTAGGCCTACTGCAAAACCTCAGTGTCTTTTTGCTTTTTTTTTCTCTACTCCTTGATACGTTCTTTAACACTATAATATGTTGTATCTCACCGTCATCGAGCCTCTCGTAAAAGTTAGTTCCGTCAGTTCGACGGCCCCAACTTTTATTTTTTATCAACCAGCGTGACTTTAGAAAAAAAAAAAAAAACGGTGTTGTGAAACCCAGGTTTTTGCATTCGTTACAGATCTTCACAAAAGCCTACAAAAGCTCAAACGGATACCATCTTCCTCGACTTTTATAAAGCATTTGACCCCGTACCACACCAACGTTTATTAAAAATATTAGGTTCACTGAACGACGATAATTCCTTAATTAATTGCATCCGAGAATTCTCGACTAACAGAACACCAGCCGTAACCTTTCATAGTCACATTTCAAAAGGTATGAATGTGAAATCAGGAGTTCCTCAGGGATCAGTTTTGGGGCCCTTGTTGTTCCTCATATACATCAACGATATACGTAGTCACTAATCTTTCATCAACGATGAGAATCTTCGCTGGCGATTGCGTGATTTATCGAACAGTTCAGGACCAAACCGACTGCCTCTCAATACAGCATGACTTAGACACTCCTTCCCTGTGGTGTGACCATTGGAAAATGAATACCAATATCTCAAAATCAAAACTCACTGCATTCACTACAAAAGCGTCCATCGTAACATTCAACTACACAGTCAGCAACCTATCAATTGAGAAATTAAATAATTAGAAGTACCTAACTTAGTAGTCATTTTGAACGACAAACTACATTGACAGGACCATGTTAATCGTGTGGCTAGCAAGGCAAGTAGGACATTAGACCTTATGAGAAGAAATTCAGATTTGGCTACTACAGACGTGCGTTAACTTGCTTACAAGTTTTTATTCGGCCCAAGCTGTAATATGCGCCTATCATATGGAATCCAACACAGGACTATCTAATTCAATAAATAGAATCAATCCAAAACAGGGGCGTTAGATTTATTTATGAAGATTATTCTCAATTCACGAGGGCATCCCAGCTGAAAAATGAAGCAGACTTGCCACTTCTCTCTACCAGAAGAAAACTTTCGCGACTAAGCTTTCTCCATAACATCTATTATACTAATCCACCTCTATGGCTCGACCTTCTCAAGCCGCCACATCGTAGTTTTCCTAGATTAGATCATCAACATAAAATATTACTACAGGCACCTCGTACCAAATTTTTCCAAACATCTCCGTTACAGTTGGCAATAAACGATTGGAACAAACTACCTGCTGTTATTATAGCTCCTAATAACTTTGGTGAATTCAAGGATGCGTGCGCTTTGTACTTTGTGAATTAATATGTATGTTTGTGTGCAACGGTTAACATTATTTTTGTTTTTTGTACTTTGCCACATTGTTTTTTTTTACGCGTATGTTTATGTGCCACGTGTTTTCGTTATCTTTATTTTTCCCCTCTACCAGAGTGTTTTGTAGGCGTTTTTTACTTTGCCATAGCGTTTTTTTACGCGCTTTCACGTGTTTGCTGACTTTCAAGCTGTTGAATTTTCCCCCTTACGTATGCCCTAGTAGGGCGCTTGTGAGGTACGAATCAAAGAAATTAAATTACGTTTACTCTGCTTCTGCCCAGGTATCTGCCGACGAACGCAGGCCTGCGTCGTCTGCTCCCCGAGTTTCGGAATGCGTACCGCGCGTTGGCCTTGTCTGTCGCATGTCGAGATATAAAAACAATGCAGACCTGGTAGCTCTTCACCGATGCGAAATGATAACGGTGATGTCGCTTCTCTATTGAAATGAATAGTATGTTGATAGAAGATGTAGTGTCACCAAAAGCAGTGCAATGATGGAAAAAGCATTGCACTTTTTGCGGCGGACGCCTCACAACCCTGAGGTTCCGTTTGTGCGTAGTATCTCAGGCTCCGGAATACACTGAAGGCCAGCAGAACATATCTCGAATTCAGAGCTCACTAGTACTTTTAAAGGAAGTGCGTTTGATAAGAGGTGGGAGCTACACGGGTGCCGTCTTCGATATCTGAGTGTCAGGCTCGGCGGACATTGGATGAGGTAATAATCTTCGTGGCAAGCCGGTTTATTAAATAAATTGTTGATTCAATTGTAAATTAATGGTTTTATGGCTCATGTTGCAATTTAAGTGTTGATGCCAACTACAATCAGAGGTGTGACCAATTAACAGAATTTTAAAAAGGGTAATATTTTCTTAGATACTATTTACCGACCAGTTTTCGCGTTTTTACTTGCGATTTTAATATTGCGCTTAAGCCATATTGCCCCAAGCCCTGCCCACAATGACGCCTAGAAGAGTGACGTAGTCGTTTCCCTGACGTCGTCGCTATCTCGGCAGCGCGTCTTTGATGGTGGCGACAACAAACTTCAATACACCTTAGTTCTATCAAAATACATTTAAGTTCAATGGGGAAGCGACGTCACTGTTATCATTTTTCATCGGTGACGAGATATAAGGTCTGATTTGTTTTTATATTTGGACATAAGACAGGCGATGCCGACGCGCAGTACGCATTCCCAAACTCGGGAAGCAGACGATGCAGTCCTGCGTTCGTCTGCAGTTACTTGGGCAAAAGTAGAGCAAACATAAGGCGCTGGTATCATTACGTAACGCAAAGAAGATACGGATGCAGTGGAAGTCAGGATAACGCCCACTTCAACTGAATAAAACGTGTCTTCAAGAGAGCGTTGGAGACCTTGCGGCGAACGTGGGGGTGGGCGCCTGGAGGCATGGTCGGGAAGGCTCATCTTTAAAAAAATAATTTATCAGCAAGAACAAAAGTACTTCTCTAATTTTTCTGATATCCTGAAAGGATGGGGTGAATTGAGCTTCTCGCTATTTCGAAATTTGCGTGCACCGCGGCCCACATTGCTTTTTATGGCTCTCAATAAGGCCGTTTCTGCATACATTGGAGAGATTGTCATTTATTTAAAACGCAACAAAGCGAGACTTCGAAAATGTCATACAAGCAACTAAATTATTACTCTTAAGAGAACAAAAAAGGAAAAAAAAAGTATTGTAGAGAACACCCAAATCCAAGTCGACAAAAAAAAAATAAAAGGTATCTTAAAGCCTATTCTTTTGGAGCTCCTATTTCGACTCAAAATGGCGTCTTTCAATATTTGTATTTTAATGTAAGATACGGCATTATAATTAAGTAATTAAGCACCCTCCTAAATGTATGTGGTAAACAACCGTTTTTTTGCAATGTTTTCTTAACTAGATAAGTTTTATGCAAATTCCAGAAATTCGAAGCATAACATCAGCAAAAACACAATTTCTTTTTCAAGGGAAAATGTGTTTTTAGGAGTTTAGAGGCTTCTTTTCGAAATCAAGTTTTTCGTACAGATACCAGAGATGAAAACAATTGCCGCGTGTTCTTTGGCCTAAAATGACAAAAAAAAAAAGCCATTTTCGCGTTCCAAAAAAAAAAGGAAAAAAAAAAGCGCTTTGGGATTCCAGATGTTTTGACGTCACCACCCAGAGATAAGAGATGCGTAACCTCGCGGTGGTAGCATTATCTGGCACTTTCGATTGTCTTACGGGGTTGAATTTAGCCAATTTCGGGCGTCGAACGGTGTTTTTTTCCGTTCTTCAACACTACACATAAAAAAAAAAAAAGCTCAGCGAAGGTGCCATAGGTAGCGCGGGTCCAAATCAGGTGAGCTTGCATACTACCCCAAATGAGGGCGCCACAGTTTGTTCAGGGCTTCAGCGGAGGAGGCCTACATGGCCTTTTCGACCCCTTGTATACGGCACATACATATGTCCGGTGCTTCATTAGTAGACGTAGCTCCAAGAATCAAAATTTAAACGGAACGCCGACCGCCCCTTTCAGGCTTCCGCAGGATCCGCTTCACCCTGCCGTGACGATCAGTACAACTGCCGTTGGACGGTCCTACAACAAATATGTAACAAGAACTGCGCACGAAAAAGCCGGAAACGGTCTGTAGACCTTCTACGGGTCACTTAAAGGTAAACGTTCGGCAACCCTCTGCCTGGTTAGGAGTACACATGAAGCGAAAAATAGGGACTCTAGCCAAAATTTTAATAAACATTTACCCGACGTTTCGGGACCAGTTCGGTCCCTTGTTCACGGATGAGTGACGAAAAGAACACGTGTCGCTTAAAGGCCGACGACCAGACATGACATTCTGCAAGGCAGAAGATCCTCCTCACCCTGGGGGAGGAGGAAACATGCAACGGTGGACAGGGTAGGAGGGGGGAGAGGAGAAAGTGGGGGGGAAAGTGGAACGCGCGAACTGGTCGTCGGTCTTTAAATGCACATACGAATCTAGGGAGCTTTGACGACGTCACGTAGTCCCGAGACGTAGCTGCTGGGCAGGGAGCCCGAAGAACGAATCACGTTCCCCTTTGTGTGTTGGATGAACCTAGGGAGCCTTCATGTGCGCTTTGCTGGGGTGATGCCACCCTTCGTAATACCACTCGCCGACAAACCAGCAGCCATTTTGGTTCTAGGCGATAATCCGTGGGGCTTATAACCCTCCCGGAAAAAAGCACCTTATCTCACAATTTTAGCGGGGAAAATTTTCCGCTAGATTTAGCGGGGAAAAATTTTCCGCTAGATTTAGCGGGAAAATTTTTCCGCTAAATTTAGTGGGGAAAATTTTCCGCTAAATTTAGCGGGGGAAATTTACCCATCATGCACCGCGCGGTTACGCCGACGGCGACGACGGCGACACCGACGCCGACGCCGCTCAAGCCGGAAACGGGCGCCTAAGAGCTGCGCTCTAAAAAGCTCAGCGAAGGTGCGCCATAGGTAGCGCGGGAGAGAGAGAGAGAGAGAGAGAGAGAAGTCTTGCAAAAGAGGAAAAATTCAACGTTGGAGTTACAGCCATGTGCCGAACGGTCATCGTTCGATTGGGGGGGGGGGGAGGGGTAACAGCTGATAGAAGAGAAAATTGTGAAAAGAGAGGAGGGTTGTTTCGCCACAGCCGACAAGCGGGGCACGAGGAGCCACAGAACGCGGCTGGGAGGAAAGCGGGCAGAGCCGAGGAAGGAAGGAGATCCTTTCGAAACGTCCAAGTGTCTTGTCCAGAAGTCCGGTGCACATCTTCACAGTATCCAGGGAGGCGAGACGAAGGTTCAGCATACGGTGTCCGAATTTCCAAGCACCGTCACCAATCACACCAGCGCCAAGTATTCCAGTATTCCGAGCCAAAGTGCAATGGGTCGGCAACCCGATATCTCCGTTACTGCCTGTTGTGGTCAAAACACGGTGTTGCGAAAGGATTGGGGGGAACATATAATAGATTCCGTTCCCTCAACAGGGGCGGTCGAGCCTATTGTATGCATAAGGGACATTCCGCACTGTGCTAAGGAGTGACATTCTTTGCTTGTGTTTGGCTGAGCTAACCACGCGATTAGCGCGTGGTATACTAAACGCAAAAGTCCAAATCAGGTGAGCTTGTATACTACCCCAAATGAGGGCGCCACAGTTTTTTCAGGGCTTCAGCGGAGGAGGCCGATATGGCCTTTTCGACCCCTTGTATACGGCACATACATATGTCCGGTGCTTCATTAGTAGACGTAGCTCCAAGAATCAAAATTTAAACGAAACACCGACTCCCCCTTTCAGGCTACCGCAGGATCCGCTGCACCCTGCCGTGACGATCAGTACAACTGCAGTTGGATGGTCCTACTACAAATATGTAACGAGAACTGCGCACGAGAAAGCCGGAATTGATCTGTAGACCTTCTACGGGTCACTTGAAGGTAAACGTTCGGCAACCCTCTGCCTGGTTAGGAATAGACATGAAGCGAAATATAGGGATTCTAGCCCAAATTTTAATAAACATTTACCCGACGTTTCGGGACCAGTTCGGTCCCTTGTTCACGGATGAGTGACGAAAAGAACACGCGCCGCTCAAATGCCCATACAGATGTAGGGAGCTTTGCTGACGTCACGCAGTCCCGAGACGTAGCTGCTGGGCAAGGAGCCCGAAGAACGACTCACGTTCCCCTTTGTGTGTTGGATGAACCAAGACTCAACGAAGAGCCGCTTTCGCCAATTCCTCTACAGGTCACTTCCGGCTTTTTGTGCGCAGTGCCTGATGTATATTTGTAGAAAAACAAAAAGCTAAACGGTGATGGCGACAAATCAACGCGATTTTAATTATACGCACAACGAAGAGCCTTAACGCCTGACCGTGCGGATCACATAAATACATAGAAAAACCTAGACTGGCGGTCTGTTTCTGGAAAGGTCGTTAAATGGCATCAATGTTGCGTTAAGACCGGGCCAGTCGTATTGTGCATCTTTGATCAAGGCATTAGAAGGCGACGGCAGCGGCTCTATTTCCCTAAACAGGTAACACCTTGGGAAGAGTAGCTGAAAAAAAAAAACTAGTACGTGTAAGTTCATGTTGCCGGACATATTCAATTGAAATAACTGATATTTATTTTTAGTGATTCCAGTAACCTCAGGAACCGGAGCATTACAGAGTGTGCATGCGAAATAAAACAAAATTGAAAGGCAAATACGAATAGAGATGAATACACGAGCAGTCCAGGTTTATAATAAAGAAAATTTCTAGTTATTGCTTCTTTAAACGAATTGATTAATAATGTTGCCAGTAGAAGTGCGAGAAGGTAGTTACATTCAGAGGATGTTTCAGGTATGAAACAGTCAATTTAGGCAGTGTCATGAAGGTGACAAACTACGACTCTGGCTTCATGATCTACCGAAGAAAATGTGCGGGGGACGAATGGCTTATCTCTCAGAGCCGGAATAAAATACCACGTTTTGAAAAAAAAAAAAAAAAAAAAACCTTAGATTAAACGATTTGCAACGCCAAGAAAAGAAAGAAAAAAACAAGTTAGTTTACAGAAGGGTCCGACGATAATTACAGAAAATAAATTGTGATCCGCGATTTTTGAAGACTTCAAGATGAGATGCGGTTTTGTACAACCAGGATTATAAATTGCCGCTGCGTATTCCAATTTTGAACGTGCTAAAGTCTGAAATAAAAGTAATTTCACTCTTAATAATTGGTTCGTGGGATCTTTTTGACATATGTCAGAGGTTGTCATTACATTATAAAATCAAAGGTTTTTGTCATATAACAATGAATAAATATAGCGGCTTTTGTTTCAAGCCTTGCCTTCTTTTAATAAATCATATAGTCAGTTGGCTGATTAATGAATTCCTTCGGGCTTTGCTTTACTCGAACGACACTGCGCGGCTTTTGCTCGAATTATTCCAGCGGCCGTTTCGACAGGGGTTTCAACGCAACGGACTCGTCTGCTTTTCTCTGGCGGAGCGGAATAGTAACAGTGGCAAAAAATTAAAAAAAGTTCGTCGAAGGTATTCTGTGTCGGAATTTTCGAAACGAATTCGCGCCAAGACAGTGAGCGTGCACCTGTAGCGAGGAATTCAGTTGGCTCACCATAATTTATTTACATCGCTTACAAGTAAAACCTTTCAGCCTTTTTACTCTGGTGAAGAAGGAAGAGCAGCGCAGCTGTAGCTTCTGTTCTCGGCGGTGGCTTTCCAGGTGAGCGATCTGCTCTTTTTCGTAAGGGAATCTGAAGCGCTTGACGCAGTGGAACCTTTAGACGATAGCGGCTTCGCGGCGGTTGCGGAACCATTCGCGCTGCTGCGCACATCGCCGCTCGTTCCACTCCCGCTCTTCTTCCTCCTAAGGAATATTGCCACCATCTATGAGCGACGGTGGCAACCAGTTGTCTGGTTTCCGCCGTCGCTCATATATGGCGGTAGCTGTCCACAGTACGGTGTCATCATCTCTAATCCGGCGGACACCATCCTAGGGAAACTAGCCCTTAACAGCTCCGCTGTTAAAAAAAGGATAACATTAGAAGTTGGGCTCGATCATAATGAGTCCGATCGTACCCGGAGGCATCCTACATGAGTCGAATCGGGAAGTGATCGTGTTCCGTTTGAGGGCTCTGTTATGCCTGCATGGACGTCAGTCGCTGCTATTCCTCGGTGCCATGTGGAAGGCAGAAGACAAAAAAAATCAAAAGGAGGTGAGGACGCAGCCAAGTTAGGTCCCGTGCATGATCATAGAACTGCCTGCTTCGCCTTTCGGACGCGATCCGGAGCAACACGTCAGGGGTCAAGAGAACAGCGGAGGTCCTGTGGTTTCGATGTGGCGAGGTCACGCGTCGGGAAATTCTGCACGAATTTCCTTCCATGGGGAGGGGAGTTCCACTTGAGGGGCGCTGGTTGCCTCTAGGACTATTTTCGCCGGCATGCGGAGAGGCGAGTCTGCGAGACATGAAACTGTTCGCGCCTAACGCCCACCAAGAGTGCCGAGGGTCGGAAGATATTGGCTCCAATAATGAGCTGCATGGACGTCGGAGGAAAATCTACCTAAGCGTCGTTTAAGAGCGATTGTCTTCTATAATAACATTATTAATAATACTGATAATATTGACGATGACGATGAAAATAATAATAGTAATAATAATAATAATATAATAATAATAATAATAATAATAATAATAATTTATTTCAATAGACTAGCATGTCCATGTCACGACTCAGGTCAGTCACAACCATTCAGGGCTTGTGTGACTGAAGCTAATGCAGCAGTAACCCCATGAAAATGACTATGCCAAATACTGAAGAATCTGAAGAATAGTGAAAAACAGTCAATTCCAGTGCAACTTGCGACGCAAGACAAAACTTAAACATAAGAAAAACACACGTATGCTCACACGTGATCACAGGCACACACACGCAAACCAGTCAATTGTCACCGTTGAATACGGTCTTGAGAATTGTGATGTTTATAGTGTAGTTAAAAATGCAAAGAATTATGAAATAAAATCGTGAAGGATTACAGGGCGTCGTCGGTAAATGAGAGATGGCTAAGCCGTTTTTTTAAGTTTCTTTTTGGATGTGAGGGTCAAAGTCAGAAGGCAAGGAAATAAATATCAGATGGAAATAAAAACACCGCTGGTTATTGCCATAACGGGTGTAAAAATGCAACAAGGAATTGTGAAACAGTTCACAGTTACCGTAATTTCGGTCGAAGTGTTTTAAAATCGTTTGTCCAATCGTTACTTCGTACGACTGTTTTTAAAACAATGATTCAAAGTTGGGCATAGAGAAGGCCTGAAAGGATTTACACAAGAGGATGTAGGTTTGGTATTAACCTCACGTACGATACTTTTTTAAAATACTATTTACTTATGTCATAATCTAGAGCAGGGGTGCACAACATGCGGCCCGCGGACATGAAACTGCGAGATGTGCTCAAAACGGCAACCAGTGCGATAATGCCTGATACTGAAAACCTGTCTGCCAGATATGGAAAGCCCGCGCAATTCCCAAGAAACATTTTTTTGGCCCATTTTATTTTTCAGTTGCGCACCCCTGATCTAGAGCAATGGCTGAAATCTGTTATGCCATAACGTAGTACGCTATATCCTAAAGAGTAGGCTAAGAGCTTTCGGGTGCCAAACGGTAAGCACGTCTTGATCTTGTGGGGTAAGTATATGACGCTCCTTAGCTTTGAGCATATTATTGTCAGATGGGAATTCCATGAAATGTCAGTACGACCGCTAGCCTTTGTTATTTAACGTGCATCGGCAATCAGTGACACGCGGACGCGAGCCAATAAGCTCATCCGGATAAAAAATGGGGCCTGCAGGGTACGACCCAGGTTTCCTGGGTTCTGCAGAGCGGGCTTTCGCTTAATCCCATAAATGACACCTATATTACTTTGGCCCCATGGGCCTATGCATGCCGTCGGAGAGTTGCTTGCCAGAAACCCACCTTTCTTAAGCGTGAAAAGCTCGTCCCTGTACTCCACTTTGAGGAAGGTGGTCAGCTCCACCTCGAACACTTTGTTGGGGTCGTTGGGCAGCTGCGGCGGTATCGCCCGCTTTCTGCGCCCGTAGCCGTACTGGTCGTTTCCGCACGGAACCTGCAAAAAAAAAAAAAAAAGCCAAATTCAGGCAACGCTGAGACAAAACAGTCTGTGCCGAGGAACCTAAAGCCGCGGTCCCACTTCTAACACACTAATCCAAAACAAAGTTTGCAGACAGTGTCTGAGGCATTTTTTGTATGAAGTCACACTGATCATACAAAAACTCTCTGCAGTCATGTTTAAAACATGTAAAAAGAGAACGTGCTTCGAGAATGCTCTTTCGTGTGATGTATGAGGAGTGTGAGTGGGGCTTAATAGTAAGTACTCAATGCACGGACTTTTAACATGAAACGTTCTTTGGCTAGTTGCTCTGGATTTCGTGAACCCGTGGCCTGTGACGTCCACAATGCAACGCGTGCAGTGTTCCGTTATGGGACGTCGCAGCATGGCATAACAGATTCCCGCTAAATGTAGCGGGAAAATGAACGTCTCGTGACCTACACACCAATTAAGTTTCCCCGCTTAATTTAGCCGGGAAATTGATATCGCGTGACCTGATGTCACGTGACCTATTCGGCAATTTAGTTCCCGCTCTAAATTTAGCGAGGATATTAACGTTACCCGAACTACACACCAATTCGGTAATTTCCCCGCTGAATTTAGCGGGGAAATTGGCGTCAAGTAACCTGATATCACATGATGCTAGAAAGTTTCCCGTATGCAACACAATTGCCCAACAATTTGCCGTACAATTTTTTTTTTTTTTTAGAGTTGGTATAAACATTTCAGGATCATCTAATCACTTTGCTGCGTTCCCTTCCCTCGGCGCGTAAGATGGAAAACATATGAGACATCGATTTCGTGTGGTAGACAAAAAGAAACGTGTTATAAATAAATAAATTAAGACACGTGTAATGATGAAGTTAGTAACAAAATATAAAATAGCGACATACTTGGAATATAATAAAACGTTTGACCTGCTCTAATATGTGTACGTAATCAATGAACATCGACATTATCAAGCAACAGAAAATAACCTTTGACATTAAATACCGGTCGGCTTACAACAGTAGCGTAGCATGTGCTCTAGAAATGCGATAGTTTAACATGGATTCTTCAGAGGGAATATTTGAAAACCTGAATATCTTAAAGAATGCCATACTGGGCGATCTCTGCGCTGACGAATGAAGGAACTTTTTATTCACGGCTTCCCCTGTCAATTATTGGTAGTTTTATGGCTTTGTGACGCGTCAGGGCACCAGACTAACTGATGTTTTTATTGAAAGCTAATACATGACGTCATATGTCTCTAGTGGCTAATTACCTTCATCAACGCAACGATTATGAACTGAAAAGCTGCGAGTGTGACCTACTATATTATATGCAGCTCTAATCATTCGTGTTCCGCTTTGAGTAGTCTAGCCAGTGAGAAGAGCAAGCGGTATTACATTCAAATGGGCATGTGGACTCATTGGCAAAAAGGTTGTCCACCCTTTTTATGCGAAAGCGTTAACTGCTCCATGGAGCGAAGCCAGTGTTGTCTGTAAACATCTGTAGCAGCGAAACGGCAGCTAAATTTAATAGGCCAAAAGCGCAGAAACGCGGATGCTTCGTCACGAAAGCCGGCGGGGCGCTCTAGGTCAAAGCGGACGAGCCTCAGAAATAAAACACAAAGAAAAGCGGAGCAACGCAGATGGATCGTCAGGGAAGCCGTGGAGCCGGAGGGGTTCGCCGCGCCTGCGCAGTGGGGATGCGTGATGTCACCGCCGGAGCGGTGTGTCAAAAAGGAAGACGTGGAGCGCTGCTTGTAGGAATGCGCTGCGTGTAGGAATGCTTTTGCATTCCTAAACGTAAGCAGGCTTAAGTGTCTCTGCCTATTTTTTTTGTTAATTAGCTTCACAGCATGCATGCTGATAGCTCGTTGTGACCGACTAGGAAGAAAAAAAATATAAATGATTGGCGACACTCGGGCATCGCGGGGACGTATACAAATATTAAAGGGATACTGAACCGAGGAATTTAGTGTCCATAATAAGTGGTGCACGTTCTTTCCACGAGCCAGCAGCCGCCGGTGTGCGCGAGCACACGCAACAAAAATGACGTCAAAGACCTCCACTCACGGTTAAGATGACAGTAAAATGTACGGGCTTCGGGCCAAAGGAGAATAAAGACAAGTTTTTCATCTACACAGTGGTGTCTGGTGTAAAAGGTAAGCGATTAATTGGTCTAACAAGCACGTAGCTTTCACTTGTAGAGATGAAAAGCCTGTCTTTATTCTCCTTTGGCCCGAAGCCCGTGCATTTCACTGTCCTCTTAAGCGCGAATGGAGGTCTTTGACGTCATTTTCGTTGCGTGTGCTCGCGCACACCGGCGGCTGCTGGCTCGTGGAAAGAACGTGCGCCACTTATTATGGACACTAAATTCTTTGGTTCAGTATCCCTTTAACGTTTTAGAGTGCAGAAAACGATGCCTGCGTATTACGTCATCGCCAGTAGAATTCCCCAGCCCGTCACGTTAGGTGGCAGGAGCTCGATGAAATTTACGTGATGAAGCGACAGCATTGTTTCTGTTGTTAATAGACGCCGCCAAGGCGCCTCAAGAACGCACTCGTGGTAATGAACATCCGAGTTTAGACAGTACCACCTAGAAAACAAGGCCTGCGCATGACGTCATCGTTAGTGGATCCCGCCCCAAGACATGCGGAAGCTCGACAACCGTCGGCGTAACGCTTCTGGGGGGGCTTTGTGTTTTAGGCAGTGCTCGGAGTTCTTTCGCTTCTCGTTTGTTTTTATTTTTGACATAGCTTTAAATATTCTCTCTCGCTCTCTCTCTCTTTTTTCGCATCTAGAGCACCAGCAATGAAAGACGGCTCTCGCGTCTCCAGCACTGAATCTTTGACATTCGTCCGTTTCTGCTTAAAAAAAAAAAACTACCATCTCTGTTGATATGATGTCGAGTACACTTCTACGTCTATACGAAAATAGGAAGAGCACTCGAAGCACGACACAGAAATGATGTCGTCTACAAAAGCCCCATCGAGCGTGCATTCATCAAAAGAAACTCGGCGGGAAATATCGAGTGCGGTCGGTATGCCATTAGTGAACCTCCTCTTTGGGTCCATGAAAGAAGTTCCTAAAAAAATGTATAAACACTTACTTTAGCTCTCAAGCTTCACTGAAAAAAAACAACAAAAATCTTTTCTTCGCTTATAAATAAAATGCATATATCCCTATATATATAGAGAGAGGGATAAAAAAAAATATAGCGTAGGATGCCGAAGAGTATAAAGTAATGAAGTCGCACTTTGAAGCGTTGTCACGTGTTACATCACGTGTCAAACAGCCTAAGTGCTAGGCAGTTTGACATGTGATCTGACACGTGACGTGACCAAGGTGTGTAAGCCGAAAACAGCTCTGTAACCAATCGTGGCCACCCGTTTTGAAAAAGAATTGTCTCAGGCCGAAACGTCGACTCATTAAATGCTTTAAAACACCAACAACGTTTAGAAGTGTGACTTTATGTGTATATATATATATATAGCGTTTTGGGGTGTTTCAGACTCGAAGTTAAACTGCTGGTCTGGAACGTTTGGTAAGAAAATTACATTTTTATTTAGTTAAGATAGGGCCGAAGAGGACGAGCAGTCTTTCTAGTCTGGTGCCATTCTGTTGCTAAGTCTCCCTGTGCAGTCAATCTCCCTGGTGATCTTGCACCGTATTCTCTTATACCCTCGTGCGTAGGGTTAGCTCGCGGTGGCGTGAACTGGTGAAATCGCGAGGCGATTCGGCAACCAGACCAGAGAGCAGTATCCGCGGTGCGATGGTGAGTTGAGCCATGAGGTTATTATCCAATATGATACAATCTGGATATTGCGCTTAACTGATGCAAGCTTGCGGCAAGTTCCGCCGGTGACGCGGCACCTGAATCGAGTATCGTATGCATGTATATTGCTCCCCTAGATGCTCCCAGTAACACAAACCACTGGAACACGAAACATGAGTTTAGCCAATGTGGCTAAACTGTAAAACATTCTGTTACAATGGCAGAAAAAAAAAAAAAGAAAGCATTCATCTTTTCTCTTTTTTTTTTTTTTGCAAGACCGCGGGACTATTCACGGGAGCAGGATATAAAAACATAGTTTTCATCGTTTCCTACTGGTAAACAAGGGTCCAAGGGTTAGCGCGGTTTGAACTAAAGGACTTGTGGGAGTGCAGAGACGGGAGACGTACCCCTTTGCATTCCTTGATGCAGATATTGACGGTGCCCACGAAGAGCACGTAGTTGGATTCCGGGAACTTGAAGGCCCGGAACTTGGCGGACAACGTGTCGCCGCCGTCTAGCGTCTCGAAGTTTCCAAAGATGTAGGGGTCGATAGAGCACCTGTGGGCACAGAAAAAAAAAAAAAAAAAAAAACAAGAAATGAAAAAAAAAACAAGCTTTGATCATGGTCGTCTAAGTGTAAAGGCTGGTTCACACACTTACGTTTGCTTACAACCGAGTTCTTGTAGTTTGCTACGACGAGAGGACAAACCGGCACGCGGGCGCCATCTTTGAGGGCGCCGTGGAACTGCATTTTACTAGGGCGAAGATTGTGCAACATTTCCGAGATAAAATGTACGTAATATCTATGAGGAATGGTCGAATGTAACATTGCTAAAAGATGTTCGGTACGATAGTGAAGGAATGATGCGCGAAAAAGAGAAGTAAATATACGAAAACCTCAAGTGTTCGGGCTTCCCCATAGATGGCACCAATGCATTCTCTCGTCGTCAGAGATCACAAAAGATTGTAACACACTCGGTCGTAAGCCGTCGGTAGTACGTGAACCAGTTTTTACGTCAGATTAACACCCCTCGCTGTTATACTCTCTCAGAAATCCCGGAGTGCACTGTGCACTCCTATTGAAATCGTAACAAGGGCCTTCGAATCTTCAGCTCGACCAATGAGAAGTTCTAGCAGTATTACGCTTCAATGGCTATCTCCATGTATGTACACGTTATTGAATAAAAACTAACTAAATACCGTTACTCGTTACACATTTAGGTTACTTAAGTACATTACTCGTTAGAGAGCTTCAAAAAGGAACCTGTCCTTTCTGGTTACTCTGAAGGTGTCGTTCTTCTGTAGCAGTAGCCGAATTCCAGCGTTTAGACATGGAGATACTGAACTCCCACATCATGCAATATGTTGATTGAATAACGAACTGATGGTTAGTGTTACTGAAGTTGTAAGCATATGCAATGCAGGTGTGTAGAAACGTAGACGGACCTACACATGTATGTACTCTCTTCAATGTGCTAGCTGGTTGCGGACGCAATGATCTCTATGTTTCAGAACACTAAGATCCTTAGGTCGAGCTTAATTCCTTAGGCACAAGTGACTAAATACCATTCCTAGTTACTCCATCAAATATTAATGAAAGGAGGCTATTAGTTTTCTTCTCTCGAAGATTAACTAAGAGGTCACTTTATTACCGATAAAAGTAACTAGATACAAGCAGTGTTGACGGTAACGCGTTACAAGTAACGGCGTTACCGGTAACGCGTTACGTTTTTCAGTAACGTAGTAATATACCCGTTATTTTTCAAAACACTCATGCGTAACGTACTTACGTTACTTAATTCGAGTAGCGTGTAACGGTGCTACGTTACTCGTTACTTATTCTTACCAACACCTAAAAAAAATGAAACTTACATTTTTTTTTCGTATTTTTAGACAACAAGCTATATGACTTTTCTTGCGTTTTTGCGTTCTGCTTTGCGTTTTTTTTTCTCGTGACTATATAGGTGCATCCGTAAAAAGAGATACGGTAGTCATGTTAAGTTTCTGGATGGAGATACTGCTTCTTTAAGTAACGCCAAAGAGTAAGACCTTAATTCATAATGAAAAAAACGTAACGTGCGTTATTTTTGCGGGAACGTAACAGTAACGCGTCAATTTTATTTTGAGGTAACGTAAGTCGCTAACGCGTTCTTTTTATTTGCAAGTAACGAGTAATGTATTTCGTTACTTCTTTTCGGTAACAACTACAACGCTGGATACAAGTAACGCGTTAATTGTACGAGTCTGGCTATCTCGTGTTGTTGGCGAAAGGGGTGTAATGTTTTGCAACTAAGGCTATCTATTCACTCCTAGTACAGTTCCCTATTTACCTTGGCTATACTGATCACAGGAAGACCAATGATTGACGTTACGACAGCATCACAGGAATTCACGAGGCTTTCAAATTCAAATGATAATTGCTTATAAATCTCGACTTCAAGACAGACAGGCCCCCAAACGACACAGACCCATGAACTAGTACTAGAAGATCCGTCAAAGGGCTTTTGTTAGAACGCGCCTGATGTATCGACAGGGGACTCAATTAGAACAACTAATAAATCAATTTTTTATGACAATTGCGTAATTTTATAAAAGCAAATATCTGTATTTTTGTTGCTGTTGTTGTTGTTCTTTTTTTTTTACAAAATTAATGTGCATGAAAGAAAGCACTTTAGCGTAGCCGCGTTTTTCACAGTGTGAAACAAATAGATTTGAAGAGGTTATCGAGCGTACAGTGCATTGCCTTGTACACGAAACACCGATCATTGTTCAGAACGGTACCACGCCGTCCTACAATCCCAATGGCACAAAGGAGCGTGCAACCATTTTGCCAACTGAGATCGCGTTACCATTGGGGCATGACAACCAGTTTCCCTTCACGTCATATGATTTGCGCACATGGAGATAAATGAGTGGAGTTTCGAGTGTGTCGTGGTAAAGAATGCAGATCGGAGATAAGTGCAGACTTGCTTCAGTATGCGCGCATCACCAGTTTTCCAGTTAGTATAGCTTAAAAGAGTAATTAGACAGTCTTAGAATATGGTGCCCCAAGGCATCGGGTCCCCGACTAGCTTGGAACTTCGCACCATGCAAGCGCAGAAGCTCTGCATATGCGCATAATTTCTGCGCTTAAAGGTGCCTTTAGCTGCTCGAGGACCTATGTTAAAACTGTGCATTGTTTGCACCCACAAATACATTTGCATAATTTTATTGCCTACTGGCATTTTTTTAATAAATTTCCCTCAAACGTTGCTCAGTCTTCGTAATAACTGGTCGCGTTCAAAAAATTACAAAGCATTTCTTTTTATTAATTGATGGGATAAACGTCCCGTTAGCGTTTAATTTAAACGCTTCTGGTGACCGGCATTTTGTGTAATGCTACCCGTATTTTTGTTTTTCCTGTTAGGTAATTGCTTTACAAAATTACCTAAGTAGCGTATTTTATGAGGATAGATTGAAAAGTTTCCGGAATGAAAAATAAAACAATATAAATCTGATTCAAATTATACTTTATATTTCGACAAATTTCGACAAACGCTCGACACACTTGGTCCAGCGTTTTTTCCAGCTTTTCGATTCTCTCCCTGAAGTGGCTTTCTTCGAGATCCCCAAAATAACTGTTCATAGCCTCAATCACCTCTTCATTTAACGTAAATCTCTTTCCAGCCAGGATAGCTTTGAGCTTCGGGAATAGGTGGAAGTCCGAGGGAGCAAAATCAGGTAAATACGGTGGATGCGGAAGGATTTTTACGTTCAGTTCTGTCAGTTTTTGCTTAGCGACTGCACTTCAAAAAGCGGGTGCATTGTTGTGGTGAAACAACACCTGTTTCTTAACCATTCCCGGGTGTGTTTTTTTTTAATTACTTGTTTTAGTTATCCATAAGTGTCGCGTAGTATTGGCCAGTAACATTTTTACTCTTTTCAACATATTTAATGAGCGAAATTCCTTCGGCGTCCCAAAAGACTGATGCCATCACCTTGCCAGCCGACAAAATGGTCTGCCTTCTTTGGAGCCTATTCACCGGGCCCAGTTCATTGTTTCGTTTGACTTTTTGTATCTGGTGTTTAATGGTGGACCCAGGTCTCGTCCATAGTTGCAAATCATCACTTGAAATACGTTGGATTTGCCTGAAACATATGCAAACTGTCGTCTGACATTTGGGTTCGAATGCATTATTGCTCCGAACTGAGCAAATGCGGCACCCATCTTGAAGGAAGTTTCTTTAATCTCAATTCATTGTGGAAGATATGAACATCTCGTTAAGAAGAGATGTCTACTGCTTTCTCGATTTTTCGCACACTTTTATGCGGCGGTTTTCCAAACCCAAGTCATGAATTTTATCCACAATGTCTGGTGTGGTAGCTGTTTTTGGACGTCCTGAACGTGGTTCATCACTTGTGTCCGTACAACCACACTTGAATTTAGAAACCCAAAAGCTTACGTTGGAAAACAAAGGTGATGAAGCCCCAAGAACAGCATTCAATCTGGATTTGATTTCCGTCGTAGTTTTTTCTTCTAAATAAAAAAAAAAAAAAATTAACGACCGTCGTATTTCGTTTTTATTCATCATTGAAAATGTTCATGGTTGCTCGATTAGAATGCTTGTCAAAGCCAGACTTTTTGAGATATCAATCTGACATTTCTGGTCATTTCATACGAAAGGTTTGCCAACAAAGCGACCTAAAATATTTTGAAAAAAAGGCCCCCTACCGGCGATTCCGGAAACATTTCAATCTAACCTCGTATATTCGTGAGACACTTAGTGTGATCACTAGGCGTAAATAAAAAAAAAAGTATGGTATAAAAATAGTATGCGATATCACTTTCAAGACTAATAGCTAGATAAAAGAGAGCTTGTATGATAATTAAACGAGGAGTTTGGAAATAATGTCAACTTATTCGTATTGTACTCAGCCTGACGTAATTCTTGGCACTGTACGGCACCAAGTTTCTTGGGAGACATCCATACATACCCGTTCATGACGATGATTTCCTCTTGGTTAGAAGAGCTGTCGGTCACCTTGAGGTAACTGGTTAGAATGCCGTAGGTATCTGGAACAAAAATGTAGATGATCGCACTTATCCACAATGCAGGAAAATAAGTAATTAACTTGTTGACTACATTAGTATATAACGCCATAAACACAGTGCAGAGCTGACCACCACTTTGGAACGAAAATCTACTCTGAAAAGGAACCGGTTACGCAGCATTCGGAACGCCAGTCATTATTCCGCAGTCGTTCTGCCCACAGTCCATATGTAGAGTTAAAAAACTGACGTCGTCGCCGACGAGTGATGGTCTTGGAGACAAATCACAGAAGACTCCCAGTAAAGCGATTTAAATCCAGTTTACATAGCAGAAGATCGACTTCACAGACAACACAGGACGACCAAGAGAGATATACAATAAGTATGACGATGACCTTAATCACTCTCGAGATATACCGACCCAAACAAAAACGTTTTCTAGGTATAACGTTTTCGTCTGGAATGAGCGAGGTACTAATGGACTCGTTTAGTTCGTCCAGCAGGCACGGCATCTACTGAGCCATCGAACCAGCCAGCGCATTTTATGCAACACAAGAAGTTCATAATTCTGAACGTAAAAGCAACTACGTCTTTCGCTTCTATTCCCGTTGATCGGAGGACGCCAAAGCGCCCCGAGTCCAACAAGATCGGCAACAAAGATTCCTACGCGAGCTTTCAGGTCAGAGTATCCCATGTCGCAACAGGGCTGCATGACCTCTAAGGATGATAACGCTCGCTCTTACCATTGGTTAGACTGACTGATGTGAAAGCAATTATTCCGAGTGCATCATGGGGGTCAGTATGCCTGTCGAAGCTTCGAAAAATGCACACTCGCTGATATTAAAAAACAAAACTCTGCCCGTGCTTTTAATAACCGTTAATGACCGGAATTTCCTAAAACGCTAGAAGAAACAAAAAAAAAAATTCTCGAACAAGCGCCAAGAAAGCGAGTTCACTAATGAACCGGCACGGATTGAAAAAAAAAAAAAACAAATGCTGAGGGAACCGCTTGGCAACAATCACGGCTGCATAGATTCGCGAGCGAATCTCCCTGACGATCACTTAAACAACTCGCACGCCATATGTAACCAACCTCTCCCCCCCCCCCTTTTTTTTCCCATACGCACACACACAGACACATACGCTATTTAGATGACTGTAATTACGGCAACAAATATCGGACACGCTGCAGGCATGCGGGCCCGGCGCTCGCACGCGCGTCGAAAATGAACCGACGAGGGCTCGAATTAAACCAGGCTCGAATCACGGAATGTGCAACAGGAACGAGGACGACGTGGTTTCGTCCGTTTCGTTCATCAATTTTCGCGCACTAATTGTTACGGCGGCGTAACGCGCACCGTTGCCGCGCCGCGTAATAAGGGAGGTGCGAGATTAACGACGTGCCGGAGGAACGACGGGCCTAGACGAGCCGACAGACCGGAAGCCGCATGTGATGGCACATCGCGCTAGAGGGCGCTCTCCCGAAAAACGCGCCATACCAGAAGATTTTCTCCGCAAGCATGGTCGCATCGCCATGAATCATCAATTACTAGGGCAACCAAAAAATTAACTGGCGCAAGATTAGTAAGTAAGCACGGGCGATTGGTTCGGGTATAAATTTTATTGCTATTTTTTTTTTTTTTTCGGCAATGTAAAAATAATTTTTCATTCGAAATTAAGTTAGAAGTACAGTTTACTGAGCTGATATGTAATCAAGCTACAAACGTGTTACACTGCAGCTACAAAAAAGTAACGAAGTTGCGTCCCAATCACTTTTCGCTGTCCCACGTTGTCGAGGTGTTCCGCGACTGCTGACCAACGAATCCTTCACCAACATGAAAACGAGGGGGTTTTAAGTGTATCGATCCGACACATCCAATATCAAATACCCGATTGCGATACTATGCTTGCCCAAAGGCGCTTGCGATGTTTAGGCTATTATTGTTATTATTATTCGAGTTATCGCGACAATCTACTAAAACTCCTTATTGGCAAAGTTAGGTCTTGATTTAGCGCTTCAGTCACCTTAGAGTATAAGGCGGTGACAACATACACCGCTTACGTACCGATTGAGTCAATATAAATTTGTGCAGTTTACAACATTGTTTTTAAAAATAATTGAAACCGAATGAAGATACCTGTTACATCAAACATGTTGCGAAGTAACAGTTACAGTTACTAAAGTTTCACTGAAACTTAGAAATCATTTACTTACTTGAATTTCAACAACTTACGATGACTTAAATTATGTAAGTTCTGCTCGATATTGGCAGGAGGAAAAATATGAGCGTGTTGTTCACTGATCATCCTCAGAACGACCACCCACTTATCGCCATCAAAAAATAACACACCCGATGGCGAGAAATGCACGTTGCGGACACGCTGTAAAAAGCCTGCCGTCACGACACGCTCAGCAGCAGCAAACTCGGGTATCACCATCGGTGAATGACTCACTGCCCCTTGAGTAAAGAATAACAAAGTTGGGAGATGAGAATGTTTCTGTGATTGCATCCACATCCTTTTTAAGTGTCAAAACATTTAAAAAAGAAAACAAAAAAAAGTTTTTTTTTTCCTTTTCTTAAAATAGTCTTGGTTACGTCTTTAAGGTCGTGAAATGTTTGCTAAGGATTCCATTAAATCTTCAACTGCAACGACGCCAAATTGAAGCATCCGAACTCTTATTAAAGGGGCGATGCAACGATTTTTGTACTTTGCGCAAATACCGCTTAGAACGGATCCCTGAGGTTAATGACCTGTGAAACACCCGTTCGTTTTTCACCACACGCAATCGAAGTCATGTCAGAAAGAGAATGTGTGGTATGGAACGTGGTTCTATACGCATTTGAGCATTTGACCGCAGCGCCCTCTCGTCTATAAACGTTGAGCCAATGCATGCAAAGTTTAACGCGATTATATACGCATTTGACAGCAGCGCCCTCTCCAGTATAGACGTTGAGCGGCTATATGCAACGTTTCATCCATGACATCCCCAGCTCTTGAGTTACTACCACATCTCAGAGCCCCCTACTTGTCCCGCAGTCGTGGCCGAGTGATTAAGGCGATGGACTATAAATCCATTGGGGTCTCCCCGCACAGGTTCGAAATTCGAATCCTGTCGACTGCGCAAACATTTTTTTCTTTTTTTAAGAAGACAGATAGGATGGCAATCGATATGAGGACGGACGCCGGACGGATAGACAAGGCTATACCCTAAGGAGCTTCGCCCCTGGAACGAGCAGCGTTCACCGTTATCAACTCGCAGCCACAACAAGCGGTCACGTGATCTGGAGCCGATTATATGCCGCCAATGTCGATCATAGCCACGCGCTGGGGTTGGCAAGGCTCAGGACACGCGCTGAGTTGCACACATCGTTATGGTTCGGCTATTGTCATCATTGTAGCGATTGGACACGGGCCATTACTCCAATGCTTCTCGAGTTATCGATTATCACGAGCCCAAATCGAGTGCCCACGCAATGCTCGGGTCCAATCTATGAGCCGCATTCAAATATCAGCACTGGAGGATACTGCGATCCCCCAGTTACGTAATCAAGTTTTGCGAAGGAGATATTGAATGAAAACAGTTACCTGTGCCCTTGAAATTACCCCGCAACAAAGGCCCCAATAGCGACAGTAAGCTCGTGATACTGTCGCTAGGGGATACTGTGCGGCTCGTGATCAGTACCGAGTATTTACAAGCACGCCCAAGCCGCTTTCGGCCAAAAGTACTCTTATTGAGTTAGGGACTCTTAGTGATCTAAATAAATGTCCAATCCCCCTCTCTCTCTCCCTCTCTTTCTGTATGCAGATATCATTAGCAGGCGCCACATTTCTCGCAAGTTGCGGCTGCTTTCTGAACTGCTGCTGCGGAGACGCGCCGCAGTGTGCAACAAGAGTGGCGTTTCAACAACTGGTGACAATCACTCGAATGAACTCCAAGGCTATGGAAACCAACACCAACCGTTCAGGGGGGTATGCAAGTTGGCGTGGCAAAGGGACCGGGACATCACCGCCGGCTGCGATTGGTCGGCGCCGCGTCGCTGACCAATCGCAGCAGGCGGCGATGCTCCAGTCCCTTTCGTCCCGCTTCGGCCCGCCGTCTTGCATAGCCCCCCTGGAAACTGGAAATGGCACCCGTCAGACGGTATAACCTCTTTATGGGTGTTGCCGCCCATCTTCCCCAAACAAGAGGCGCACTTAAAAGAGCACTCATCAAAATCATATTTTTTTTTATTATCCCAAACGATTGAAAACGATGCCGGGACATTACCCTCAACAATCGAAAGTTAGGAATTCAATATTTGTGAAGAAAAAAAAAAACAATTTCCAAATGCCGAATACGAAGTTCCCGCGCGATCCGCGCCAGTGCACTGACGTCAAATTTTGCGGTCTCCTCCGAGTCGACGTTCTCTCGGACCTCCGCTCCACGCTACGAAGTAAAGCGCCGTTGCCACCGTGACCCTAAGCGCCGGCGGACCGACCGGGAAAAAACCGGCTTCTTCCCCCGATTCACCGATCATCCTCTCTGCTCGAGCGCCGCCAAGTTTTCTGAGGGAGGACACAAATCCAGGAAGCGACATCACACCGGACTCTGATTTTTGGTATTTCAAAGAGAAGGGCCCTAGTGCGTTCGCAATTACGTTAAAAAACATGTTTTACGATTGTCGTTATTAAATGTTATAGAAATGTCGCCTACAGAGCTTCTAAATTTCATCAAAAGAAGAGAGGAGGCGAAAAGCGGGAGAGGGCGCAAAAAATAAAAAGGCGCGCTCGCGCGTAAGAAAATGTTTTTTCGCGATGCAGTTTTTTTTTTTTTTTCTTGTCTATGATTACAACGTGCATCGTTTCAGACAATAAAAAAAATACGACTTTGGGGTGTCAGTGCCCCTTTAACTCTAACCAGAATGGAAAACAAAATCTGCGTCGAACATGTACGCGAAGAAACGGTAGTAGTCAAGCTAGTAGACGATGCCTGGTGAAGTGTACTAGCAGTCTGGTTTTTTTTTTTTTTTCAAATTTGAACGTTAAATTATAAAACAAGTAACGATGCCGAGGTGAGGTGCTGTCTTCTGGACTAGATTTTTTACTGTTGCTATACACGTCCAATGAGACAGTCTTAAGGGAGAGGGCAAACATTTCGCGCTCTATATCAGCCAATAAAAAAGGGAGACGCGAAAGGAAAAAAAATGCCAACTCTCTGCATGCAGGTGTTGCAGGTTAAAATAAGCAGGACAGGCTGCACCCGCGAAGCCCTCCTCCTTTTCCACTTTAGCGGAGCGAACCCCGGAGAGCAGGCGAGTCACTCTCCGCCTCGTCTAGCCTCCTCTCCGGCCTTCTCTCTTCTCTATCAAAAAGGGTGCACGAGGTACAGTAACGCACACGGGGAGCGGGCGTAGAGGAATCTACCTAGAGGCATGCCGTCATAGTTGGTCTATACTCCGTAAAAGCTTACGGAAAGCAGGGCGAGTCGTAGTATGATTACATTTTTCGTGATTCGTTCTTCGGCATTTCTATCAGCTAATGACGCCATCTGATTGTCTGCGGAACATAAGACGACACGTGGGTCTGGCCACGCCCTGAGCTTCTTAAGCCTTCAGTGAACATACAATAAGGTCGCTCCCGGCCCGAACGTGACAACGTGAGCGCGACCGTATACCTCTGCTCTTGGGGTCTAGGAAGACGAGCATTTCGAGTGGGGTCCCGGGCTGCACGTTGAGCGTGGTGTCCAAGACGCGTCCATTCTGCCGGATGGCCACGTCCAGGTACGGCACCGGGGCTCGGGCCTCGATGTACTCGGTGATGTTCAGGTGCCTGCGACAACGCGTTACAGCTTACAATGTACTCTCGGAAGTTTCTGGAGATAATACAGCTCCGAGACGCATTCGGAACACTAATCGTTGGTCTTCCCTCAGCTGGCTCTACGAGTGAAAGGGGCAATCTAAATCATGCTCCAATGGCCACGCTGGGTTAAGGGAAAAAAACCGACGTGAGAGCCTTTGGTCCTTGCCTGTTTCGACTGTATTAGGAACCGTCGTGCTGTCGTGACTTTAACGGGCACCACTGCATGATGCGCGGTAAAAATGTCCTACTGTCAAAACCGCTGTCTGTTGCCCCCGAACTCACACGGAGCATTAAGAATCGGTTTTCCTTTACCAGTTTGACCAACTAGAAAGTTAAGCGGTTTCAGTCTGTTCGAAGCCTTTTCACCCTCGAGACCAATGTAGTCTCGGTGGCAAAAGGACGCCCAACCCCTTCGCGACTGAGACAGCAGGGCCATTGCATTGTGACACCAAACGATGCACTCACGGAGTGAACCAATTAAAGCGGGAACAATGATCGGTACGCAGAAAGCAATATGGTGGTATACACTACACACCCGGGGACTTCGGAGAGCACAGATATGCCGTCGTACTGAAATGGTTAAATTGCTCCTTCCTTGGGTGGAACAGGTGGCACCATACCTTAGAGGCAGATTAACGTTTTGTCTTTAACAGTTACTGACGTTTACTTTTGCGATTCCGAGCAAATTTGCACGACCAACAAACACGCCTGCCCCATTTATTCGGAACGAGGCGGTGGAGTTAAGTCCTCGAAGGTCGAGTCGCGGAGCCGTATCGCAGCCATAACTCAAGTCGGCCGGAAGGCGCATAATGCGGGGAGACAGCGAAAAAGAATTACGCAATGGGGACGAATAAAATGCCCATAATCCAATTAGGCGCGAATAAACGACGCGTGCCTTCCCAAGCAGGGTCACACAAAGGGCCACTCGGCTGCGACTCACGGCGCTGGTTGAGAAAAGGAACACTAAAGCTGTCGCGTAATTGCCCGGGCTGCAAACGTCTGGAGACCCGCGCACACGCTGGAGGGGCTTTTACCCCGTCATTATTCGAGACGATTATTAACGGGAGAAGCGGCGCCCTGCAAACTAGCGCTACATTTAAACAGTACAGTACGTGTTACACCCTGAGTCAAAAAAAAAAATGCACACGCCTCGTATGCATATTTCTGAAACTTCTCGCGACTTCAAGGTAAATTTTGTCGTGGCAACAGTGACACTTACTAATTAGTTAAAACTTGTGGATAAAGTTAGAGCGGAGCGAGGTGTCTAAGAAAGGTATAACTAAAACGCAAGCCTATACCTTGTCCGCGTAATTGAAGGCGTAATTCAGTGCGGTTGTCGGAAGACGTTTACCGAATTGGGAGAACAGCTTAAGATGTTCGCAAAGTCGCACGCTGTGCGCATAAGGAATACAATTGTTGCCCAGAGCGGACCGCTCATCTGAACGATTGGCAAACTTTACCAAAGCAAGACTACCGAGCTGGAAACCCATTGGCAAAAAAAGAAAAAAAAAAAACAGCAAAAAGGATATTGATATTTTACTTTTATAAACGAAAAAAGCACACTTCAAGAATATTTCTAGATTGCTAGTATATATAGTTTTCAATATCTGAAGCGTGTCGTTACTATACTTTTAGTGTGTTTTTCTTGCTACAGTGGTGCGCTTTATCCAATCTGGAAACTAAGAAATACAAACTGAGAATAATTATTTAATATACCACCAGGAACCTAAACACATATTATACGGCGTTACAAATCCAGGGGCTTGTTCGCAATTCTGCGGGAAAAACCGGCGCCTACTCGGAACGAGCTCAACCTTTCATCAAAGGTATAGTTTAGTAACAAATATGCCCATGTGAGGTTTCACGGCATAGCTCCGTTCCTCCGCGTAATTATCACAATACCCTCGACGTTATCAACGGGGGGCCGGCGGTCTTCGACATATAGACGACCGAACTTACGAAGAGTTCTACTCGTGGCGCCCTCTCCTAATAAGCACAGCAAGCACTCGGTTCTACAAGCGCAAGCCTTTGATAATACGGTCGTCTGCGTCGGGGCCCGCCGTCGAAATCGTCAAGACGCTGGCCAAATCGTCCTGCGAAAAGTTCGCATCGCGCAGGAAAAAAGTTTGATGTATTGGTCTCTGCCAAATGGCTTATCTGCGGAAGTGATTAACGAGCAGGATACTCCGTTTATAAATTTATTTCGAGTAATTACCTTTTAGTTAGTAATTTTACAAATATGGTTTCAATTCGAAACATTCTGGGCATCAACGCAAACCACTAAAGACGCAGTTGCACTGCTCATACCTCATACAAGAAACACGCTGTTTGCTGCAGACATGATCACTTCATATATGCTTCGAACATGTCTGCAGGCAGTTTTTGCATGACCAACGTGACCGACATACAAGGAATGCCTCAGACAGTGTACTGCCTTTTGAACGAGGTATTATCTAATGTGACCACGGCTTTCAAGAAGAAGCCTCTGGCGCCCACAAAGTGGGCCCGTCCTGTTTTGAACCGCGCAAAATGCGCCCCGAAATCGTGCCGGCGTCAAAGAGGCGCCGCGAGGGCGAAGGGGATATCGCTCACTCGGGCTCGATGAGGTCGAAGGGCAGCGATTGCCTCCGCGAGCGGCTGCCGGAAGTTGAGGTCTGGTTGAAGCCGCCCGGAAGCACGCACTTCGCCAGGATCACTTCCGTTTCCTCTCCGGGCGTCTCGATCATCACCCTGTGGTAGAAGATCCTCTGGCCCTGCGTACCGAGGTGGGGGCGCGCCCGGTCAGCCCGGGGGATTGCACACGCCGCGTCGAGCGCTCACCGACGTCGCACGTACAGAGCGCGACACTGTTAGCGCGAACAAGCGATTGCCAGTTTTCGGTGTTTTTCTCTTAGAACTGAAAGGTTGTCATCAAAGATATCATCATTATAGAAGGAGCTCACTTAGGACTCTAATATAAAGGGTAAAATTGTGTGCCCACTAATACTCTTTCCTAATAAAATGCGAAAAGGCGCCGATGTCGTGTTCGCGCTAACAGTGTCGCGATGTATACGTGCACTTCCGCATTTTTTCCCTCGCTTCGTGCTATCGCTTCTTGAAACCCCCAGAGGCACGATCCTGCACCGCAGAGAGGGCTACACGGTTATTATATTGTCAGTAACTGCTTAAGAAACACAAGGCGTGGCGAGTTGCGGGCACACAATTATATGACAACTTTCTGTAAGGGTTCTCAAGGGAGAAGTGCGCGTGCATTCTTAATTGGCGCTCGAGGTGCGCGAGTGTGCCCCCGCGTATTTGCTCTTTCTCGTGTGAGTTAAAACGTGGTGGTGCCAGTGTGCAAATAGCCTCCAAAAACTTCCGGTTCTGAACAAGACGCCCGGTTTCGAAGTACTTGAGAAATCAAATATACACGATATATCTTCTGGAAATTGCCACTTATAGCACTTCGATACTTAACTCAATCTTACGATAAAAGAATGATGAGTACAAAAAATAGGAAATATGCGTTAACCGGAAGTGTGCCCGGGGGTATCCGATAGATGGCGCGACTAAGTTTGTTGCCAAACAAAAAAGGGCGAAGACTTTCAAGTGCGTTGTCACAGAAAGGTTTCATTTGGTATCTATAGTGTTTACGTTGCGATCTGTAATCTAATAAAGCCTCCTAATAGACCCTTTTCGGCATTTAACCTGGAAACTCCCATCACTACTATCATATTGGTGTATGGCGTCCGTGCCAAACTAATGGCGGCCGTTTGAGGCCGATGAAGGAAGACGTTAAAGGGTACTATCGAGGGAAGGATATATGAGGACTGTACGTTCGAGACGCCAGTCCAGCACGACGTATAAAGTAGATACAACGGCTGCGTAACAGTTCATTTCGGAATATGGTTCAATGAATTGCATGGCGCAAGTTTGACTCTAAAGCCTTTTTTTGATCGGAGAGATTTAGTCGAGGGGCTTATGGATCGCCGCTCTCAGGTTCTTATGCTGACAACATCAAAACTGAAGCAAATCGAGAAATAATTACGAGGTAATCAAAGGGACAATTCTCATCTGCCATTGATGTGCCGAAGTCACGGTGCCCGATGAAATATAGTTTCATGACCGCATCAATCTGTCGAAAGACTGTGAAACTGCTTTTCGAGTTACCAGATGACACTGAATTTTAAAAAGGGTATATTTATGCTCGCGAGAGTGAAAATAAACTTATACTTTCGTAGGCTCCTTTACTTCATCTAGAAGGGAATATTGTTTCACAACCTCACGAGGAAAGTTGTAAGAAAGCTGAGAAATTCAGCCCAACGAAGGTTCTCAAGCGATTCATCGCCTTTCCCTGTTGGGTGAAGCACGTTGAAGGCCTCAAATAAGCAGTCGTAGTGCACTGACTAAATTACTCATTTATAACTTTAAACCGCCATACCTCAAGGGCAGACCGCGGCCTCTCGCTGTCAAAACCTTCCCAATTTGTGTTTCTTTTCTTTTTTGTTTGTTTAAAGTACCCAAAAATGGCACAGCGTCCAATCAGCAGCTTATACATAGTTCTACAGCTGAACCTCACAGAGACCACGAAACTATCAAATTTATAGTACATAGGTGCCTACATTTGTGAGAAGAACAAAACAAATAGGAGTTCTGAAGGCCTACGATATAGTTTTTTTTTCTTCCGCCGAGGAGAAACAAGAGGTTTTTTTCTAAACTCCCCGCAATTAAATCCTCCGCTCGTCGTCAAATTTTTACGACCTAGATAAGGGAGTTGTGGGGAGCACCAGTTTCGTCTACATCTTCAACTTTTCCCTTGACCTTAGGGTACTTTTTATTGGACGTAACAAACCCACTTACCACAATTTATACTCCAATCTTGGGGCCCTAACCTGGTCATTTGGCGAGAATGTCAGCGAGATTTCTGACCGCCTCGGTTGGCCAGCGCTGCGCTTCACCTTGGCGCTGGCCAATCGCGGCCGTCAGAAATCTCTTCGACGTTTTCGCCGAGTGTCCAGCTTAGAGCCCCTGTACTCTGTTTCGCTTCAAGCACGATCTGACGACGAAAATCGAGCCGGAAGTGGGTCGTCACGGTACTCACCGACTTTGTACGTGTTCCGACTCAACCTATTCAGACAGAGTAAATGCTTTTTTTTTTTTCGGCGCGCGCGCTGCGCGAGACTGGTTTATCTGGAGATAAGAAACCCATAAAGACCACGACCGTGGTGACCATGGTTGATCGTAGCGTCGGCTCCAGTCCAAATGAAACGGAGTATCGAAGTCTGCTAGATTTTCGATTATATATCGGCGGAATTGAGAGCAAAGTGCTGGATGGCCTGACTTATCCAAGCACCGCCATCGTTTGACCGGCGACGCGTCTACATTTTTTGGCTTGTGGCGCACCGCACATCCAGACCCGCACTCTCTTATTAAGGCTTATTCACGATATGCAACTTTTCAACGCGCCACAGTTTAGCGAAACCAAGATTTCGCGAAATCGGCCTGTTCACACGTGGAGTTTGACGCGCGAAACCTGTGACATATTGACTCACGAGAATTTCCCCAAAACATGTCATCTGCACCGGGAATACCAAGCGTTTCGCATCAAAATGATATGAAGTACGCACAGTGTGAAGAGACATTCTGTTTGATTAATATCACTCAATGAACTTCGTCAGATTCGGCTCACTGGGTTTACTAGTCCTGCCAAACCCGGAAAGACCGCGAACGTCAAAGAAGAGGCAGATGATCTCAAAGCATTTCGGACATTTTTGCACCGCTAATAAAGAAAGTTATCCCCACTCATCATGTTTATATGCGGTGCTTACACTCGTCGCGACTGTTGACGAATCTGCAGCGCGCCACCAACCCGTACTGTAGGCGCCGTTCACACACAGCAACCGAGTAGGACTATGACTCGTCGCCCGTACGCACCACTTCTCCGCTTGTCGCTCGCCATGTTTGTTTGTTTTCTTTCGGCTTTGGCTCGTATACTGAATCGGCCGAAAATCAGACTCCTCCAAAAGCTCGCTCCTCCTCGAAGGTCAGACGTCACAGCGAAGTCGATCGGCCATTGGCAGCGTCCGCGTTTCTCCTTCGGGTGATTGACAGGCCTCGGCGAGGTTCCAGCGAAAAATTGCTCCAGAAGCGAGGAACACGCGCCACTTTTTTCGGAGGCGCGCCACTTTTTCGGTCGCGTTCAGACGGGGAATCTGTTTCCCGAAACCTAGTTTCACGACACAAGATTCGCCAACAAGATGCATCGTGTGAATAGACCTTTAGTCTCCTGTGGCTGCCGGTGACGCGCTGCCGTTAGCGAGCACGCTCCTATTGGCCCACTGTAGAGGCCGGCGTCGCGCCCTCGCGCCAAAATAGATTGGCGGCGACGCGTCGCCATATTTAGACTTGTGGCGCACCCCACATCCAGACGCGCACGCTCTTATTGGTCTGCTGTGGCTGCCGGTGACGCGCCGCCGCTTCCGAGCACGCTGCTATTGGCCCACTGTAGAGGCCGGCGCCGCGCCGTCGCGCCAAACTAGATTGGCGGCGACGCTTCGCCGTTTTTGGCTCGTGTGCGTCCCAGCATGCACCGGCTTGGAGGCACATGACGACGACAGCCTGCGCAGAGAGCGCGGCTAATTTCGGAACCGCGATATCCTCTTTATTTCTTTTTTTTTTGTTCGTTTTAGTTTCCGAAGGGCAGAGGCGAATTTGCGTTACGGCGTGTGATTTAGGCATCCCAATATCAACTCTCTCCTTTGTAGGCCCGAAGGCCGCAACCTTCAATAAGTACAAACTGTGTACGTTTCCAACATTATTCCTAAACTATCTGTATATCAAAGGAGATAAACGCGCCATGGTACTCGTAAAATTAAGCGCTGCCCCATGCGTGCGCAGTCTTCGTCATCCCGATTCCCACCGAAATGGAATCGGTGATCCGCCGGGTCAAGTTTGCTTTACTCCAGAAGCAAGAGACTGTCTTTTTTTTATTTATTGTTACGCCAGCTTTGTTACGAGCGTATGCAGGCTTGCATTGAAGAATTGATCACACGTTGTTGCTCCGAAAATATTTACCGTTTTCTTCTCCGGCTTGAAGGTAACACGATGTGAACTGTTGTATCTCTTGTCACCGAGGTGACAAATGAAAGCACACACACACACACACACACACACAAAAAGGGTCGAGCCGGTCTCTTAAAAAGAAAAAGGAGAAAAATAAAAACGCGAACACCGCAGCCGTACGCGGGCACTGTGATTGTCTACTCGGCACATATCGAACGAGCGGGGCTCCTAACGCAGCGCAAACACCGGCGCCCACTCCGACCAAGGGCCGCGTAATCAAATTTTGGATTGACGCGAACTCCTCCACTGGTAAAAGCGCGGGCGCCGCTGATCAATAAATACCCCGGCGACGCGACCTCGACCGTGTGCGCGGTCGAGAGGAAAAACAAAGGGAGACAAAGGAGTGAGCGGGTGGGGGACCAACGCAGCGCTCGGCTCCTCGGGCCCGGCGCAGGTTAGCCCTTCGCGAGGGCACGAGACGAGGCCGCGCCTTTCACTCCAACTCCCGAGTCGCGGCAGGGGCACGTACAACAACCCCGGTGTCCCCGACGACGAGCCACCCGGAACAAACGCGCGTGGCGGGAACCACAATGGACCGTTTGCCAAATTACTCGAGCACAAAACAGACTCGTACGCAAGGCGTTACTTCTGTCTAGTTACCTTTTCCGGTAAAGAAGTAACGAATTAAAGTTAGTGTTCGAGAAACGGAACGCGTAACGTGTTTTCGGTGCCTTTTGATGGAGTAACCAGGAACGTTACTTCGGTACTTCTGGAGGAGAACGTGTGCAACTCGAGTTACCCTGTTTTGTGTTTTTGCCCTGGCTCGTGCCTGGCCTTTCACGGCAAAGAAGCGCCAACGAGAAAATAGAGAGTTTTAGAATAGGGGACCCCAAAGCTTGGGGGCCCCAAAGAAATAGGGGCTCACCAATGCGCATGCGCAGAACCCAAACTCTGTTTGGGGGTTTGGGTTGGCGCTTGGGCCCCCAATTGCTTGGGGCCGGGTTGCGTCGGCAAACATGGCGGTACCCTTTCCGCTCGCTTCGGAGCGAATTCGTCATGGTCGCTGCAGTATTAGGCAATTTCATTGCTAATGAATAGTGCAACCGGCTTTCGCTTTGCTTTATCTCGCTCAAATCACAAAGAATGAGCGGTGGGCTCGCCCCATTTTAAAGATTGTCCCCGAGTCTGGCCGTTCGTAAGCCTAAAGAGACGCGGTCATCGTTGACATGGCAACGTATGGCTACTCCGTGGCTCCGAGTGGATTTCGTTCGTGGCACGATACCTGCAGCTTGAAAACAAGTATTTCAAGGCTTCAAAGTCGCTCCAGCTCAGATCTCAATAGACCCTTCCAGAAATTCAGTCTGGCCACCTCGATAGCTATCATCACCTAAGTGTGTATCATCTGTACATGCGAATGGCGGCCTTTCTATGGCTGGTGAAGGAAGAACTTGAAGACAGAAACCGATGCGGAGCCTGAGCATCTAGACTTATAAGCTTATATGCATTACGCATTTGAGGCTGTCATGCAAGTCCTTGGAATGCTCGGCTGCAGCACGCCCCATGAGAGCTCATGACAATGAAATGTTAGTTTTAGTGAGAGGCTTACTCAACTATAAGCGCCTTGTGCAGAGCGGTAGTTTCTTGACACCATCGAAACTGAAGCAGATAGAGAAATAACCGTTCAACGGAAAACACCCTAACTTTCGTACGCCTACCGTTGATGAAAAGGCACCAGATTTTATCCGCCATTAGCATACAGCAATTTGAACTGCTATTTCAGACACTAGATGGCACTGAATTTGTGAAAGGGTCTATAGTGCAGCTGCTCGCAGAGTATGCGCGCTCGCGTTCGCCTCAGTCTCGGCATTGTTGAAGGCCTAAATCTTCGGCTGCAGATGGTCAAAGCGCACACAAACGCCCAAAAAATTCGAGAACGAGCCATACCTAAAACAGCGCGCAAGCACAGGAGGAAGAAAATAGAACACAGGAAAGAGCGCTGACTTCCAACTTATGTATTGTGAAAGAAAGAGAAAGAGGAAGCTTCAGACATGAAGCCCACGCGCACCCAAAAGGTAAAAAGAAGAAAGAATAAAAACAGATACATTACAAAGTTGCAGTAGAAAAGGAGAAAACTGACATTATAAGGTCACGACGAAGAAAAGATGAGAAAAAAGAAGAAAGAAAAACAACAACGTGGGCTTTATGTCTGAAGCTTCCTCTTTTTCTTTCTTTCACAATACATAAGTTAAGAGTCAGCACCCCTTCCCGTGTTCTGTTGTCTTCCTCCTGTGCTTGTGCGCTGTTTTAGGTATGTCTTCTAAGTACCAGCTATACTCTGTTTCACCTTATGATGTACCGCAGGAAAGGCTACAAGCACGAGCTCCTTGCTCTAGGGCACATCTCGGCGGCACAAGCTCTCGTGCACCAAGGGCAGCTGCCAACGCTATGGGCTCGCGCTTCTATAGCCTTCGCTGCATAAGGTGAAACATAAGGTGAAACGGAGTAAGCTCAACTCTCTATGTTACTACGAGAACAAGCGCCAAATTAGAGCGCTACGGATTGGATTGTTTTGGCTACACCCGTAGCGGGATGGCCGAACGAGTCGAGGCCGATCCAAGGCCAGAAGAAAATGGCGGAAGAGAAGGCCCCCGCTCGCGTTCGCTTCTCGATCGACGATGACATTTATGTGCTAAGCGAAGTGTGCGCCACTAACCCATTCCAGGATTCCAGGAGATGGAATTCAATTGCTGAAAGGGTCTCCGAAGCAATCGGAAGAAATTTCTCCACGCGGGCCATCCGCGACCGGGTCGACCTGCTGCTGGCACAGTTTAATACGAAACACAGATTTCCCGGTGACTTTTGGTAACGTAACAAAAAAAAAAACAGGTCTGTGTGAACAAGTCTTTAATCCACGGAGTAGCAATACGTTACCATGTCAACAGTTACGACGTATGTTTAGGCTTAGGAACGGCCAGAATCAGGTACGATCTTTAAAATGGGGCGAGCCCACCGCTTATTCTTTGCGACTTGGGCGAGATAAAGCAAAACGAAAGCCGGTTGCACCATTCATTGGCAATGAAATTGGCTAATGCTGGAGCGACCATGACGAATTTGCTCCGAAGCGAGCGGAAAGGGCGCCGCCATGTTTGCCGGCGCAATGGACCTCTTGGCGAATATGTGCTGCCACCTAGACACGCGAATCGGTTCGAGACTATAGTGACTGGAAAACAACGCGCGCCCAAGGCCTCTCCCACCCGTTCCACACCCAAAACGTCAGCTACATCCTGTTCACCCATTGAGGCGATGTGACCTAGATACGGCTCCCCCAAGCTCACCTTTGTCCCCATCGTGCGTAATCTTCCGCCCCGAGGTCGACACAACGAAACCGCTCAAAGGCGAGAAATGCAAGATGGCGGATTGTTTGGAACTAGATACTCTCGAACCCAGGCGCATGAAATACTCCGCGCATGCGCACTGCGTATTTCTACAAAAGGTCCATTCGGCCCCAAGCAATTTGGGGGCCCCACGCTATTTTTCGAATTTCACGTTGGGGGCGCGCGCCAACCCAAGACCCTGGGTTCTGCGCGTGCGCAGTGCTAAGCCCCAATTTCTTTGGGGCCCCAAAGCTTTGGGACCCACTATTATATAACTCTTTATAACTGTCGTGCTGCATCAGCTACAGGATGGGCTAAAAGCAAGCTACGCTTACCATGCGTCGTGCCTGTGACCGGGGAATGGCCCGTCGAATTCGCAGATAATTCCATTGGCGCACATGATAGCCTGCTATTTGAGGGCGGGCACTCTCTTGTGACCAGAGAAGGAAATCTTCTGATTCAGAGACGTTCGGCAGATGGGTCTTGCTGTGCCGTTCCAACTGGTATTACCCTCCCTATTATTTGTGCCGCAAGCCACAATAAAGTATCGTTTCAGCGCAAATGCTTTCCGTTTTAATAATTTTTCACTGTTAAGAAGTTCGTTCCTTGTCCACAATGGCGCCGCATGCGAAAAAGGCGAGCGTGCCGCGTTGCGTCGTCACAAACCCTATTCTATAAGCATGCTGCGTGAGGTGTCGTTGCGTTGGGTACCCCAAAGCGTTGGGTTCCCCAAAGCGTTGGGGCCCCCTATTCTAAAACTCTCTAATAATAAAAGGACGCACAGGAATGCGTAAGAAAGCAAGACGGATAATTAAAGGGAAGCTGAAACACTTCTTGAGAAAAACTAGTTAGAGGTAAATTCTGGCGTATTTTTATTCCGTGAATCTGAATATCACGTTCATTTTCCCCGAACATGTAACTAAACGCGAGGAAACACGAAGAACCTCCGACCAGTCGTGACGTCATACTAGGATCTTTGGGCCGCCAAGCACGTGCCGCACGTGTGGGCAGCGCGTGCAATTGCAAGCTTGACAGGTATATTTTTCCGCACTGACCCCAGCCGTGACGTCTCTTTCTGACCTTTTTGAAAATAGCAAGAGTGCGCGTGCATAGCTTTGACAGGCGCTGAAGATGCGCGAGAACAGAGATTCCGAAAACTCCTAGTGTGACGTCACGCCCCAGAAAGGAGGGGCTTCGGCGGTACTTTAAAATTTAATTTATGCAGCCTCCGTACACCGAGTTGAAAAATATTCTCGATATTCGTAATCCTGGAGGCCAAATGAAGGCCATTGAAGTGTTTTTTCTCAAATACAGAACCGCTTCAGTTTCCCTTAAGGAGACCAAATATTGGAAGGTGGCTACCTCTGCAGAACAAACGACACATTGAAAGTAACGAGAAAGTAATTCGTTACTGTTTAATCTCTGTAACGAGTAACGTACTTAGTTACTTTTGAAGCGAGTAATGATATCGGTATCAGGTTACCTTTTCACTAACGTGTACATGTCGGGCATCAATGAGAATAATGGGAACGAGATACACGTCTGCATGCCCTCGCTTTATCTGTATCAAATATTCAAAGTAAATATGCAGTCAGTAATTGACGAGCGATCGTGCAAAGGACCATTTGTTTTAGGTTTCTGCTTGAGAGAACTACGGGTGCCGATGCCAGCACTTAAAACGCATGTAACTGCGGTCGCAGCACGCTCCTTCACGCTTGGAAACACTAAGGCGAGTTCCAAGGAACGCGCATTAATTAAAAAGCCTTTAACACCACGAAAAAATGATATATGCATAAATTGGTTTGCACAAGGCGCTATGTTATGGTGTTTAGACAACAATAACTAATTTTACTTCGTAGAGCGGCGTATTTCCTGAAATAAATGATCGAAATTGAAACCCTTGCGCAGACACCAGAGCGGATACATGGGACGCCAGAGACAACAAAAGTTCCTTGAGATGTTTCACACCCTGCTATAAGCGTTCTAGACGTCGATACACAAACCCAACTCTGTTACATCATGGCGCGGTGGTTGCGCGTCGAACGCACTTCCGGTCTGGGGCTGTGGGCGGAAGTCCCCATGCGAGACGTGCATTCTTGCATTGTTTTGAAAGAAACCAGACAAAACCCCGCCTTCTTGTCGAAACGCCGCGAATGGGGCTGTACCATAAGAGTCGAGAAAAATTCGAAGGTCAGTTTTCATGTGCTCGGTTCGTCCGAGAACGAGGATGTGTGCTGTGAAAAGGGAAAACCAGAAGCCGTCAGACCACGATTGCTTGGACGTGAAGCGCTTTGGCTTGAATTCACGTGTACTTGTGGTCGTCAGATTTATTTGTTTTGTTCCAACGTGAACATGGGAAAACAGTCAAGCTGTACGGACCACCTGCGGACTACGTTTAGTGCGTCTTCAAGCTCAAACGGCCGCCTGATTGTTCGAACTGTCGTCTGCTCTTTCAAACGTTTCTGCTTGTCGTCTGCTCTTTCAGACGACAAAGGCCCGTAGACTAAACGTTGGCCCGGTTAAAGCGATAACAAGTAAGTGCAGGCCTCAAAGGACTTAAGTTTCAAGGTTGGTTGGGGTAAGCAGGCTCAATGTGAACAGTAGAAACAAGGAAATGTTGATCATTGTTACCAGTGGCCATCACCAACTTGTTATGCCTGATTCACTAGGTCCGATTCTGCTTGCGATATTCATTATCGACTTCGACCATCTCAGCTACGGTTCACGCTTTTGCAGCCCGAGCGACTGAAAATTGGGAGGGGAATCTCATCATGCGAATCAGGCTTTGGCGTCCATTCTGCGACGCCCACGCGGAATGAATCGCCGCAGGTAACATCATTCACGCGACGTTTTGCGGTGTAACGTGCCTCGTTAATTTTGCTGAGGCCGCTCAAGTACTTAGACATTGCCAGGGAGATGTAGAATCAACAATTCCAACGTGAAAAGGAGCACGGGGACTCACACCGACGCCGACAATGTCAAATTTCAATGGTTTGTTTATGGGCGACGGCGAGCTTCTTGCCCACACTCCATCCCGAATGCGCGGCGCTGGTGACGTCCGCTAGGGGCGCTCCGGTTTGTTTGTAAACACGAGTTGGTCGATAAAAAAAAAAAAAAAAAACATGTCCTCAAAATTACGTTTCATGGGTCCACATATTTTTATTAGTGAACATGTCACTCAGACGCCTTATTATTTTTTAAATATTCAGATTCCCACGTCGTCACTGAACGTGGATGAAGAAAGGAAAGTGGAAATGCCATGAACGGTTGCTTATCGACCGGCAGTATTGCGGCAAAAAGCTGACCCCTAAACCGCGAGCATTTTTTCTTCGCAAACATTTAGTCACGCACAAATGCATCGTTGGAGGGCCCTTAAGGCTACGCTTGAATACGTTGATGTGGGTTACGTCGAGATACGACTGCGAGTTATCATGGCAACAGAGAGTGCGTCATTTGGTTTACGTGGCAACTGCCAGTCTTCTTTGGACGTACGCCCCCATAAAGTACTCAAGCGTAGTCAAACGATACCGCGCGAATAAAAACTTTACCTGTAGAGGTAAGAAAGCATAACGACGTCGTTACCTCGTGTACACCCTCAGCTATGTATATATATATATATATATATATATATATATATATATATATATACCTTTTACATTTTCCCGGTCGATTGCTCTCAAACTACTCTGCCTCACACACACACACACACACACACACACACACACACACACACACACACACACACAGACACAGACACACACACACACACACACAGATATATATATATATATATATATATATATAGATATGCCTGTATTTACATTGAATTCAAGACGAGCGCTCTGTGACCTGCACTATTCCGGCTGGTTCTAGGCAAAAGAATTTTCGTATTGTTTATCGTTAATAAAATACATGCTACGTTCACAATGAGGCTCTTCACTAACCCTCGTTCCCTTTAGATACGAGGGGCCTTTGCTTCCAACTCAATCTTACCACCGTTACTCCTCTCTATTCGCTCTTGCGTGAGTTGAGACGTGGTGGCGCGAGCGTGCAAAAAGCCCCCAACCACTGCCGTTTCCGAACTAGACGGCGGGTTTCGCAGTATTTGCGAAATCAGAATATCAAATATACAGGCTAGCTTCTGGAAATGGTCACTTATAGCACTGTCAGACTTTGTTCATTCTTGTGCTAAAATAAAGACGAGTAAAAAAATGAAAGACGCTTACAACTCCCTGTAATGCCGAGTCAGAGCGCAGCTCCTGAGGAGGAGCTAGGGGAGGACACGTAGGGGACGGTATGCCCCTCCTCCTCATCCGTACCCTCTCCTCTTTCCTCCTCATTCACTCCTCCCGTGTTCCTCGCCTCCTCTTCTCCTTCTCCCCTTCCTCCTCCCCCCTCACCTCCTCCCTCCCGCGAGGTGCATTATGGAAAACGTCCCATTACGCAACGCGCGCGTCACCGTAGTGCATTATGGGACGTCTCCCATGATGCACCACGCGGTTACGCCGACACGTCACGCCGACGCATTAAGCCAACGCTTTACGGTTACGCCGACAGCGACGCCGACACCGCTCAAGCCGGAAACGGGCGCCTAAGAGCTGCGCTCTAAAATAAGGAAATAAACGTGAACCGAAAGTGTGCCGGGGTTACCCAATAAATGGCGCCCCTGAGATTATTAAAAAAAAAAAAAAAAGGCGAATGGATCTACTTTTACAATTCCTGACTTAAAGCGCCATCACGCGTGGAGTGAGATTTTCTCTGGGTTCGAGTTCCTGCATGGAGCAGATGGTTAGTCCTTCTTACTGCTTTGCTCGAAGTTACAATTCTAGAATGCAAAATTACCCCGTACAGTGCAGGGAACACTATACCCGCGGACAACTTCTCGTTGTTATAGAGTCAAGGCTAGTGCCACTAAATAAGCTACGCTTCAGAGTAACGACACTTGCCCATATTGTGGCTTAAAATCATGGTTGCCAGTTATTTGAAGCTTTTTCTGAAATCCCTGGAAACGCTTTTCCGTCCTCCACAAATGTCTAAACATTTCGCGGCAGATCAAAGCAATATACATGAGCGTCCTAACATTGAATCTAATGCTGAGGAAGTCGCACTTTTGAATCATGACGATCGGCAGTTGCGTCTGCTCTGCACAAGCACCAAAATGGCGGCGCCCACAACAATGTCGGGGGACAGAGTGTCGATACTCTAAGCGCAGCTCATTTAGTGGCACTAGTCAAATCTATGGGTGCATACGTGCGCTTGCACATTTGGAGCACCCATCAAAGCTGAATGCGCGCACCATTCACTTTTGAATTGCCACAAAAAGTTGTCAGATACTACCGGGTGTTTCAGCGAAGAATGTAAAAAATCCCTAAAAAGGTGGGTGTGAAAAAAACAAAACACTTTCCGGGAACTAAGTGCAGCCACGGCGGACGTCTGGGATTGCAAAAAAATCATAATTATTAGCAAAATAAGGAACTAAAATTTACTAAAAAACTTTTTATTACTGAACTTTACCATATGGTTGCAATTAGGAACCCTAAATTAGCTCAATTTGAAAACATATAAAGTAAAAAAGAAAGACATTTACGGCGTTCAGAAAAAAACAACAAGTAAGTTTGGATGCGTTTTTAGTTTCGGTTTCCGGTCGGAGTGCATCTTTGCGATAGCGGTCCTGCCCTCTGGTGGTCGGGCAACGTACGAGCGCGGCAACGAGAGAGGCGAGGCGGTAGCTTCGCGCCTCGGCTACGTGGGGGCAGGTGCGCTGGCGCAAAATTTCGCTCCGATAGGAAACCGAATCCCAGAAACGTGACCAGATTGAGCGTTTGTTAGGAACGCCGTAAAATGCTGTACATACCCTACATATTTCTAAAAAAATAATTTTATTGTGGTTTTAATGATGCTCAGAAAGTTTCTGATTCGAACCATATGTTTATTTCCGCTAATCGAAAAGTTAATTAGTTAATTTTAGCTAATTATTGTTGTTGCTGTTTTTAATCTGTGACGTAAGCTGTGGCTGGAAGTCTGTTCCCGGAAAGCGTTTATTGCTTGCTCAAACAAACTATGTTTAGCTATTTTTAAAACGTTTCCTCGAAACCCCCGGTGTAGTAAAGGTAAGCCACGCATGGCGGGTAAAATCACGTCAGTGACAGCTACCTCGGGGACCGATGGTGAGAAACCTTTCAAAGCAAGTAAAGTTTACGCAAAGACAACAGAACGAGGCGAGAGCGACCCGTCTCGTCTCAAGGGTTTTTAAGTACGTACCATTCCATTATCTCGTGTTTGTGAAGCGTCAAGCGCGCGTCAATGCGACACAAAACAAGAAAGAGATATTAAATACTTCGATATCCGCGCGAAAAAAAAAAAAAAAAAGCATCAACAAGGTTTTCAAGACTGCCGATGAAACGCTGGCACAGTGTAAGCCCCTGGCGGGACGGAAGCCCACTTTAGTTTTATTCAATCGGGAGCTTGGCGCAGCTCTCGGGGTGTACGCTCTTGTTTTTCGGCGGACGCGCGACGGCGCGGGCGTCACTGGAACGGGACGCCGCTGACGCTTCTCCCGCAAACCCAATAAAGCCGTCAACAAAGCGCGAGCGGCTTCGGCAACGGCAGCGGAACGCGTGTGTGTGGGGGGCCTTAATGCGACATTGGTAAACACGCTTTGAGAAGCACCACCGACACACATGCTCGCGCTCCATGCGATAAGTATAGCTTCAACCAGAAATGTACGCGATCTTTAAAAATATGGTAACCAAGTACCGTTACTCGTTACTTGTAAAAATAGGAACGTTTTTCCTTTACTGCGTCTCTGAAAAGAACGCTTTGCTTGAGGCTAGAAGTAATACGTTTTGCGTATATTCAGAGCGCGCTGAAGTGTAGCCTCCATTGATCTTCTACGCACATGCGCAGTGGTGGGCGTTTTCGGCCACGGAACGTCATGTCACGTTAATTGACTCAAAAGACTCTTCTTCGAAGCCTTCTTGGATTACTTTGTTGGCAGAAGTATACGTAACGCCTCACATATGTAACGCATTACGTAGAAGTTGGAGCCTCCCGCATCACGCTTTCGGACTTCAAAGTAGAATAATCTGTACGAAACAATTGCCACGGTAACGAGCCGTATATTGGATTGACTTGGATTTTGTGACTCTTTTAACACTTCCATTATCAAGATTAAAAACAAAAAAAGAGACGAAACTCTCGATGGGACTGCGCTCAATCGCTGAGAAGGCGAGTGGAGGGGGGAGTCAGGTGCGTTTCTTTTGGAACATCTTGGAGTGATTGTACGACAAAGAATTAGGCAGAGTGGTGCCGAAATCGCCTTACGGTGATCTTGTTGTGCATCCGCGTGGTGCCGCACGTGTAAATGTTGTCCAGGGGCAGGCGGAAGAGAGCCTTGCCCGGGGACAGCTCCGGTTGACAGCCTGCGAAGAGGGGGAAAAAAAGAGGGAGGGGGGGGGGGCAGAGCGTGTGAATATGGAAGTAGAGTGAATGCGACAGATTAACCCCCAAATGATATTATGCGACTGTTAGAATAGGGGATGAGACTACGAACAGCGCGAACCGGTTTAGAAACTCTGTGTAAACGGGTGAGCCGACCCCCTATGCTTAATTGCAGCTGAGAGTAGGGCATACCATTCGACGCCACAACTGAGTTCGTCGTTCCCAGCACGTGCTCAGAACGAATTCCCATCTAATAGTCTGCCAGGAGTGAAAGTTGTGAAGGGTCGATATGCACGCTGCAGACGTTCGTCATCAATATTCGCCGAGCAGCGGTGGGCCATTTTCAAGTACGCCTATAGCTGAAAACAGCGCAAAAAAAAAAAAAAAAGACAAAGCAGAAAAAATGAAAAAAAAAGATCGAGAAGAAAGTAAGGAATGATTTGATTAAAAAAATACAGTTTTGCGCCAATTGTGTTCACGATGTTTATCCAAGTAGCCGAAGAGTACATTTTGATGAGTCCTGGATATGCATAGGTGGCTTTGGTGATAATTGCAATAGAGCATCAGCAGAAAATGTGCACTGTCTAGTCATAGCTACGCAAATAACAATAATAAGTCCCCCTCTTTGAGTCGCCGACTCTCGGCTTGTATTGGACACGAATGCAAAGCCTCAGCGTTCGATGTCAATTTTCTTCCAATTGTTACGTAGGCGAGCTCGTTGGTTTCGGGCCCGGGTTCATAGATACGTCTTTAGTTCGAGAAGCCAAAACATGGCGCTAGTGAATGTCGTTTGATAGAATTTCTCAAGACGTGTTTAAACAAGATGCATTCGATCCAAATTTCGCCATATGACCTCTGAAAACGCCTACCGTCTGCATGCTGCGAACTTACGTTCGAAGCGAGTTTCTTTTCATTCCGTCTTAATTTAAAGGGGCACTCAAGTGGTTTTTGAGTTCGTGTTTTGATGATGACAGCTGAATTTAGACCTCCTAAGTATCCCTAAAAACCAAAAAGTGTAGTCATACGGTGATTATTTCTTTAATAAAAATGTAATTGAAGGCCGCCAAACCTCGGATCCACCCGAAAACGAAACCACTCTCATTGGTCCTCGCACGCTTATCAAAAGGATCTCGGGCCAATGGCGTTGGACGACGTTCCGTCGCGCAGTGATCCCGAGGTAGCCGCATCGGCCGAAGCTCTTTGTCATTCGAGCTTCGATCATGGCGGAGTTCTCTACGTTCGAGGACCTGACGATATTAAGGCTGAACTCCATGGAACGAATTATGTGACGAATAACTGGCGAACGCCGCCCGACGGCACGCTCGCTTTGCGCGCGACGTAGCAGCCACTGCGTTTATTCCACGCGCAGAGCAAAAGCCGCCGGGCGAAATTCGTCGGTTATTCGCAGCATATTCGTCCCATGGAGTTCAGCCTTTAGAGGTTGAAATTCTTCGGCGGACAGCCGACCTGGGAATGATTTCCTATGACGCCACTTCGACGTGCGATGTGGACGATAGCAGCGCTTCGGAGTCATGTTCGGGTTCCGAGGACGGCGAAACGCAGACCTTTTCGGGCATTCTTCGATTTGCGGTTGGGGCATGTCATAACCAAACCAACGTTTGGCATCGCAGCGTAACCTCTGGTACGTGATGTCGAACGATGTCTCCACGTTGACTTTCGCCTCGGGAGGAGGCTGGTTCAGACATGTGCAACGAGCGCGTTACCTACGATTGCGTCCGTTGCAACCGGAACGACCGCTCTGCGCCGCGCGTACACACACCTGCAACCACTACAAGCGCAGCGGGTCGTCAGCACGGCGACCGCTTCTATACGCAGCCGTCAGCTGTTTCAGCGGCCCCTCTAAAAAGGGGACGCACTGCTACTCAATGCCGTAACCGAATATAGACAGACAGTTGTCTATAGCCTAAAGCTTTATTATTATTTTTCTTGATAGGCTTGCAGGGTACAGTGGATGAAAAAAAGAAAATAAAAAGATGCAGTACGCCGTCTTGGACGATCACGACTCTAATACACGACATTGCAAAGTACAAATACCGCCACACGCCTTTTCTACGATTATAAAGACAATGTAATCTTAGCAGCGATATAGCAACGTAGAAATATGATTTCGTGATCAGATAGACGTTGCGAGCGTCCAAGATTTCTAACACTAATCACTTCTCTCCGGTGATGAAAACGCGTGAAAATTCGCATCCTTTATACGGTACGCGCCAGTAATACCTTGAACTTGAGCACACGCATGAAATGCGCCAAATAAGAAATCCGGGCGAAGTTCGAGGACTCAAATGCTTAGAAAGCACCACTGTAGTCGAAGTAAACAAACACGACGGCACGGGCGTTTCTGCTGTCTTGAGAGTGCCGCCACGACATCGCCGCACGAGTATACGTGGATCTTCCCTTTTAGTACGTGCTGGGTTATCATAGCGACACACGACGAAAATTCACAGTCAAGGATAGCGCTTTTACGCGGAACGACGAGCTTTCACCACGCCGTCCACGTCGACGACCACCACCGATGCCATGTTAGCGGTTAACAGGAGCCGGCCGGCCCGCGACCGACACGACCGGCCTGCAACGCGTGCAGATACGTGCGCTTCCGCGCATCCCGGGGGAGCGGGAAATTCACCCCCGCGGAGGAAGGCAAGGAGAAAACATAGTCCCTTGTTTGTGAAACGATAATTGCAGTATCGCGTATTCTAAACTAGAAATATTTTACGTCTTTTGAAATTATCACGCACAACATATTTAAATGAACTGAAAATTGTTTCTTTAGCGAAACTTTACAAAGGCCGCCAAAATTTTCAAACATACGATAATTTCATTGGTCCTCGCAAGTACAGAAAAGAGTCCGCACGTATTTTATTCCTGCGCGATTAATAGGCGGTTCTGCTTTCTAAAACTGAAGATACTCATTAACAGACACTTCCTTAACGCCATCGCACCAAAAAGTAGCTTCTCCAAAAACTGCTTGAGTGCCCCTTTATGTCTTTTTGACGGGCCTTGTAAGGACGATGTCAGCTACTTTAGTTCTAAGCTATAGGACGAACAATTTGAAGGGCGAGAGACTAAGTTTCAGGGGGGTAAAGCATCCTACTTATCTCCGTTAGCGGCAAGAGCTCCATTTCCTCTCATGATATGTTACTTTTAGAGCGCGGCTCTCACACACGCAAACACACGCACAGACACGCAGGGACAATCATTTTGAAGGAAGGACAATATATTTAATAGCCGTGTTGTTTTGCTTTTGTTTTTGGTTTTCCTGGAAGATTTACACAATTGTTCCGTATAATTTCCCCTCTCAAGCCTGAGAGCGATAGAGCGACAGCGACAAACTTTGTTCGGTCGAGAGTCTAGACTTTTTTGTGTGGTAGGCAACTGTAGTTTTAACTTCTGTGGGACACCGGTTTCTTCGCCCCCCCCCCCCCCCTCAGAAAAAAACAAAAGAAAGAAATCTACAAATATTAACGAGAAAAAAGTAGCTAGATTTAAGGTGAAGTTGAGCGTGCTTTTTGTGATTCGATACCAAGTAAGTAACAAAGGAACATACTGAGTTACTTTTAACAAGTAACTCTGCAGTCTCCAAGCATTCTGCATCCGTAGTATCACTATCTTTACTTTCAACAACAATAGAATTGGTCTCCTTTTCAATCAGTACAGCCGATAAGAAGGGATGTCACTTACAAATGGCCTCGAAGTCACTGTGGTGGGAAAGGAGTCCACCCCTTTCGCCGCTGAAACACGCATTACCACTGACGCATCGCACCAATCTTGTCGGTGTGACAGTTAACAGAGAAAAAAGGTGTACATCGTGAAGCAGTGTACACTCAAGCAGCTCTTTCAGAGTGTTTCCTCAGTCGCACTTTTAGCAAGGCGTAGATTAGTGCCCCGTCAACAGCGCCCCTACACTCGGGGACAACGTTTTCTGGCATTTCCGAAGTAAAGATCACGCGAGCACAGCGGCGTTCAATATGCGCGTGCACACGGGTTCGGCTTCATTACCAAGAAAGGTTGTCCCCAAGTGTAGATCCGCCGTCCCGCTGCTTACGCATCCTACACAAGACAATCTGCAGACACTGTCTGAGTCATTCCTTGTAAGAACTTCACATTGGTCATGCAAAAACTGTCTGCAGACATGTTCGAAGCATACATGTGTAAGAAGCAAACATGCTTAGAATATGCTTGAGACCTGTCCGCACATGCCATCGTGCCTGCAGCCAGCGCATGTGTCTTTTGTGTGATGTATGAGCAGTTTCAGTGCGCCTTTAGAGTATTTACTCAGTCGCAGTCTTAGTTACGAGTAGGCGTCTACCCGTCGATTGGACTTCAATGACAAAAAGTAAGGCAGGAAAAGAGTCAGTCTTCCTGTCGTCAAGGGGATACCCAATCCGACGCAGCTGCGAGGCCTCGACACATAAAGGCGCAGTCATTGCCAAATGAAGCCCAAGCGACCCGCAACGCCGTCCAACCCCAACCCGCTTCGTCCGAAGAGCCTGGCCGGAGACGCCAGCAAAAACGGGGCTCCGAAGGGAGGCAGACAGGCGACGCAAAAAAACAAAGTCCCGAAAGCCGCCGCCACTGCAGCCACGGCCGCTCTTCCTCCCTTCCACGCCCGCTGTTGACACGTTCGCTTTAATGTCCCGCCGAGGATTTTCTCGGAGGGATTACCGCAACCTCGTTTCGCTCTGGGGATTTGACACTTCGTTTGCGAAAGCCGGACGCGGCCCAGTGCCTCGTGTGAGCCGGGTGCGCGAGCGCAGGACCCAATCAGGGAGAGGCACACGCAGAATCCGAAACCCCAATAACGACGCAGAAACTGTTGCCCTCCTTGCGCCTGGAACAGAAACCTGTCAACGCGTTAACGAGGTGAACGGCGCTTATACCAGTATATAATCGGAAATACTAGACAGAGCCCCGTTTCAGGCGTCCAAACTTCGATCAACGTGCTACCGAATAACAGGCTCGAAAAGTGGGCCGCTTAATGCATTCCCACTGCAGAAATATACTAAGCATGGACGAAAGTTGACACCCCGCCAGAATGCAGGACACTATACTCGTTTTCACCTCAAGAAAAAAGGACGTTTTGCGCATTGTTCATACGCCGGGCGAACTAGTTCTTATAAGATTTGGTTGTCGGAGGAAGAAGCGATCCTTTTGGCGTTTGAAACGTATACGTCTTGATTAGATAACATATATCTAATCTAAAATGAACCTACATATATATTAATTCTACTCGTAAACGGAAAAATTAGTAATGCTCCGCGAGGAGCCGGACTTTTTTTACTTCGGTTCTTGAGGGGAAAATGGGTATAGAGGTTGGAAAACATATCACAAAGTTGCGAAATTCGCCGTTACCGGATTGAAGAGTGAAAAAAAAGTTCGCACACGAGTTCACGCGATCGGGCTTCACAGCTTTTCATGGCAATGAGGCCTAAGCTACGGGTATTAGCGGCGAGAAGTTTTGGTGGCGCCCTCCTGTGGTTCCCCCTTGTGACGTCATTACCTTGCAAACAACAAGTTCGATGGTGTTTGTTATTAGCATGGTGGAAGCTTGAAATCATTGCGCTCTCAAAGGAACACTGCCAACACCGTCAAAATTAAAGTTCTTTCATTCCTCTTATTTCCGTCGATGATAAATCCCCTTTACGACGTCATAGTCAGCGTTCGGCCAATCGTGGAAGGCCGACCACAGCGACGCTTTCGGTCGCGCACGGGGCTAATAGGAAGTATTCACTGGCGGCCATAGCTATGTGCACGACTGCTGAGCGCGTGCTGATGGCGAGCTTCCACAGTTCTTTTGTAACGTGCATTTCGCACCCTTAAGATTGCCGGTCTTAGCAGCCTATTAATGTGGGCTCGTTCAGAGCATGCGCTCTAGACATCACCCACAAATATGGCGCCCAGTGAATACTCCTTATACCCGTGTGCTTGCGCACATTGAGCGCCGATTACAGCTGAGCTCGCGCGGTCTTTACTCCTTCGGAAATGCCAGAAAACGTTGTCCCTGAGTATCGATGGTGTACGTTTCATTAATGACGAATCTTTCAGAAGGATTCATGGCCGAGTGGGCTAGATCCAGACTTGTGCCTATCTCAAATACTCTACTCAAGATACTGTATCTTAAATACTTTTTGGAGTATCTTGGTATCTTACAAATACCTTTGATGGAGAGTATTTAATACTCTATTTTAATTACAATTTCGAGTATCTTGTACTCATTATCTTAAATACATTTTTGACATTCCGCCATTTTCTGAGTTTTTCGGTATGAAGTGGCGTGGGCGTGGCACGAGCAAACGTGAACATTCTTTCGAGCAACCGAATCCTGTTGCTAGCTCCGATTAGCTATGGTGACTTTAAATGAGCTCGTGAAAATATCGCTTTTTTGTCGACTGTGACTCATATTTCAGCCCAAAGTTCGTACAATGAAGGTTCTCCCCTCGCCTTCCCAAAGGCGCCTTTTGTTTCTATCGAGTTTCCCCCAAAAAAATCCTCAAACAAAAGGTGTGGTTTTACGGAAGTAAAGATGCCACCCTGAGGCGCAAGCAGACCGGGAAACGACCTACGAGAACAATGCAGACTTGAGTATCAAGAAAATAACAAATAGAAGAAAATGAGAAGCGGACACACACAAAAAAGTAGACATTTTTGTTTCGCTTTTTGTATATTTGATCCTGCTAAGGCAAAACGTCGAGGTTTTTTTTGTTTTGTTTTTTCGTTTCTTTGTGTTGTCAGTCCGGCACTTATTGCTCTCGCGAACATTGATAAGCAGAGAACAGTACAGGAAACGAACTAGGAGCTGGATGGCCTCTCAAAATGCCAACAAAGTGTCCCCCGACGTTGAGTGCTTTTCTGAACGCAACCTACTTGAAGAAGGTGCGACCACTGCCGTGGCTATTATGTGGGTTCTCTTTGTTATCCATTCACTCATATCCGTGTCCCAAGTATGGGAAATATGAATTGTAGTTAAACGATGCGTCTAAGGTGCGCCGCAGGATGTGATTTTCAGTGATGTCACTATTGTCGAAGCGCTCTGACCCGTTTGTCACCCCCACACCTCGGTGTTTACCAACACAAGGCCTGTGCACATGCCCACAGGCCTTGTGTGCATGTTCGTGTCATCTTTTTTAATAGAGCGCAGAGCACAGTGTAATGACAAAATACCAACAATTAATGAAGTGACGTTAAGTGCCGGATCTCCCCCGAAAGCAGTCGTCAGAGGATGCGAACTTCACCCACTTGGGCTTTTGTACTGAGCTGGGCACAGTGCATGCTGCATTGCTCAAGCAGGCCGGAGTGGTAACCAAAGAGCCCCCCCCCCCCCGCCCTCCCCCTCACTGGAGAACACGAACTCCAGCCGAACACTGACGCCGCGTTCGGTTAAGTGAGCCGAGCACTGAGCCACTATATTTGTTGTCCCCATCTATCGAGTTCTAAAGTTAACCGCTTGGGGCGCCACGGTCTGATCTCCTCCCCAATAGCTAAAGCGACCTCTTGTTATCCCAGAAATGTTTTGCAACATCTATCAGTGATATTGCCACGCTCGCTGCCCAGCGAGCGCGTGGCCGAATGGTTACCGCGCTTGGCTTTCGCGCGGAGGCACTCGCGCGGAGGCTCTGGGTTCGATACCATAAAGCGGACTTCTCTTTTCTTTATCCCTTCAACTTGACATTCTGGTAAGCTCGAGAATTTTGTCGTCTGATCGAGTTACGAATGTTCTACGCGCCGAACTTTCTACGCCGAATGTTCCAGAAACCCACGCGGGTACAAAAGGTGCTCCGAGTGACGGTCCGGAGTCAGTCTCGCCCCAGCGGTCGATCCTGCTGTTTCGCCGACATCGACGCCTGCAACGCAAGCCTTTCTATATTTTGTTTTGGGAACAAGTTCGCCCCATTAAACGTTTAGTTTCTTCAGTTATTCGCTGCCTCATCTTTTATCATTCGTGACAATATTTTGCTCTTTATAGCGGACTGCATAAAATAGCCCTACGATGCTTTTTTTTCTCCCCATTTTGTGTTGTTGCGTGCTAATAAACCATTCTGGTGACCCAGATTTGCGGAGCTGCATAATTGTCGTTGTCAATGACGTCGATACAAATTAAGGAATGCGGAAGTATCTTCAAAAGTAACTGAAATACATTTCTAAGTATTTGTACTCTACTCAAGATACTTTACAGTGAAAGTAACTTGAGTAGTATTTTAAATACTTTATGAAGCAAGTATTTAGTAACTTAACTTAAATACTTTTAACGAGTATTTTGTCCAACACTGGCTAGATCACACTAGATCACACCACCTCGAAGCACGTGGAGCGAAAGCTCGCGCTGCAGAACCCAAGGATCCTGGGCTCCATCCCTACCCGTGCCCGTTTTGATCTGTCGGAGTGCGGTAGTGTATCACAACTGCGTGGTGCACGTTAAATACCCCAAGCTAGCGGTTGCACCGCTCAGGTTGAATTGCTTATCTAGAACTGAGACACAAGGCGCCCACTGAGGCAGACCAACTTCCGAATGTATAAACGTACCCACACAGCAACCTTTCTGATGTCTCTCCTGTCAACAGACACTAAACGTCAATACAGAAGCATCAATATCACCTTTTGTTTTCACGTCTCTCAATATTTATCTCAAGCTCATTGTAAAGCGCCCGTGTGCTTTTGAATGTCACAATACACAAAATAGGGCCAATCCGGCTACGTATACCCGACCACGGCCATCCAGGCGGCCACGATTTTCAACAAAAGTCACCGCGCTCACGGCTGAAACGTTGAAATTGTAAGTGCAGTTACTTCTACCTACCAGAACGCTCCCCTCTTTTAGGTTCTTGTTACTGCCGAAGTGGCAACTGCATGGTTCAAGTATAGTCCCACTCCGCTTAATGCCCATCGCGGAGGCAGTTAAGCCGGAACGCTCGCTTGTATGTCGTCATTAAGACAGAAGTATATCATTCGAACATAACCACACTCCGTTTGTAATGAGGAAAGCAAGTGTCACACTCCGATACACGAGAACTTGGCAAACAGGAAGGCTAGAAATAGAAAGCCTTATGACCACCACAGCAACAGCAGCGTCAGCGGCAAAAGGTTGTTTGCTTTAAACGACAATGGACAATGTGCCAAATCGAGTCGCCCCCTAACGGCTCAGGTGCATTCTACGAAACAATTGTTAACGAAGATTTTAGTTTCGGTTTCCTCCATCGCACCGCGGACAGCCGCAAGCGAAAACCGCGGACCTGCACCACGCCCCTCAGCGCAGCGTACCTCGCCGAGTCTTCGTACGTTGAGGTTTTCATGTGATGCGGTAAGTATACTTCTCGTGAATTTTTCTGGCGGTAACTGATTCAAGTTCGGGAAAGAGGAAGACGAGGTGACAGCTAGTGGCCAAACGAATCGGGGCAATGCAAATGAAAGAAGAAGATGGCTTAAGAACATTGGATAAAACACGACACAAATACACTGTGAAAGCACGATGCCAACATTTGTTCTGGCCCCTCTCGAACTCTATGGAAGTCGTCAAAAAACGCCCACAAGGAGTCGGTGCGTAGAGCAGTGTACGCCGATCGACACTAGGTTCAGTATCGCTGAAGCGACGTGGAGCTTCGCGTTGTTCGTCCCGCTTTTCGCACAGCTCCTCGGTTACCATGCCAGTATTGAACTAGCTCGCCGGCACACTTGCTTTAGTTACAGTGACTTGCCTTCACTTTGAATCAGTTACCATATGATAAAATAACGAGAAGCGAAGTATATTTACTACATCGCAAGCACATGTAATTCAAGTTCCAGTGCTGGAGAAAATACTCGAGAAAAGAATTTAAGTTAAGTTACGAAACACCTGCTTCTTAAAGTATTTAAAATACTACTCAAGTTACTTTCACTGTAAAGAATCTTGAGTAGATAACAAATACTTAGAAATGTGATTCAATTACTTTTGAAGATACTTCCGCAATGCGCAGTTTGTATCGACGTCAGTGACAAACACAGTTAAACAGTTGAGCAAATCTGGTTTACCGGAGTGGTTTATTAGAATGCAAAAACAAAAAACAGCAAAAAACCAAAACAAAAAAAAAAGCATCGCAGGACCTTTCTATGCAGTCCAACTATAAGGAGCAGGATGTCACTGATACATGTTACAAAACATTTCGGGGACAAGCAAAAAAAAATCGTTTAGATATTTCGACATTGCTGAATATCACGTCCTGGCGCACCTTAGACGCATCGTTTAACTACAGTTCATATTACCTATATGGGGAGTTCACTAAAATCGAACTTGCAATTAGGAAATGAGCGAAGTGATAACAAAGAGAGCCCACATAATGGCCACGGCACTGGTCGCACCTTTAAGTAGGTTGCGTTCAGAAAAGCACTCAACATGGGGGGACGCTTTGTTGGCATTTTGAGAGGTCACCTTGCTCGTTGTCTGTTTCCTGTCCTGTTCTCTACTTATCAATGTTCGCTCAGTGATCGCAAGAGCAATAAAGGCCGGTCTAACGACAAAAGGAAAAGAAAAAAACCTCGACATTTTGCTGTAGCGCGGTCAAATATGCAAAGAAAAAAAGTGCCTTGTTTTTGTGTCCACTTCTCAATAGGGAGTTTTAGAATAACGCTAGCGAGCGCACGCTAGCACTAAATTTAGCGCTTGCATTAGCGCACACTACGCAAGAGAGTTTTAGAATAGCGTTTTCTCCGCCGCGACGCAAAAGCCCGAGCACCTCGAGCTTGCGACGCCACCAAGATACAGTCTCAATTTTTATTTCACACGCGAAATGCTGTAAATCGAGAAAAAACCTTTTTTTTTTTTTTTGGTCCAGAGTAACATTCTAGGTTTGATTAAGAATGAGAATGCGACGCGAGCGGTCGACCGCGGTTGTGTCCGTTTGCGTCGCCTCGGCAAGAGAGGTCTCGTGTACTGACCTTCGCACATCGTACCTTCGCCGAGAAATGTTCGCGCGTCGCAACCATCAAGTTGCCGGTGATCGTTGCCAAGCCGAGTGCAATGCCGTCCCGTATTGAAAATCGCTGTCGCGAGGATGCCGCCGATGTCGCACTCACGACGCCGCCAAAGCGGCTGCAGCCATGGCCCTTTGACCATTCGTTTTTTCGTCTTGGCTTTAGCCAACTTCTCATCACGAATCCTCCTTGAAGGAGCGCAAAGACTCTTTGCGTACGCACACAATTTCCGAGAAATAGCGAACGCAAAGGACAAAACGTGGTTAGCGTTCAGCGTATGCGCAGTGGCAACAACGCTATTCTTTGCGTACGCAAAGTTTTAGCGTGCGCTATTCTAAAACTGGCTAATTTCTTCTATTTGTCATTGTCTTGACACTGAAGTCTGCATTGTTGTCGTGGGTCGTTTCCCATTCTGCGTTACGTCCCAGTGTGGCAATCTTTACTTCCGTAAAACCACCCGTTTTGTTCGAGGATTTTTTGGGGGAAACTCTAGAAAAAAAAAAAAAAACGCCTTTGAGAAGGCGAGGGGAAAACCTTTACTGTACAAACTTTAGGGTGAAATATGAGTCACAATCGGCACAGAAGCGATGTTTTTACGAGCTCAATCTAATTCATCGTAGCTTATCGGAGTTAGCAACAGGCGGATTTGGTCGCTCGAAAGAATATTCGTTTGCTCGCGCCACGCCCACGCCACCTCATACCGAAAAACTCGGAAAATGGCGGAATGTCAAAAACGTATTTGAGATAATGAGTACAATATACTCAGAAATATAATTAAGATAGAGTATCAAATACTCTCGATCAAATATATTTACAACATACCAAGATACTTCCAAACGTATTTGAAATACAGTATCTTGAGTAGAGTATTTGAGATAGGCACAAGTCTGAGGTTAACCTACGAAGACTCGGCGAGGTACGCTGCGTTGAGGGGGTTGTTGTTGGTCTGCGGTGTCCGCTTGTGGCTGGCCGCGACCCGATGGAGGAAACCGAAACAAAAGTCTTCGCTTGCAAATGTTTCCCAGAATGCACCTGAGCCGTTAGGGGCACCTCGGTTTTGCACATTGTCCATTGAGCTCCCAAGATTCTACTTTTTGTTTTTAGAGATTCAGAAATATAAATCACACCTCTACATCGTCGTGGAGCAACATCTATTACACACACCTACCATTGTCGCTCAATATCTTTCAATCAAATTTGTTCGCAGGCGTCCGCAGAAAGTCAAGTGGCTGATTCACTGAATGCGTCTCGACTTTCCCTACACGAAAAAGTACCTGCACCTTATAGTACAGCAAAGTAGAATCCACCCTGTGCCAACACTGTTCGTTGCTTCATACTCTCGAAGAAACACTACCCCTGTGGAAATTTTAGACCTCAAAGAACATCTGTGAAAGCGCTTTTAACCATCTCTGCTCAATGACCAAACAACTACGGTGACCTTACTAGGTCCGTGGAAAGCGTCCTCCAAACGCCTGAAGGCTACTAAGGCACTTTACACGAACAACTGGTTTTGAGTTACCAGCTGAAAAACAAAATTGAATATTTCTTCTTCCTGATCGTTGCCTACTCTTTTTTATGTAGTATTTTATTTTATTTCCCCGCAGCCAATACAAAGTAGCATACTGTGCCATTCTGAATTATTTGTTTTCCATTTCCACTTCTACTTACTTATATATACATATCTAAAATAAAAATAGCGACGCTGCATCCAACTAGTCTCTCCCGACATATTCTGGCACTGTCATTGCTCTCCTTGACTTTCACAGCCCTGTTCCGCTCGGGGGTTCTTTCCTTCTTGATTTCTAGCTCAACCGTGCACGCAGGAGAGAAATGGTCTTTCCACCGTTTCAAAACCAGAAACTGCCGCTGGGTTAAGTCGCGGGTAATCAGGAGCCGATTACCTAACAACAATACTGGACGTTTATTGTGGCTGGGCCATGGCGTCCTATCTGGATCGGAGCGTGCCGAAGCAGCGTGTACACGCGATGGCACGGCACTGTACAGTCTTCGAGTAAAGAGGACGAAGCCCGCAATCCGCCGAGTGTCACGCGGAACATAACACGCTGCCTCCCCGTGGAGATTTTCTAGATACCGAAGGGAAAGGCCGTCCTGGGCGGACAGGCCCTGCCGATCGCCCTCAGCGTGAACCCGGTGCTTCGTAAAGCTGCTGCCACACTGCTCGTACATCATATACACAAGGTTACTAGCTGCATTCACTGCAGACACGATGGCAGAACCTTCTGCGGACACGCCTCAAGCTGGTTCGCTCCATTCATTCAGGCATGCTTCGAACGCGTCTGCAGACAGTATGACCAATGTCATACAAGGAACGCTTTAGAGCGTGTCTGCAGACTGCTCTCTTGTATACGAGGTGTGACCGAGGCTTAAAGAATCGCCGACACGTCGTGCAAGCAGGTGCTTCGGAGGACTTCAGGACGTCGGCCGCCCCTTCGAGGCTTCCCGCAGACTCTTTTTCTGGGTCACAAGTTTGATCGTGTCATGTGCCTTGCTTCATCGATGCTACGGGTCGCGGAGGCCGTAGCGTCCACGCGCTACCGAGTCATCCTGAACTGGAGTACGTAGGCCTGCATTCTCCGCTTTACCTCGCCTATTTCCGGTTATTGTCACTATCTAACTGCAGACTTCGCACATTTCATCGAACAATATGCTCGATATCATCAAACTCCTTCGCTTTCTCTGTCAACGTCTCAGCCTCAGCTACGGGAGTGATCGACGCCTGTGACCGGGTTCGATTGTCTGTCCCGACTATATAGTATCAAACTTTCAAAAAAATACGTATCCAAACTTAAAAAAAAAACTCGCAAAAAACAAATTACGCTCCTGTTTTGGCGCTGCCAAGAACAAAGAGGTCCGATAGCTACGAAGCAACGACAGCTAAGGCGCCCAGCTTGCACTCAAGGTGCTGCCCCCCCCCCCTCCCCCCCCCCCCTTTAACACGTCGCCGTAGCGACGAGCGCAATCAAGATTTTCCAAAGGCAGCAGCGCTGGACGGCGCCTGGCTCCCATTTCAGTTCATTAGACCGGCACTTTGAAAAAAAAAAGAAAGGACCGAGGGTCCGCGAAGGAGTCAAGGATCGCGAGCTAATTAAGCGGCTAATGAAGTTTACGCGCCGCTCCGTCTGTCTCGAGACGTGTCGAGCCGATTGGAATCCGCCCCTCCTTAATTAATTTAAGACGGTCTCTGTCTCGGTTGCAATTACAACCGAAGAGGGTGGAAGGAGAGACGGACACAGGAGCGGGAGTGCGGACTCGGAATAATTGGCTGGCTAATCTGTAGCGAAATGGCGCCGCGAATTAGGCTAGCGCGACACCGAGAGAGCATTACTGTCATTTCTCAGTGTCAGGCCGTAACGGTCGCGTTCCTGCCGGGAGGAAAGCGGCCCGTCGGATCGAAAGATTGCCTCGATCGGACTCCCTTCCGAGGCCCCCTTCTTCGCGGCCCGTCCTGCTCGTTTTATCGCGTTATCGGTGACTGCGCGCTGACAAGCGACAGATGAGGGGGGGAAAGAGGGAACGCGGGGATGTTGGTGTCTATCTACACATTAGCGAACGATTGCAGGAATGAGGCGTGTTTATTTATACCTAACACGTTACAAGTAAACGCCCACTCATACAATACCGTTTGACGTCTGATTATGTTTGTGTGTGCGTGTGTGGTTACTTTGAGATACGGCTCGAAGTTAGCGTGCTACTAACCGAACGTGGTGTAGCTCGGTTGCAGAGCTAGGTAGCAGTTGTATCTCGATGCAAGCCACCGCGAATCGGAACAAATACGCGTTAGACGATTTGAGAGCGTGAAGGAAGTGCTATATTATGGCGACACTCGTTCACGCTGTAGATGAGACGGCTGCTAGCTCGGAGTCCTCATCGTGCATCAAGCGCCCCCACGCCGGTACGATTCTCGTTCAGATCGAAACGGGCAATTTTCAACGCCGAAACCTCGGTTCTGCAGCTTCCGCTTTATGAGCTCCGAGCTGTAATACGCCGCAACATAGTCGGACGTAGAAAAAAGGTACTGCGTCAATGGGCATCGACGTGTTGACTGTAACTCGTTACTTTTTTCGTTTACCAAGTAAATACCACCTCGTTACGTTTTCGGCGAATGATAACGTAACTTCGTTGCATCGTTTCCTACGAAGTTGCTTTTTTACCTGGACACCAACAACCTTACCCACAATTCTGCCGCCTCTGTTTTTTTTATTTTTTTATAGAATTTATAGGCGTGAAAAGCGGGAGAAACAAAGCAGTCCGCTCTTTATGGGCATGACTTTTCCTGATAATTAACATACAAAAACGCAAAAAAGACAAAAAAAAACCAAGTCCCTTTAGGTTTCTATTTTAGCTACTATAATATATATATATATATATATATATATATATATATATATATATATATATATATATATATATATATATATATATGCATATATATATATATATGTATATGGTGCACCCGAAGACGTTTGCATAATATATAAAACCCATTCTGCGCTTCCCCGCTAATCTGACAACTCTGGTTCCTTCTCCGGATTTGGTTTCCGGGCGCAAGCTTGCTGAGCATGAGCCAAATGCGTACCTCTTGCGTCGTTCGTTCCAGGCGCGGAGTGGCAAAGTAGCAAAGTTAGCCAGCCGAAAAGATGGGAAGGCGCGGCTCCGATAGCGCCTTCCTGTTGCGCTTGCGTGATTACATCAAGTTCCTCCACCACATCTCTGTGCGCAGCCGCTGCCGCATACGTGGGAGTGCCGAGTTAGCCATGGGGTAGGAGCGGGAAGGCGAAATGTTTGTCGCGGAGCAGCAGATAATTGCGGTAGATCGGCGCTAACGCACGCTCGTTTTCTGAGGTCACGGCCATGCTCCAAGTCGCACAACGCGTGTGTTACTTCCGTCTTGTCCTCGCTCTTTACTCGCGGCCAAGTCAAAGGAGCGCTGTGGCCACGTACTATGCGACAGTAGCATGTAACATCGCGCAACCAACACCCCAGAGAACACGCATGTTTTTTTTGGTTTTTTTTGTTTTTCGAAGATCAGCTATAAGTTTAATAAAATCGAGGTTGACCGCGGGTATATAATACGCATGATCTACGCTTGGCAGCATGGCAATTAATTTCAGCACTCATCATTAGTCTAGAACGGAAAATCTTCAATTCGTGAAGCGCACCCCTGCCGGCAATACCGTTATAACGTACACGTGTAAAAAATGCATACATTAAGCGCGTGCTAAAAACGTTTCGGGCATCTGTCGACCCGTAAGTCTCCAGAGAGGTTGCACACGCCTCTTAGGGAGGGTTTGTTTTGACTCGAGAGTTAGATCATTTTCCGTTCGTTCTCTGCTGGAAATGGGAGGCTTGGCGCTGCTTGAACATGATATTGCCACCTGCAAAGTTGAGAAGAAACGCTTCTCCGTACTTCTAGAAGGTTCGTGCTTCCCGAGTGTTATACGTAAGGAGGCCAACATGACCTTGCCGAATCAGTCATTCGAGTGTTCGACGCTAGAAAATTTTAGACCGAATGTTCGAGATACCAAGGGTAATGGATAAGGAGCCCAGCGCGGCCTTGCCGACACTCTCGCACCCTCGTGCTAGCCGGTTGTCACGCCGACCATTCGACGCTCGGCGCTGCTTTCTCGACGCTCGTGCTTCCCTTTGTTCCTGGCACAAATTCGCCGATTAAACCTTTATTTTAAGTTATGCGCTCGTCGATCTGTTTTCACCCAGGACAAGATAAGTGAGTGTTGCAAATAATGTATACCGTATAAGAAATAAATGCGAAGGGATCATTTACCCATTCATAAGTACGGCTCACCCCTTTCCGGACTGCGAAATTCACTCTCCTCGTTGATATACCGGATAATCGCAAAACGAAGGGTGGCCACACACCTCTGCGGGAAACTTCGTGAACTCATTGGAAGAGGAAGTCCGCGCCTATCAAAATGTGCGGCGAAAAGTTCCACAGCCAGAAGGCGAAAACGTAAAGGAGAATGATTGAGTTGTGAACATCGAAGATGCGACACGATAAACAACGTGTAAGCGAGTGCCATTGCGTTTTCGGCCCTTTTATTTTATTTCGCCGGGCGCATTCCCGAAGTCGCCTACGAAGCTTGGAGGGCACGAAGGTTGTGTTCTCGCAAGCTTGTGCTTAGACTTACTCTTCGGCATCAGGGATCTGACGCATGGATTCCCACGCCATAAAGACGCGACTGACGCGACAGGCTGGCTCAAGGCCGGATGCAGCATCTGGTCACAGCCAGGCGAGACCAGGCAGCGCGAGAGAAGAACTATGCGGCAGTCTGGGTCTACCTGCGGGACTCGGAGCGAGAGCGTTGCGCGACGGCGGCACGCGACCACCATAGTTTCCATGATGTAACCTAGATTTGTACTTCCGACTTTATTAAACCCAGTGTTGTTGTTTTTTGTTCCCAAAAGCCCACTTGTCAAGACCTCGTATATTTTCCCTAACATATTTCATTTTAGAGTATTTTTAACCAACGTTTCCAACAACCCTGGCGACGCTTCCAAATACTCCAACGCGATACACACTGCGTAAGAGCGGTCAACCCGCGAGCTTTGTTCTTTCTTTCCTCCGCTATCCTCTACGCTGTTCTCCCTGCCTTTCGAGCGCCAGCATTTCAAAAGAAGCTCTCTCCATATAGTTTGTGAAGCGCTGCCTAATGCCGCAGCCGCACGGCTCATACATATGGTACAAAAGATACACTCTGTTCACTGCAGACATAACGACAATTATCTGCGGACGTGTCTGCAGACCGTCTTTTGCACGACCAATGTGACCAGTTTACAAGGAACGCCTCAGGCAGTGTTTGCCAACTGTCTTTTCTATGATGGATATTAGCGGTAGGACTGCGGCTTCATTCTATAGGCTCCGCAGCGGGTAATAATGTCGCATATGGGGAACACGCGCAGCTGCGCGTTCGGAACGTCGCCCGGGGCGTTGGTACGAGAGCGCCGGAAGAGCCGACACCGAGCCGCGCCGCGGAGCAGGAGCGAAGCACGGCCGCCGGGCGGCCCGTTCCGCCACGGTCTCTTCGGACAGAAGCCACCCGAATAAGAGAGGGCCGATTTCGTGGCGGCGTGTTCCCGCGTACGACTCGGCGATCCGAAGCAATGCGGGAGTCGTGCTGAGCGTGCAGCGCAATCGCAAAACCAGCTTTAAAAAGAAGGTTAATACAAATATGGAAAACTGGGAATGCTAACGGCAAGATTTGGGATTCTTTTCTTCTCCGGGGTTCTAGCATTGTATACAAATCGGCGAAGGCGTGCCGTATGCACCTTTTTTGAATACTGGCTAGCAGAGCCTCGATTTGAGAGAGAGATAGAGCGTTCGCATTTTAATGGCGGACGTCTCCTGTGCAGATTGGACGCACGCGGGCGTGCGTTGCGTTGGCGCGTGACAACGAGGAGCGCGAATGGGAAGGCGGAGACGCTTGCGGGCGATCAACGCTTTCGCGTCCTTCCCTTGTATCGCGAACGCGGCCCATAAATCGCATGACCACGATCGAGCAGCTGCGAACACTTCGACATCCAGGCGAACTAATTCAGGCTGGCCCAATGTTACTAGAAACACTCAGCTGGGAAACTGCCATAGAGCCTGCTTCGAAAAAGTGGCTCCGATCCGTACTCGAGAATAGAACTAAAGGTGATCACAACGCCGCCATTTCTCCCGCAGCGGCCACACCGGGAACTGCACGGCAGCACGTATTGGTTCAGGTCGAGTCGCGCAAGGGTCGGTCGCGCCATCTCGCAGGGCCATTTCGCAGTAGCTATATAAATTAACTTTCATGTTTTGACTTGTCGCTAAAGGGCGGCGCTGTTATCGTATCTAGTTTGGTTTCGGTGGAAGCGCAAGGGAAGCGAGCGGTTCGCGTTTTGAAGGTGAGTTTCTAAACTGAGTGTTTTAGTAACTTTGGGCTAGCCAACACGTGCGGCGAGAGCCACGCGCTCGCTGAACCAACCAATAGCGACCCTTTCATCACCTGACCCCACTATCTCGCGTGGGTACAATAGCCTCCTCTATACTGACAAAGCCTGGTTGACCGCCACGAGACGCGGCCACCGAAAGTGAAAAGGTAGTAGTAGTACTTTATAGTAAGGTGAAAAGGGGGTAGAATCAAGGCAAAAGGTTAGTCTCGCAGTGGTGGGGTCAGCTTTCTCGCCTTGCTAGGGGGGTACACTCTTAAAAAAAAGCTAGTAAAACGCTAGTAACTGCAGCAGTTACTACCCCTTTCTGACCGTTACTACCTTTCCCTAACTATTTACTACCTCAAACGCGCGATAGGTAGTAAAAGGTTAGCAAATGCAGCCGTTACTACCCTTTTCTGACCGTTACTACCTTTTTACTAGCTATTTACTACCGCAAAGGCGCGGAGAAGATGGCGGCGCTTGCTTCATACCCGATTGCCAGCGTTAGCGACGTACTTGCTGTTTCGGATCGCAGGGGGAGGTATCCACACGCAATGGTAGCGTCAAATACTGTTTGAGGGGGCATGTTTAAGGGTTGGAGCTGACTTAATAACGATCGCAGCCTCCGTACCAGCCCGACGTGGAAGCCAGCGCTGCAGCGAGCGCAGCAGCCATGGTTGATGCAATGGCCATGCGGCTTACTTACCTTCCTTCTCGTTTGCATTCGTTTGTGAGCGTTTATATTTTCATTTTGGTTTTAACTGGGATGAAAATAGCCACGTAGCACATACTAAAAACGTTTCCCAAAACAAATAAAAAAGTTCATTCCGGTTTTTTATATTTTTTATTTCTGTATTTCTTAAAACTAATGTTTTTCTTTCACAAGAGACGCTTGGCAACATTGTACGACAAGTAAGTTGGGGCAAGTTGGGGCCAGTCGGTGTTTACAAGACGCCAATTTCTCCGATGTCAACCTGCCGCTTTTGCCTTGTGTCTTGTGCAGTTCTCGTGTTCCCGTGTTGGAGTGCATAGTTAACGTTCGTGCGCTCAACGGGGCGAGTGTGTGCGTGAACCTGGACTGATCTGAGGATATAGTTCTAATGAGCCGGTACCGCTGTCACTGGATTGGGTTTCGTCGTCCAAGAAGCTTTTCTCTGCCTCCTCCTACTTGACACTGAGAACTTCTTCACGGTTTGTGTGTGCTCGGTGGTTGAATGATTCTGATTGAGCTGTCTTCGGTCGTGACAGTGCACTGTCACAACCGTTGATGTGCGTCTTAAATTGTGTATGTAGCTTTAAGACTAATGGAAAAAAACTGTTTTGGCATTCTACGAGTCTTTCTGAATTTGCATATATCTTCCCCAAAAACGCGAGCATTCGTCAGTGTACTACAAAAATTAAGATGCGAACGGCACGCGGTATTAATTTTGTATGCATTTTTGTAGCGCAGCATGCGAAAGGAATGCAGCTGCCGTCGTACTCCCCGTCAGTTACAGCCTTCGTTCGCCGCGGGAGACGGCAAGAAAGCACTCTCTCGCCGACGGCGACCACGTTCGTTTTAAAAGCTGAACCGCATGCAATCGATTTAGCGAGCGACGAGACTATCGACGGAGACAGCGACGAGCGACGGCGATTTCTCACGGTCACCCGTCGCGTCGCTCGGTTTAGTTAATTTCTAGGAAATGTCGCTCATTGCCTTGGCCGCTTGTTCCCGTCGCTTTCATGCGGTTTGCCTCGTCGCGCAACTGACCTAGCGACTGCAAAGAACTGACGTGCTGATACACGACGACAAGTTTGTGCACTCAAATGGTCAGTATAAAAGACTTAAAAACAGTCAAGAAAGTTAGCAGGGAGGAAGTGGCCGAGTGGGCTAACGCGTCTCAGCTCGTAAGCTTGCGGTGGGAACCTCCTGGGTTCGATTCCCACTGCCCCCGCCCTTAAGTTAGCGATTAGAGTGATCGTGTGTTTGTGTTGAATGCATTGTGTCGATTGTGTGCTAAAAATGTGGATGTAATGTTAATATGTATATGAGAAAACTATAAATAGTCGGCGTTCTTTTTTGCGTACATTTAATTGGACGTTGACTAGCACCACCTGCATTACTCATTTCCAGTTACAATTTCTGTTGCGCCTGCCACGTGGTGGTAAGTGGCATAACCCCCACACCTTTTTTTTTTTTTTTTTTTTTTTCCACCGGAAATCACGTGACTAGTTGCGATTCCGCTCTTCCGTCGGGAGGTTACGCTAGTTACTAGCTAGAGGTAGTAAAATACATGGATTCTACTTTGAGGCTAGTAACAGTTACTAGCTTCTTGACCTAGTAACCGTTACTAGCTTCTTGACCTAGTAACCGTTGCTAGCTTGACCGTTACTACCTAAGGTTACTAGGTTCCTAGTAACATATGTGACAAGCGGTTACTAGCTCTTACCTAGTAAATACTACTAGCTTTTTTTAAGAGTGTAGGGGAAACCAAGAGTGGTTGTTGGAGAGGTGGCACAACAAACACAATTATACGTTAAATACACCACGATATACTATTCACAGTGAGATGCAAAAATAAACAAATTACGTGGCTAATTATGATCTTGGTTCTTTCCTCGCGTATTACAGGCTGCTATAGTCTGCGGATTTCAAATAGTCCTAATGTGAGTATATGTCCTAAGTCATAAGGTGAAGTAAATAGTAATAAGGTGAAAAAGGTGAAACATCATGAGGTGAAATAGAGTATAAGTGAGGTAGTCCAGCTCAGTTGAACTTAATGATCTTTGGCGGCTCAATGACAGTTAGCGCCCCCGCGTAACTCCGGCCGATCGCGATTGAGCCAACTGTCTTTGGTTTAATGACAGTTAAGGGCGCTAGTGCATATCCTAGTTGCACGAGCGCTCTCAACTGTCATCAAGCCAACGATAGTTGACTTAATCGCGATCGGCCGAAGTTACACGGCGACGCCAACTGTCATTGAGCCGCTAAAGATAATTGAGTTCAACTGAGCTGGCCTACCTCAATTTACTCTATTTCACCTTATGATGCACCGCAGGAAAGGCTACAAGAGCGAGCTCCTTGCAGTCTCGACAGTACAAGTTCTCGTGCATTAAGGGCAGCTGCCAACGCAAAGAGCTCGGGCTTCTAGCCTTCGCTGCGTACAGCATAATGTGAAACGGAGTATAGACCAGTGTCCGAAATCCTAGCCCTCAGAGATAAAAATGGAAAATAGTAATCTTAAACGCAGGCTCTTGTAAAGAGAGGGGCTGCGCATAAAACAATATTTTTGCTTTTTACAACACTCTTGGCATTGGTGTTGTTCTTGGAGCTTCGTGGCTGTACATTTCTGACGTTTTGCTCTACGATATGTGCGAAGGTTTCTGAAAAAAACAGTCTTGCAAAAAGCGCAGTCACCCTACTGTGTCATGACGTCAGCATTAACAAACATGGCGGTGCCCATGGAACACAGCAGACACTGGTCTTATACCCAATAGAGCTAAAGATGGTGGCGTCCGCCGCATTGCCGCCATGGCCAGCGCCAGCGAAGCACTTACTTTTGAGGAAGATTGGGGGAGGTATCCTAGAAAGTATCGTAGCAACAAATACTGTCGGAAGAGGTATGATTCGGGGCAAGAGCTGCCGCTAAAACGACCGAGGCACGTCGCAGAAGCCAAAACTCGGCGAAGGCGGCTATTATGACGTCGGTGCCGATAAGACTTTCCGTACGTCTCTCTTGCTTGTATTCGTGTGAGACGTTCTGATTATCGTTTCTTAATTCTAAAAATTAAAACAAAACAAAAAAATAAGTTTTGTTTTATTTTGTTTTAAGCGAGTCTAATGATTGAAAAGAGTGCATATAATTCATTTGTATCACTATATATATTTTTAAGGTAATGTGCGAGCAGTTTTGGTTTCGTTTCGGTTTCAACTGTGTCCCGTGACGCGCATCTTAACCTGGGTTTGTTAGGCCTCTGTACCATGTAACACTAGACAACTTAATTGAGTTCAATGACAGTTGGGAGATGCCCATGATCGCTGGCTTAATTACAGCTGAGAGCGCTATTGTAACGAGGGTAGTATTCCAGAAGTCGAAGCGTCCACATCGCGGTGTAATACCACGTTATGCAATGTGGGAATCAATACGCCTCGCAAGTGGGCTCGTTTTCGTCTTCTGCGCATGAGAAAGGAAGTAGCGGTGACGTCAGAACGCCGAGCCCTGATTGGCTGATCGCGACCCCCCTATCTGAGCGTCGTCTGCTCCTTTGCAACGTCGTCTGCTCGCAACGTCGTCTGCGTCTGTCTTACCTTTCCTGCGACTTTCGGAAGTGCAGGTCTTTACGAGCGAGCTCGACTTCGCCTTTCAGAGAGGGCAGACGAAATAAATCGAGCGGTACGTTGTTTTTAACAACTAGCAGACGCGCATCAAGGAGAGAAGTCAAAGGACTCACTGGCGAGGTGTCCCGAGGCGCCGAGGTTTCTTTGCTAAGAAGCGAGAGTGAGCGTGTTAGTGTCCGCAAGTTCCCTCCCAAATACTTTTTCCCTCCTTTCGTGTGCGGCGAGACTCCTCACTCTTTAACGGCGTCGGCGGGTCGGCGCAGTTAACATCGTCTGCTTTACGTCTGCCAGTCAAAGCGATGGCTGCTTTACCTTTCCTGCGTCTGTCGGAGATTCACCGCTTTTTCACCGGCGAGAGTCACCGCTGCCTCGGAAAACAAGGAGATGACAAGAGGAAGAGATTGAAGGGTTCACAAGGGTCGCGCGGGCATATTCCATTCAGCACGCCAGCCGGTCGTGGGCAGACGGTCTTGGCCAAGGACCGTCGGAGCACCGCTGTGCCTGCCAGGCCTATCTGCCGAGCTCGCTTACTCGGGGTCGGTGGAATCGTGGCCGTTGGAGCATTTCCCGGGTGTTTGTGGATCCAGTGTTCTTGTTCGTCGTGGTTTATTTCAAGTACTTTTTACTTTTTTTTCTTGCTGCTTGCAGTCGGGACGCGTGAGTAGAGCACGTACAAAAATAAACGTCCGTTGATCGTCGCGACCAAGTAACTGAGCGACGCTGTCGGCCATGCTGAGTTGATCGTCGTAGGATTCCGTCGTAACCTGAGCAAAACTTACGATAATTTCGTTTCGCGAATACGAATTTGTTCTCACGTTTTGTCTTATGCACTCTTATGGCGTAAGATGGTTTTGTGAATCTGGCCTCTACACTTCCGAAAGTCGCAGGAAAGGTAAGACAGACGCAGACGACGTTGCGAGCAGACGACGTTGCAAAGGAGCAGACGACGCTCAGATAGGGGGCTCGCGATCAGCCAATCAGGGCTCGGCGTTCTGACGTCACCGCTACCCCCTGCGCAAGAAGCAGACGAACTTGCCCTCCGCATTGGAAGCAAAATTCATACGCGCTCCGCTCCTGGCTCACAGGCACCCAGAATGCAACGCGCGCGGTGACGGATTTATGAAAATAGTCTTTTGCCTAAAGGCCTTTCCAGTAACGGCTTCTCGCCGGTGCCATTTTCAGCGTTCGTGCGTGTGGTCCGTGATTTTCTTGTTTTGAGAAGCCACGACCATGCACGTGCTGAGCTCTGAATATTGCACGCTGGACCGTAGATATGCAAGAATTGACATGGCGTATGCCACCTCAGGATGCACTCGGAGCCTTTTTATTACTTGTCTTCCTTTAATCAGCCCTGCGAATGTGAAAATCTATATATATATACCCCGATAATTCAAGTGGCGAAAGGGGGTGGACATTTTCTGCCATAGAGGTGTCACGAAGGTTGATACACGATAACCCTCGCCCTTCTCTTTGCCTAGGCTGATCAAAGGAAGACCAATGATGAAGGGGGTTCCAAGTGCAATGCGGGGCGGCATGCACCCGTGGACTTCCGAGAGTGCAGTGAACTCTACCATTCTTGAGCAATCCGATCCGCAAAAGCCTGATTTAGAGACCGCCAGAGTTGGCGGACAACCATTCCCTCGAAGGTCCCCCCCCCCCCCCCTTTCTTCGGACGGAAGACGTCTCTTTTTGGCAGATCAATCTTCGTGTCACCCTAGAACGCACGAGGTTCGTACCCGCAAAACGAATTGCAAGTAAACGACTCGACCACAAGCCGCGCATCGTCAATCATGGTAAAATGGACCGTTCTCGGACATAAGAAACACCTGTCAAAATATCTCCGAAGCAAACGCAAAAACGCAGTAGTACCATAAATAATGCAGAGTTGAGCCCGGGTCCCTTATACAAACATTAGCCGCGGGAACGATATACCCACGGCTGACAGCGACCTACAAGGGATAGTCCACGCGACGGCCCCGTCCAACAATTTTTTTCTTTTTCTTTTTTTCTTGCAGCGGGCGGGAATTTATTCCGATCCATAAGTCACCGGGGATTTCTAAAAATACGAAATCCGAAGAGGGGAAATCGAAAGAGGACGGTTTCGGCCGTGGGGGGGATTTGGTGACGTCGAATCGCGTCGGACCAGCGACTCGGAGATCCTCGGATGAGCGATGGCTGCACGGCTCGCTAATCCGCAGCTAGAGGGCGGACTGGAGCACAGCCGCGATTCTGAGGCCCGCGCAGAACGGCACAGAAACCGTGGAAGCGGGCTCTAGCCCCTCCTCGCGGTACCCGGAAGTGCCCGAGGAGTCTTCCCGCCACTGCGACTGTTCCGAGTCACCGTATTCGTGGCACGTAGCGGCAGGCCATCTAAATTTACGTGGAGACGGGTCTGATTTGCCGCGCCGTCCGTGTGCACCGCGCCCACTCAGTCGGGACTGAGGGCCGAGACTTAGAGTGCTTCCGAATAAACCCCCTTTTTTTCGGAATAGTTTGCTTTCTCGTGGAAAGCGCAAGACAAGGGCATCTCGGGAAGGTACCGCCGAATTAATTTATCGATGCAAACGGAGTAGAACTTAAAGGGACACTGACAGGGTATTTATGCTCGCCGAGGTTTTTAGTTGTACGTGACATATGAGAGCCCAACTACCCAGGACAGAATTTGTGGCTCGAAATTCGGTTTCTTTCCGCCCGAAAACCGCCGATCAAGAACTGGCCGGTTCGAGTCTCGCTCACTCTCTTTTCCGTGGTCACGGGCCGTTTTCTAAGGTATCGATGCGACCACCAAATTTAATCAAAGTCGTGGGTCATTGAAGGCACACAGTCAATATTAAAAATAGAAAAAAATATGAAACCTATTTTTTGTGGCTTCAAAAAAGCTGCAAATACATTGATTGAAAAAAAAGGTAGCACAGACAACCGGAAGCTTTCTGTGCGTTCACTGCATAATTCTCAACATGGCGTCGTTTCGCGTATCGTGGGACTAGCACTAGCGGATGGCAGCGGACGACGGGCGTTGGACCTCTACTTCAGAACTGTCGTTCACGGTACTGGCGAATTCTGTCTTTCTTCCAAAGAGAAATTTCGGACCAATCAAAAGAACTGATACTCATCCCGTACGACACGCCCGACCAGCAAGCCGATTGCACGAAGACGTCGCCGAGCCGTCGTCCCTCTCCTGGCTGAAGACATCGCTCGCTCAAACGTCAAGCACGAAGTGCGTACTTCGAGTTGAATACGCACGCGTACGGTTACTTTACGAGGTGCGAATGTGCCCTTTGCGTGGTGCTGCTCGACTTCAAGCCGGGAGCAAACTACCGACATACTGTCTACTGGCTCCATTAGTACGCACGAAACAGCTCGTTCGGTAGCTCAGTGGAAAGACGTCCGCTTCACACGCAGAGGGCATGGGTTCGATTCCTGGTGTGGGTGTGTGTACCTTTTATTTTTTATTTTATTTTTCTTTGTCAAGCATTCTGCGATGTTTACATTTCTTTTTTTACAATTATCACAGAAAAAAAAAATTGTTGTGGACGATACGTCGCTGAACTAAATGGTATGGATTCCATTTTTGACACCTGCGAACTCAGTGTATATCACTTTCCAGAAAATGCAAGGAGCATATGAATCGGGTAGCGTCCGCTTTCCGAGCTTCGCGTAATGGTTCTACAGGAATTGCAGCCAGCCATTGATCCCGACCCGTTGATCTTTCGGAAACTTGTGCACTCTGGCCACTTTCAGATGCACGACATGTGAGGCAACTCTTCACGCAACATCTCTTGGGAGTATTCTTTTCGGAGCTGATGATGGGACTTCACCACGGCACTCGGGCACTCACTACTAATTGCCAACACTTAAATGTACAAAACAACTCATCTTGAAGTACAAAACAGCGAGCGGAACAAACATAACTGCAAAGGAATACCACGGTGAACGGACGCATTTCGTCTGCTACGTGCGAAAAGAGGAGAAAAAAAAACAAAAAAAAAAACCGCACGGTCGGGTGTAGCCACGTGACTTCCGCCACTCACGCTATCCTCTCCACTTCTCCGTTTCGGTTTCGGTTTCGCGCAGTTGCGTTTTTTGGCTTTATTAAAAAAATACGTGACTCTGTAGCAAAATATTAATTGGGTAGTATTCCGACACCATAATGAATCGCCTGACAAAAAAGGAAAAAAAATATTTGGTGGGTGTCAGTGTCCCTTTAAGACAACCACGAGACTGCAGGTACGTGAAGGACGACACATTCGCGAAAAGTCTCGCTTGCTGAGATTCTCGTGTGCCGTTATTTGGTTAGCTGCCATCTTATTTTTGCGTTATGTGTATACTTCCCCAGCTCCCTTAAACCCTAACTCGCTGTTCACAAACAAAGTCGTGTATTTGCTGAGTTAGCACGGCAGGCGAGATGAAGTCAGAGAAGTCGCGGATGTGACGTGGGTTGTTCGACTCCCCTAGACTATACGTGTAGGAATTATTAATATAAGGCAGCTTCCTTATTGTTGCTCTCTGTCTTTTTTTTTAGGGCCATTTATTTTATGAGTCTATAAGATTTGCGTTTTTTGGCGCGGACAAGAAGTCGGATCTGGAGTCTCAAAATATATGTTCGTAATAGTTGTACCTTGTCGTAGGTCTTGTTTTGGTAAAAAAAATCTGCAGGCACGCGTACGTGCCTCTTCAGAAAAACTCCAAAAATCGCCTGTTCGTAAACATCTCCGTTAACATCTGCGCGCTCCGAAAACATGCTCGAAAGCGGCCCGCTTATATTCCCAAATTGCATTTTGCGTCCGTTCCGTGGAACCCGTAGATCAATGTCAAGGGTTGTCCAAACAGGACACTTTGGAAATCGCGAGTTGTCACAACTCCGTCATAAAAAGTGGAAGTTGAAGTCGGGCAGTCCGTTTTCTGTTTGCACACCACCAGGCAAACATGACGACTCTCCTCCTCGCCTCCTCCGCTTTTCGGTGACCTCGATGCTCGACAGACTAGACGCCACACCCCACCTGCCAATGGTGTGACTGTTGCCTGGCCATATGTTCTGCCACGCCCTCATATATTTCTCTTTCCCGTATTCGGGACTTGAACAGCAGCGGAGGTTTTGAGCGATTGACCGACAACCAACAGAGCATGTGAGCGATTTTCCAGACCCACGTGATCAGCATGCTCATGGCCTCCCTAAAAGACACGAGCGAATTTCGATAAAAACAAAATCACTCCCCCCAAACAAGCGGATAGTTGCACGGCATATGACGGAGTTGTGTCGCCTCACGGTTTCTGAAGTATCCTGTTTGGACGCCCTTTCAGAGGAAAATTTGCACCAACTTTTCACGGCAGACAAACCCTATCTCAGCCATATTCTTATAAAAATATACACGTCGGTGTGAAAATATTAAGCACGGCCGCTTTATCTGAAACACAGAGGTGCGGACCCTCCAGATGCGCCACAAACGGCGAGACGCGCCTAGTATCCCAGGCGCGTCTCGCCTACCGGTCGATGACAGCTAAATAATGTCAGCCGTAGGGGTAGACTAGTTGTGCTCCCAGAGGTCCATCACCGGCGCTGGTAGGTTTGTTCTGTATCACCGGAGCTGGTTGGTTTGTTCTGTGGTATCTCTCGCTGATCATTGTCTCTCCTCTGCTGTTCAGCAGCGCGCGTCCCCGAAATTGCCCGGAGCGTAGACGATTCTTATCGCCAACGCGGCCAGTAATGTAAACTGATCAATCTCGCCTTCGCCTATGCACGGCGGCGCGACGTGGCGGGCCGTTGCTTGTTTTTGTTCAAGCGGCTGTGGATTAAGAGGCGCAGGATGTGCCAAGTCTTGATCCCCCATCTTATTATCGCTCCACAGTCTATAACGCTGTAGGATTAGCCGGCAACAACGCGCAAAGACAAATCAAGAAGCAAAATTCGCGAACATAATAAATCTCGACCTGCGTTTATTATGACCTCCTTTTTGGGACTTCTAAGGATAGTGCATTGTCACATGGTTATGGTCCTGTTCCCGGTGAATTTTGTTATATTTAATAACTTAGTGTAATACGGTTGAGACTTATAGCTGTTGGTAGAGACTTTAAATTAATATATATGACAAACATTGGGGCGCAAAAGCTGCACCAGATCAGGTGACCAATCGTTCTGTCTGTAGGTTGGAGGGGTAAACGCTACGTCGTTCTACGGTGTTTGCTGCGAATGTATACGTGAGTAGGATGTTTACAACAAAACTTTGGTTGGGGCTAGTTGAAAGGCGCTTGTCCTTGTCGTATGTTTGTTTTTTTCTTTTCGTTCTGTTTCAGTTCGCGCCTTTTAACCTTTTAATATAATGCTTACGCGCCTAAGCTACTTAGCGGTATTCTCAAGGAGAAGTTCGCGGTAGAATTTGCGTGATGTCGGCTGCCGGCGCAATTTCAACCTTAGCTCCGTAGTTCACATCAACGAGGTGTCGGTAGGAGGGATGCCAGCGTTTGACCTGCAGTTTAGCGCTTTTTCCTCTTTAAACCATCGCAGACAAGCTTAGTGGTCTCTACTTTTGATACCACACTGTTTAACAACAAAATATTGTTAAAAAGTAACTTATCCGCCAGTACACCGGGATCGTTTGTTCCGTCCAGGCACCCGTCCCTTTCTGTGGCGCGTAGCAAAAGCCTGACAAGAAGAAATCTCGGGGATTAATTCCCGGCGAGCTCCTACAGCGTCCACGAACGCACGGTAGTTGGGCTTTTGGCTCGAAAAACGCGGACTAAAAATGTTTTCGATTTTGAAACACATAAACTGCGCACCAAACGCGTTTGGTTTTGTGTATTTGTGTAGCCGCCAGCCACTTAATACAACCTGCCTGCAAAACAAAAGAAAAGTATTTCACGTGGGCGTTTCGAAGTTCATAAAAAAAAAAAAAAACATAACGCAAGAAAAAAAAAAGCTCCACGAGGGACCCAGGGAACGTGTGTAGTCTGAAACATAAAAAAACACACAAACACATAGACACACAATCGGACGATGGCGCTTGCCTCAATTGCTTCAACACTCTTGCACACGCCAGAAAGCGCGCACTTACATGCGAAATGCACCTGCCGGCTTTTATTCCTCCCTCCCAAATACATTCCTCTCGGTGATTTGTGTATACTTACTTTAGCTTCCTAACGCCATCGAAACCTCCTTAACCTCCCTCCCCAAACAGACCCCTTTTAGGAAAGAAAAACAAGCGGCGCCTTGTTGCAAGCTTTCGCGGAGACATGCGTGTCGATAGGCGCATTGTTGTTATTGCATTTCGAAAGCTCCTTTCTATTTTGCTTCGAAGTTTCATTTTTGAGCAGCTCGCGAAACGGTGTCGCATTTTACAATACCCTTATTTTTTTTTTTTATTTATAGGGGGTTGCATCAGAAACACGCAGACACAAATGCGCCATGTTTTCAAAATTGCAAGGACGAGTTCCTTCCGAGCCTCTTTATCTTGGACACGCAGCTGCATCACTTGCCCCGGAGGGATCCTGAATGTGCTTCGTTTGGTTCTGCGTCAGTGCTGGCCTGTATGTGTGCGCGCGCGTGTGCGTCTGTGCGTGTATGTGTGTTTGTGCCTGCACACGTCTATGTGTTTGCGTGTTTGTATGGTCATGTGTGTGTGTGTGTGTGTGTTTTGCATTAGCGATCCGCTGCGTTGTGTTTGCGAGGTAGCCAAAGTTCAAACATTTTTTACTGCATCCTAAGTTTTATGTGCTCCATCTACCTGAGAACCCGTGGCGTTTTTGAACAGATGATGTTGTTTCACGCAGGAAAGGAAGTAGAGATGCAGTAAAGCAAAAAAACGTGTGAAATCAGCACGTTATTTCCTTAAGTCTGCAGGCACACTTCGACGCATGTTGTCTGATGACTATTTTTGTTTTTGCGTTTTCTTGTTTAAAGGGACACTGACAGGGTATTGATGCTGGCCGAGGTTTTTAGTTGTACATGACATATGAGAGCCCAGCTACCCAGAACACAATTTGCGGCTCGAAATTCGGTTTCTTTCCGCCCGAAAACTACCGATCAAAAACTGGCCGGTTCGAGTCTCGCCCACTCTCTTTTCCGTGGTCACGGGCCGTTTTCTAAGGTTTCGAAGCGACCACCAAATTTAATCAAAGTCGCTGGTCACTGAAGGCACACACTCAATATTAAAAATAGAAAAAAATATGAAACCCTTTTTTTGTGGCTTCTAAAAAGCTACAAATACGTTGATTGGAAAACGAAGTTCCACAGAGAACCGGAAGCATTCTGTGCGTGCGTTGTTTCGCGTATCGTGGGACTCGCGGGGACGTCGATGGCAGCGGACGATGGGCGTGGGACCTCTACTTCAGAACTGTCGTTCGCGGTACCGGTGAATTCTGTCTGCCTTTAAAAGAGAAATTTGGGGAGTGATCAAAAGAATTGGTATTCATCCCGTACGACACGCCCGGCCACCAAGCCGATTTGCACGAAGACGTCGCCGAACCGTCGCTCCCTTCTTGTGGCTGAAGACATCGCTCGCGCAAACGTCAAGCTGCCAAGCATGACGTGTCTACTCCGAGTTGAATATGCACGCGTACGATTTCTTTACTAGGTGCGAATGTCGCCAATGAGTGGTGCTTCCCGACTTCGACCCGGGAGTGCCTTTGCTGAACGAAAATCGGCAGCAAACATTCCAACTTACCGTTTATCTGCTGTATTATTACTAAGGACGGAGATCCCCCAGCAGCTCAGTGGGAAAGACGTCCGCTTCCCACGCGGCAGGTCCGGGTTCGATCCCCCGTGAAAGTGTCCTTTTTTTTTTTTTTCATACATTTTGCGATGTTTACATTTCTTCTTTTTTTTTCAATTATCACTGAACATACAAACAAAACAAAAATAACAAACGAATGTTGTGGACGAAACGTTGCTGAATAAAATGGTATGGGATTTCCTTTTTGACACCTGCGAACTCAATGTAATTACTTTCCACAAAATGCAAGGAGCATATATATCCGGTAGCGTCCGCTTTTCGGGGTGCCTGTAAATGTTCTACGGGAATTGCAGCCAGCCATTGGTCCCGATCCCGTTGATCTTTAGGAAACTCAATCGCACAATGCCACTTTTTTTCGGACGCAGGACATGTGAGCCAGCTCTTCACGCAACATCTTGTGTGTATTCTTTTCGGAGCCGATCATGGAAATTCCCCACAAGCACTCACTACTCATCTCCAACTCCTCAATGTACAAAACAACTCATCTTGGAGTACAGAACAGCGAGCGGAAAAAACATAACTGCAAAATAATCGCACGGCAAGCAGTTCCCGCTACGGCGCCTCGCATGTCGTCTGCTACGCAGAGGGGAAAAAAAAAAAAAAAAAAGCGCACGGTCGGGTGTAGCCACGTGACTTCCGCCACTCACTCTCTGCTCTCCAACTTCTCCGACCTCCGTGCGCGGGTTTTGGTTTCGGTTTCGAGCAGTTGCGTCATTGGGCTTTATTAAAAAAATACGCTACTCTGTTGCAAAATATTGATTGGGTAGTCCTCCGACACCACAATGAAGCGCCTGGCAAAATATGAAAAAAAAAAAAAAAATTGGGGGGTGTCAGTGTCCCTTTAACACTTTTGGATTCAGATCTCGCCTCGTCGAATAAGGCGAAGTTCTTCAGACATCTACACAGACACATTTAACAGCCACAACAAGGGCTGCCACTGTTCAACCGAAACGCTCCTTACTTTACCATCTTTGAAAGCGGAAAAGCAGGCGACGTATCCATATCACAGTTGTCCTGACCGGTATGGCTCTTACATAAAATTCACGTCAGGGTGTTGCTGCGATAACGTCCAACGTAAACGAAAGCTACTGCCCTTCGCTCAAAGGCATGGAGTGGAGTTTCACGAAGGCCAAACTGTTTGACACAAAGAAAAGCAGCGTGCCACACCATCGCGAGCATTTGTAGAACTCCCCTTCTTGCCCTCATAACTTTTCGTGTCTTTTTTTAGGAATTCAGTAGAAACTTAGTGCTTTGGTGACTGCGCAGTGGAATATTCATTCACGCAGTCATCTTAACCACCGTCCTATTTTCTTCTTGCGAGGTCAGAATTCCTGTTCGGCAATGTAACGCAGATGACAGCCTTTCGGTCCGTTAGATACCCGCAATGTGGTAGCTACGCCGCTGAAAAGTTCAACTACTGCTGCCAAGGTTAGGACTCTCCAGACGGAAAGATGAAAAAACACACAAGCCCAACGAGGACTGTCGTTTCAAGATACTCGCCAATTCCAAGAATTCCTAATCAGGGTGTATTAACGGTGAGCGCGAACTACAGGGGCGCTTCTCTAGCTATCATCATCATCGTTTCTGACGTAGTGGGTAGGAGAGAGAGCAGACGACACTGCAGATTCCTCGGCTCGTTAGCTTGTTTCATCTGTCGTTTGGGCATCACACCTGTTTTCTTTTTTTTTTTCTTTTTTTTTGTGTGGTGCGATAATTGTGATATTACATTTTATAGCTTGAAGACGTGGCACACATATAGTTGCGCTATGCAAACACGTCTGCTGCTGATTTGTCGAAGCTCTGGGATGGTGATGTTTTCTTCTATAGCGCAGTGTGGACAATGAAGATAGAATATCCAAAGCTTCACCTTAGTATAACACCTACCGCAATGAACAGAGCGTTATTTTTATTTTATCAGAGCGAGAGGAAACTGAGGAAGAAATGGCTTATCAAGCTGTAAAACAGGCACGAGAAACTTGAAAACCTATCCCGTAGGTAGTAAATGCTTCACTGAAAGCCACTCCGTCTACCATAGCATTTGTTCTGCAGGTCTCTTATTAGTTTGAAGTTAATTTGTTTCTGTATTCTGCGAACCAATAAACATGTTTTCTCGAAACAACTGGCTGGAGGAGGCGGTGGCTGGATCCCAGAGTATTTTCTACGGCGCTCAGCAGCTCATTTGCCCGTGCGACGCAAAACAAACAAAACCATCTCCGCGAATGAAATCTGTAGATCTGTGAGTCTATGAAACTTGGGCCTCCCGAAAATGAGTTATACATTGGTTATGGGTAACGACCGTTTCAATGTTTGTTTTAGAGGAAACAAATAATATTTAAGCAGAATATGTGGCGTGCTTCTCAGCGAGAACGTTTAAATGTACATTCAACCTTTAACGAAAATCGAAGAACACCAATTAACCACTTTCCCTGGCTTGTAGGGGCAAGCCCGGCAATTTATAAAGCCATGGGAATGTCAGCTTTTTCTTCGAGTACAAGTGATGTCGCAAACTCTTTTGCCACACATTCCATTCGGAGAAAATAGCGCCACTGCAAAAAATTATCACTTTTACTTAATCTGCACGGTGTCGTAAAAATAAAGAATAGTTGGCAGTAACTGTCGCATCACACTAGGGCGCAAGCGTCGGTAGTGGCAAGTTCCATATTTATTTATTTATTTATTTTGACATACTGCAGCCCCGTCGGGGCTATTGCAGGAGTGGGGTCACAACGTGTACTGCGCCAAGCAACAAAATAGCGCTCGTGTTTACAAAGAGCACGTCCCATTTGGTTATGGCAAAATTCAAAGTTTTTAATAAGCAATTCTTCACCAAGAGAGTAAAAGGCGTAGAAAAAATTGTGAGCAACAGCCTCTGCTGCTGGAGTCGTCTGAGCTAAAATCCAATAACTCAGCTGCATCGCTCTCGCTGTTCGATGAAAGATTCATTTCCTCATCTTCTGAGTCTGAAGAGACGTCACAATATCTCCGTTTTCGCCCCAATTTTGAGGCAAGATCGTCACTACGAACGCAGCGACCAGAAGTTGACGCCGCCATTTTTAAATCCCCTGTTGTCTGCGTTGAAACAATTTTCTGCCAAATTCAGAAATTTACCAGGTTTTTATTTTCCGTGAAGCGCCATCTATCCACGGCAAAGCTCTCTAGAAACACGTGGACAGGCCCAGTTCGTCCATGGTAGCGTATTGGAGACCGAATCAATGTGGACGAGCCGAGCTCGTCTTCGGGAGGAGCGGTACAAACAGTGTGGACGAACCCAGGTCGTCCATGGTAGGGAAAGGGTTAAGGAGCAGCTATTAAAGTAGCCATAAGTCTAGTTTTTGCGCAGTAAAAAGTGTTTTTGGATCATAAGCACATTTTTAATTTTTATTCATACCAGTTCGAATATCATTTTATGATATATGTGTTTACGTGTACTTCGTCTTTCTGCTTCTCTGCAACCTTTTGATGGCATCAGCAGTATGACAGGTGCGATTTCCTAGCAGTTTTATTTCGCGTAGAGGCACGAGACACGGTAAATTCTGATTGAGGAAGGGCAGTACAAACTGCAGTGCATAGTTACTTTAGCTACCAAATCAAACTTAGCCAAATAGTATATTTTGCTGGAATAATGTTCGAATATATTAAATTCGAGCATCCAAATCGATGTTTTCTTTAAGTACTAAAGGTTGTCATAAAACAAAAGTTCTTAACTGAAAAAAAAAGAAGCATTTGTCTTTTGAGTATGATCTTCAAATTCATCTTATAAGCAGAACTATCTTAACGAAAAAACAAGACGTAAAAATCTGCCGCGTTTGTTTAGGTAAATCTCAGGCGTGCATTTACTGCTCCAGCTATTTTAATTTTAATTTACTGCATTCACTCTACGATCGAACGGATGAAACCCAAATAAAGGAAATAACTAAACGACAGTCGACATAAAAATAAACATATGGAGCAGTTCATAAAAGTTTTCTCGGAATACTCAAGTATCCTCGACGAATCTCGAATGCGAAAAAGATGTCGTCAGAATATCGTAGTCTATCAAAATTACTCGCCGCACTCCTGTTCAGAGGTCGTGCGTAACGTACTGCTGTGGGGTCCTAAACTCGTCGAACACAAAGTTGGGGCCGAAGCTCACGGAGCGCACCGATCGGACTATCTCGACGATGACTTGACGCTTTTGTCGCCGGCGTTCGATCGGAGCGCTCCGCGAACTTTCCACTCCAACTTTGTTTTTGACGAGTTTAGGGCCCCTGGAGTACTTTCCGCTCAGCATCAAGCTGCGCTGCGGCGAAGCAAGATACTGTATGCGAAACGGCGAAGCCTACTACGCGGCTGTCACTTCACTGCAGCGCACCACTGTAAGGTGACAAGCGCACTGATGGACGCCAGATATCTAGAAAAAAAAAACATTGCCAAACTTTTGAGTATTTTAAATGTTCGATACAGAGATCAAATAGAATATGACGTTATTTGAGGCGATAATGAAACTGTTGGGAATTCCTGCAAGGGGGCGTCCCGTAACGATCCGGCCCTGTAGCGGGGCCTGATTTATTCTATTTTTGGCACTCATATTGCGAAAATACGCAATGTTGGCGCAAATTCGTCACATGTTTGCAAAATGTAGTAGGATGGGTCAGCGCTTTGGCGCAGTTTGATACTAACGGCGCAGCAATCACATCACCATGAAATGCAGTTCCTGGGTTACCTTATAGACGGCGCCATCGTGCCAGCGCCGTAAGAGCTCACAAGAACTGGGTCGTAAACGAGTGTGTTAGCGAGCATTAAGCGAGTTGTGGTTAACTCGAAACATTGCCCCATGTTTAACTGGTGTCAAATGCTAACTGCCATCTTGGAGCTGGGGCCTCGTCAAGCTGCACTTGTTGCAGCTTTTTGTACCAGCTGCCATCTTTCTTGCAAAAGAAAATAAAGTATTGATTGATTGATTGATTGATTGATTGATTGATCCGTAATATAAAGCCGCAGTCAGACTGTTCATACATGGTACAAAAGACACGGTGTTCACTGCAGCTATGATGACGGAATTATCTTCAAGCATCTTAGAATCATGTTTGTTTCATACATGCCTACAGACAGTTTTTATTTGATCAATGTGACTGCGGTGGAAGGATGTCAGTGTCTGGAGACCGTCTTTTTTGTACGATGAATTAACTGTGGGACTACAGATTTTAGGTTGGGTTACAGATCGCGTTCTCAAAATCTCTAGCTAAGATTGCATTACTCGGTTTTCCAACGTGGCCCGCGCATCGTCTAGCGCCGGTTTTTCCAATGATTGGTTCGCGCGTTGCGAGCTTTGCGGGAAAGAAGACGCGCGACGTCGCAGGTCTGCGCACAAAGTGAGGCTGGTTATCGGTGCTTACCCGGATATCCTTTCAGCTTTTCCAGGTAGACGATGGACTCCGAGTTGTTCACGAACACCGCCACCTTCAGCTGCTTGCTCGAACACGTCACGTCGTACTGAACTGCGGAGAAAAAGAGGAACAAAAAAGACAAAGCGAGAGTGAGTGCGCAAGTTCACATGAATGATCCACATCCAGATCCGACGTAACAATAGTGGCAGATTCACGTAACTATACGACCGAAGAAGCACATAAATAGAATTACACTCGCAAGAACGCTGCCATACACACGCACACGCACAAATGGACACAAACCCACACACACGCGCGGACAAACGGACATACACACTAAACATTGTAACACCCATAATCGTGTAAAAAGGGTGTAAGAAGGGTGCAAGTTAGGAAAAACACCCTTTTTAGAACCTTTTTACACGATTTCTGAATATCAGTGGGTGTAAAAAGGGTGTGTTGACGTCTTACACCCCTTACACGCCCTTTTTACGCCCCACTTGTAGCGATGGTTTCTAAAATCGTGTAAAAAGGGTGTATGGGCGAATTTTACGCCCTTCATTCACACGGTATGAGAGGGGCGTAATGTTGATACTGTCGAATACACCCATGATTTCATAACCGTTCATGTTTATCGCTTTGGTGAAACTGTTGCTGATGTACGGCGGTACTAACATCGAGTATGATTAATCGCCGCACGAAGGCGCGTATGATTAGGAAGTGCTAGAGAATAGTTTTTGCAACTCCGATCGAACTTTCCGTCCGACAAGAGCCGAAAATTACGTGTCGCGCGTGCATCCGTTTGATCAGTTCAACTTCGATTTAAAAAAATCACTTCCGCTCGCAAAAGGTGACCGAAGACGTGTAAATATACAGCCCAGGAAACATACCGTATTGCGCGATGTTGGATCTAATCGAAAAGATTGTGCCCACACCATTTTGGTTCAGCCAATATTTAACGAATGGGATGAGTCGCGCCGACGCCATCCTGACATAACGTACGCGACGCCGTTTTTGGTTGAGTGTTGAGAGTATCCTGCGTTAATCGGCTATGCCGGAGAGGTATTTCTATTTCTTGACCGCCTAAAATACGACGTTAAAAAAAATTAAGCAACACGGAATCTGCTTGCTTTTAGCCCGAGAAGTCTTTCTCGGGCTAAAAGCAAACAAATTCCGTTTTGCTTAATATATATATTTTTTTTTGACTGCGCTGAAGCTCTGAACAAGTTGTGGCGCCCTTATTTCGGGTAATACAATCTCACCTGTCTGGACCAATAAGTACACTTCCCAACACATGAAGAAAAAAAAAAGAAAGGGAAAGAAGGAACTCAAACGCATAAACAAGACGACGATCAACGAGTTCTACCGAGACAGCACAAGCCACTCCCCGGCTCCACACTTTTCGAAAGGGAACCGCCACCCGAGCAACAACGAATTCAAGGTCCCGCACACAAACGACCCTCCCTGTACAGCGCAGGAGGCAGCAGAGGAAGATTAGCTGCTTTGTCCACCCCCTTTGACCTCGTCTTCTGATAAGCTTCCACACCTCCTTTTGGGTCTTCGTGTGGCTGTGAGCGACTGCGAAGGCCGCTTCTAGCAAATCAGAGGGGTGGAGCGAAACACGTGACCGCTCTCCGTAGGACAAAAACGCTTGGACGAAAATTTGTCACGCGACTCGCTCTGACGCGCTGATGGGCTCACTGGACTCATAGCCTTCGCCGTTTGCCAGGTTATGGTGAGTTGTAGGGACCACGTAAATCCGGTTTCCAAAAAGCGTCCTTCAGTGCTCTCCTGTTTTTCGTGCAAGCAGGTCCTGACGAGTTCCACTTCGCGACCGTAGTTTTTCGTCGTGAACGGCGGAATACATCCATGTCAACTTTTTTATAATGGCCGTTTATTTCGTCGGAGTCTATGGAATTATTGTGCTGTGTTTGTAGAACGCGTTTCGGCAAAGAGCTGCTCATCGGCGGACGCGAGACGTCCGTTGATTGTGATCGACCACCTTCATCCTCGACATTGTGTTTGCGTTGTTTCGAGCTGCGCGAATCAGATTGTGCATCTATCACGACAGAAAGCTCCTCATCGGTGACCGCGATACTTCCGTGGAATGTGAGCGACCGCCTTCATCCCCGGCATTGTGTTTGCGAATTATTCTGTGCTGCTCGAATCGGATTATGCATCTATCACGGATTACATGAGATCGCTCTCTTATATGTAAGTACTCTGCATGCATGCTTCTGATTGTAGTCCTGCTTCCGTCTCAATAGACCATTTTACTGTTTACAATATGATTGGTTCGCGCGTTGCGAGCTTTGCGGGAAAGAAGACGCGCGACGTCGCAGGTCTGCGCACACAGTGAGGCTGGTTATCGGTGCTTACCCGGATATCCTTTCAGCTTTTCCAGGTAGACGATGGACTCCGAGTTGTTCACGAACACCGCCACCTTCAGCTGCTTGCTCGAACATGTCACGTCGTACTGAACTGCGGAGAAAAAGAGGAACAAAAAAGACAAAGCGAGAGTGAGTGCGCAAGTTCACATGAATGATCACATCCAGATCCGACGTAACAATAGTGGCAGATTCACGTAACTATACGACCGAAGAAGCACATAAATAGAATTACACTCGCAAGAACGCTGCCATACACACGCACACGCACAAATGGACACAAACCCACACACACGCGCGGACAAACGGACATAATACGCGAACGCAGGTGAGACGCACGTACAGTGTGCACTAAACGAGGTTAGCGAGTTTTAGCATTGCGTATACGAACGAACCCAAGCACCGCGCAGGCGCAGTGTTCAACACTGCGCCTGCGCGGAGCCCGAACTGCGGTCGTGGACTGGCGCATGGAGACGACCCGCATGCGCAGTGTGGAGCACGCAAAGCTAACGCAAACGCACAGTGCTTGCGTTTGCTCCTATGCGCAGCACTAAAACTCTCTATTAGCTCGAGTGGTCGACGGCCGGAAATGGAGATCGAGAGCGAGAGTGGTCGGACCATTCCCACCGTTCTGTTACGGGAGTGCTCGCGGAAAGCCACTTATCATTGGCTGCAAATTTTGTTTTACAGCGATCGATAATATAGGCTCTTCCCACCACTGCAAATGACGTCCGTTGTTGTTATCGTAGTAGTTGTCGTAGTATGACGTAAGTCGTCCGTCCTATATATTGCCGAATGCTTGAAGAAGATATTGCCCGCCGCCGTGGTGCTCCCAGGATTCGACAATTTGCCCGCTGCGTGGGAAGCGGACGCGTTACCACGGATCAATGCCACTTTTCGTTTTATTTATTGCAGAGCTACGAAACCTTTTTTTTCTTGATTACACAGAGGCTACTCTGAGAATTGACATGTACGCATGAGTCTCGTATCGTGCCCGCTAGATGCAACAATTGCTGAAATGTCGCGATAAAAAAAGTCATTCCTAATTTATTTGCAATTTAATCGGAATTAATCGTTCAAATTATTATCCTTCAACCGGAGCCAATCAGAGCTCGGCGTTTTGACGTCATCACAACCCCTGCAAAAGAATCAGACGAACTTGCGATCCGCATTGTTTTGTTTTCCTCACGCTCCGTCTGCTGTGTCTCACACCCCAACAGGCTCTGAGGAAGTCGCAATTACACCGCGAACGCACAAAGATGGCACCCACAAGTAAGACATCGACGGAGCGCTCACGTGTTTAGTTTGCACGACACAGGGCCGCTTCGAACCATTAATTTTCCTCATGGGTAAACAGTTTCTCCACACTAGCACATCACGAGCTGTCTTACCCACCGTCTTTGTCACTCTAGTACAGGGAAGGAACGACTTATTTTACTTGATCGATACTGTCATCGGAGATCTCGAGATCAGCGTCTTGTATGGAGAAACACACTAACGCGTGCTTCTTTGGTGATTAGCGTCAAGAATTAATTCTAGGTGGAATTTACTGAGAGAGCAAAAAATGTTGCAAGGCCCCGTTAAATCTGAACCTAGACAAAAAAAAAAAAGGATGTACTGGAAGTATTGAGAAATTTCTTGAGAATATTTAAAACCATATGACATTACATAAGACACTAGGAATCAGTCGCGCTCTTCAGGAATTCACGGACAACCATTAAAACTGGAATGAGATGGTAAAAAAAATGAGATGGTAAAAAAAAAAATAATTGAAGGAAAGCAATTGGTGAAATAAGATCTTGGAGCACTGTTTTAGGTCCGGCTTTGTTTAATTTATACACACAGAAGAATATGTATGGACCTCTATATAGTAGGTTTTCTCAAGTTTCCGACGACACTGCTGTTCTATGCAAAAAACATCTACAAGCTGCACTTAAAATTCAAGACGATATTAAAAAATTATTATCTGGCACAAAAAAAAAAAAACACGTAATCATAAGTGCAAACAATTTTATATGTTTTAAAGCTTCAAAAAATATCCATATATGCGGGTATACAAATGGACGAAGAATTCCGTGTAAATTGTTCCTGCGTGAGCATACAATTCTCCTCTATGCAGGAATATATATTTATGAACAACTAAGTCGGAGGCAAGAAACCGACAAAGTTTCAGAATGTCTAACATCACCGACAGCTCACGATTAGTTATTAAAATAATTTGTGTCTCAATCAATTTCAGGCACCCTATAATATCAGCTGAAAATATCATTAACAGGGTATAGAGGAGCCGCGTATGGTCAATGTGCAAACAATACTTACAAAGTAAGGTAAATTTAATACCAAAAAAGCAGCAAAATATATGCTCTTTTGCTTGCCTTTGACTTACATTTATAAACAATTGATACTCAATCGCTTTATCAATTGTTCAACCTTATTGTTATATGAAACAGTATTATAGCGACATACACTAGAATTATGTACAAATTAGAGAGTAAATACCCCAAAAAGTGTTAGACGAACCGTTTGTTTTAACCAAATACAGTAAAGTTACTAGATTATACACTAAACGTCCAACAAAAAGGAAGAGTGCTTCTGGGAAAGACATTAAAATTAATAACAAGGAGGGGGGAGGCAAAATATGAAAATTAACTTCGTGTTGTCCTTGCGTAAATTGTTATTTATACTCGAAGAAATTTGGTGATACAATACTTAAGCCCGTATTATTAAAACTTTATAAATGTGACGAACGAAAAAGGTGGAAATTATCTTATAACCGTTATTTTATTTTGACTTCGGGAAAGTCTGGGGTAGAATACATAAGTTCAACATTGAAACTGTGTAAATGTGTAAATCTGACGAAACGTCTCGCAATCCTTCGCAAAAAAAACAAACAAACAAATAGGACAATGGAAGGAATAACATAAATTTGTAAAGAAAGTGACTAACTGTTTTTTTTTCCGTTATTCTTTCGTTGAATTATTGTAATGATAGAATATTTTCGAGCATGAAATGTTGGGATAATCAAATAGTTTGAACACGTCGGCGTGTTGATTATCTGGCGCATACTAGTAGAGCATAAAAAAATGCGGAATTATTAGGGAGTTTTCGTAGATTGTTTTAGCCGTCCCGCAACACTCTCCGCAACCCGCTATACGATACCTGGAACTCTACAGTAAAGGCTATCGGCGCGCAGGCGCATTAGCAGCTTCTTCGTTGCGGAGGGGTTAGCGGAGGGGGAAACGCGGTCTACGAAAACTCCCTATTAGTGGGAAGGTTGCCGCTAATGCGCTGCTGTGTCCCTAATTCAACGAATCACGCTCACGCAGAAAGGTGGCACCACGGTCGTTTTTTTCACGTGCCACGACGACGTCACCCGTTCCCAGCAGCGTCAGCGCTAACCCTCGACTGCTCAAAAACAAGTTTCTTATACCAAATCTCCTCCTCGGTGCCGTGCGCCCGGAGTACCGCGCTCGAAGTTACACCGTCTGAACAAGCGCCCACCCGCCTAAACCTCCCGACCGCAGCGACTCTAGGCTTTCTTAGGCGTGAGAGGCCAATCAAACTCGGTGCATTAGTCACCCATCTTTTCAGCCCTTCCATTTCCCTCCGCTCCGGCTCGGACGAAGTTGGTCGAGAGAAGCGGAGTGTATCCCTCTTTTATGTAAACACACAACGTTTCCATCATCATCCACGCGCACATAAAGCGTTCCCAGCAGCGTCAGCGAAATGGCGGAGCATCTCCAGTAAATTCTCCCTACTCTCAGCGGTAGGCACGTACATCCCTCGTGCGTCGCAGAAAAAAAAAAAGACACAATAGGGAGTTTTAGGGAACCGTGTTTGCACATCCGATACAGTACGATGGGCCCCCTGATACGAACTGCGCATATGCGAGTCTTCTGTGGTAGCGCATGCGCAGTTCGTACCGGAGGGCACGTCGTACCATATCGGACGCGCAAAGACGGTTCCCTAAAACTTCCTAATGTTTGCTGCAGACACGATGACAAAATTACCCGTGGACACGCCTGTTCGAAACACATTTGCCTCATCGATAGATATAACGTGTCCGCAGGCAGTCTTCGTATGACCTATATGCGACAATTATGCGAGGGAGAAGGACTCCTCAGACAGTGAGTCTGCAGACTTTCCTTTGTATTAGAAGTGTACCCGAGGCTTGCGTAGGCTCTACGTTCGATGCCGCACTCGTTTCGTAGCTCGGTCCGCCGCGAAACGACGCCAATGAACCAGCCGAAGCAAAGAAGGACTCCAGACAACGCGTCTCTTTTGCGTCAGCGCCCTTTTCGGCGTCTCTTCCCTGTCCTTCGGAATTCAACTGCGCAGACCCGTTCGTCGGAGAAGGCACGCGGCAGACCGACATAGAACGCAAATGATTGGTTCCCGAATCCGTTTTGCCCAGATGTGGGGCATGAATTTCCCCAAATTGTGTCCCTCCTAATGGAAATAATCTCTCTAATCCGTTTAAGGGGGCGCGCATAAGAGTCTCGCTTGTCCCGCATTTGAAAGCGAGTTTCCTCGAGAAAATTGTCTGCGCTCTCGCAGTCGTCGTGTCCTTTGATAAAATAAATAAAAAAATATAAAAGGAATGAGCACATACGTCGCTTGCTTTTCCGACTCTAGTACCGGTACGGGAAACAGTCTTTGAAAAGCAATATATATATATAGATAAATGCGCTTTCACTTAGATTAGTTTATATAAAACCTCCTAAAACAAAACAAAAACAAAAACAAATAAAAGCCAGAGAGAACGAAACGACAACTACTGCATTCGCGGTCGAGTGAGAGACTTTTCTAAGAGCGCCTTATTTTTATGTTCTTCCAAAATGCGTACTTGAGAAAGAAGAAGAAAAAAAAGGAGGGGTGTGTGTGTGTGTGTGGGGGGGGGGGGGGAGAACGGGAGCATTGATTTTATTTAAAACATAAACCATACAAAACAAATAACGCCGCGAACATTGATTGGCCTTGGAGGACGTTGTTGTCGTTCTGGGCGCGCACCCTAATGATGTCAACACTTTAGTGAGCCCACAATCCCCGGCCATGAGAGGGATAAAATATCCGTACACAGGGAAACGCATTCCTCCGTGTTTACTTGAAAGCGAACGTTGCGGAATTTGGCGGCTCTTTTAAGCTGAGGGATTACAAAGCTGGCCCACTCCAAATCTAAAAGAAATTTCGAGTGTTATACGACTGTAATTTATTGTAAAAATTGCGGGGGGGGGGGGGGGGGGGGTACGGTGTGTGCATTTGTTTGGTATAAACACAAACGTTCCAAGAAATTGAACTGAGTATTGAGTAAAATGTTAAAAACAAACGTTTCAATGAAACAATATTATGAGATAACGTTCTATAAAGAGCGTTATTCCAAGTTCTTGCGCGTCACTGTACAACCGAGTTTGCGTCAACATTAAGCCTGTTGCTGCTCGCGAGCAGACGCGAAAAAATAACATCACTATCCTTTTGCAAGGAAAGCGTCCGAAACCGAGCACCCCAGCGAACTCTCGGTGTTCCCAACAATCACCGCTAGTTTAGTATCCTCTAGTCGCAGAGCTTCGCGGCCTCTCATAGAAATATTAGCTCGGATAGAGTCGGCCAATGTTCCCTGAACCCGGCACATCCACTTGAGCAGAAGTGACGACTCAATTGAACTTTCCGGTTTATTTATTTATTCATTTTAGTACATTAAGGGCCACTAGGGCATCACAGATGGGAGGGGCAAGATAAATTACAATATTTAGTAAAAACAAAATCAAATACAAACGATGTAAAACATGACCAGTCAAGGTCAGTACAATCAACAAAGATGATTGGTTAACGCAGTTTTGAACAAATCATACGATGACATTGTCACGAATGAAGGCGACCAGAGGACAAACAATGAACTAAAGAATAACGGTGTAATCGGCGACCTAGTGCCAAACATAATAAAGAACGAGCGTCGCGACAGCAGGAGAAGCGGGCGGCGATTTCGCGGCGTAACCGCAAGCGAGAGCGAGACTGACTCCACGAGGTCCCGCGAAGCTCCTTATTTAGTGTGCGTGGCTTTCTCGAAAATTCGGCAGAGAAGCTTCGAGCGTCGCGCGCTCGGGCCGAGGATGAACAGGCACTTTTGTGAACAAGAAACTACTCCGAACTAGGACGAAATGATAAAAGTAACGCCCCGAGTAAGAATAAACGCGCGTCTTCTAGAATTCCGTGACCGAGCGTTGCTCGCTCGTCCCTGCGCGCGGCAATATGGACACTAAAGATGCGGGAAGGTGGTTCCACTGGGAAGACGTTCTGGATATGAAAGAGTCAATGTAGGCGTTGGTACGACAGTTATGAAATCCTACATTGCATTGACGGTGTAGGCGAACAGAGTTACGCGGGGGTGGAAGAAGAAAATTTTCGGGTTAGAGTATTAAATTTTGTGAAAACGACACCGACGAGAAACGCGAAGCAAAGACAGAAGGGGCAGAGACATTTTAGTTTTTATAGACGCGTCACTAGCGGTACGGTGATAATTAGCGGACGTCGGCCATGTCAGCGCCAGGAGTAAAAAAAAAAAAGGTAAAGAAAAACTAATAGAGTATGCAAAACGCGCATACAGGGGAGTTATCCGCCCGATTGATAACTGTCTGGCGGAAGGTAACACGCTAGGTCTTGCTCTACCAAGAAGCCCGCATTCAAGTCCGCAAGAAGATAATCATGTCCCGGTTTCTGGCTCCGATTAGGTTGCACGGGGCCGTCATATTGCAGCTTGTGCGCTTAGATTGTAGAGTGCTTCCAACTGTTCAATCTGGGTTACGTGTTTTATTGGGTAGAGAAAGTGTCGAGCGTCTCCGAGCTTTGCTCGACCTCTCCGCTCGCTATCCTCCCTGACACGCGACAAAGCAGCGCATGGGCACTTGCGACCAATTTGCGCAGGGGAAGTCCGCCATTAAATTGCAAACGCTTTCTATGGTTTGAGTTGCTCGCTCTCTCAGATTTAAATTCTCTAGGTGTAACCATAGCGAGCTTAGATTGTACAGAGGGTCCATCACAAACTACGGGGAGCGTTTGCAATTTAATGGCGGACACCTACAGCGGAGATTGGCCGCGAGTGCGCAGGTGATGCGTTTTCGTGTGGCGTGGAGGAAAGCAGGTTGAAAGGCGGAAGCATTCGCAGACGATCAACACGTCCGTCACCTCTTCGCAGCTCGCATTGCAAACGCGGCCCATAAACCACGTGACCCCGATCGTGCAGTTGGAAACTCTCTGTAGTGGAGGTTTTCTAAGCGTAGTCATCGACTCAAGTGCCGCGGTGCGGTTCCCAAACAAGGCCTGAGAGTTTCGGTATTCGGGAAACATTCTGTGGCCCTGGCCCAACACCGCCTATTGGCCTCGAGACCCAGACTGAATTGTGTGGAAGCGTGCTTTCGTTTATCCATGGTTGTCTATGAGGCACGTGGCGATTCCCTCTGTCCACAATCCGGGTGCAGACAAAGCATCCACACTAACGGCAGAGAGCCAGGGCAAGGATACAGAGCAGGAGCTCTTAGCAGTTGATTCCAGTGCGCGAGCTTCGGCCTCGCGTGCGCTTCACTTCCTTGGCCTCGCGTGCGTTACACTTCCTTGGAGCAAAACATTCGTTTTGCTCCAAGGAAGTGTAAAGCAAAGCGTAGTTCTGCTTTTCACCACATGAGCCGTGTCGATCGAATCTCAAGGCGAATACCCCGTTTAACCTTAAGATGAGACTGTAGCCAATGGCACAAGCACGAAAGCACGAGCTCGCTTCTTCGAAACGTTTTCCCGCAGATCGAGCACTCGCGCTAGAAATGCGCTTTTCAAAGCCAGGAGCGAGGGCTAACTCGCGGTTGTAGGGTTGACTGTAGTCTCAGCTTAAGAGTCAACGGAGTATAGACACTAATGGTCGTGATGCTGGGTTGTCAAGAGGGAGCGCGGGCAGAGGTTTAACACGAGTGCAGAGCCGTTTATACTGAGAGAGTTTGGCCTTCTTAAGGATATTTTGACAGCCTGGCAACCACAGCAGCGTAGTCTGACAACCGGGTATGACTACTTCCGTCCGTCATTTTGTGGCTGTGACCCAGAGGAGCTCTATGCGATTTCTCAGGAATAAACGAGAGAAGGAAGTAACGCCATTTTGTGTTATCGCGAAATCCGCTGGTTTTAGCGAGCAACAAGCTCCGCCCATTGGCCAACCTCTATCAGTAGAAACGGCTCTGCACGAGTGCTGCGTCAGCCCTATGCTCGACTTCACTGACCTAGTCCCAGCTGGACACTGACGTAGAAAATCGGGCAACGGCTGCTATGGGCTTAGGCTCGGCCACAAACGCTCTCCGCTTCCAGTAAAACGTGCTCCTATATCGATATTGTGAGCACACATAATAAAAAAGAGTAAGAAATTTGCACGCATCACCGAAACATCTTGTAAGAACAGGCCGCTCCAATTGTGCGAGGGGAGTCTAGCGACAGCGAAGAGTGCCTGCTTCTGTAGTTCCGATCGCCCACCAAAACTCTGCGATGACACCCCAGGAACTCAACTTAGGAAAAAACAAAAAAAGCCCTCGCAGATGTTTATCGGCAAAATAATTTTCCTTGACGATGTCCAGAATCGGGGAACTTTGCTGTTTTTAACGTTTCATTTAAACGGCCTTTTTGTTTTTCGTTACTCCATCTTCTCACACGTCGCTTTGCTTGCGTATTGTCATTTTCTTTTTATCGTGGAATAAAAAAAAAGTTTATTTTGTATGTATTTTTTTTAACGGGGAGGAATGTCAAGTGAGCAAACAAAGACCATTAGGGGGATATGGGACCTCAAAAAGAGCTAATAGAATACACTCTAGAGAAGCACAGAGGAGGCCCAGAAGCAGGAAGGAGACAGCGACAACAAAAACAGGTGTCATGGAGATAACAGAAAAAGCAAAGCATTCTTTGCTGCATCCACCAAATACAATAGCGCTGTGATGCGCAAGAAACTTCGAAGTGGCGTCGCTCCCGGTTGTCGAACAAAGGTCCGAACCCCTTCTCTTTATTGCCTCGCCGCCCCCTCCTCCGCCCACCGTCGGCGTCCTCGATACGGTCCAAGGTTCGGTATACGCTCAATCAATTCCTTATGAAACTAGAATTCTTTCGGCTTTATAATTTTATTGCTCGGATACCCGATGTCGCGTCGTGTGCGTCCCCTCGCTGTTTTGAGCGGATTCATTGTCAACCAGCGAGAAAGACGACGATGAAGGAGAGCAAGAACAGGAGTTTCAAACAACCGACAAGTTTTGGGTACTTTTTTTTTTTTTCATGTGGACTTTTCGTTTTATTGCGACAAACTTGTTTCCTGAAACGTTCGAACAGACAAGACCTTCGAGAAATAAGCGAATGCTCGAGTTAACCTTTACAATACCCCCTTCGCACTATCGTGAACTTTAACCGCGGTTAAAGTTCACGATAGAGTGCGAAAGGGGAATTGTAAAGTTTAACTCGAGCTGTCGCTTATTTGTTGAAGTTCTTGTCTGTTCGAACTTTTCAGCAGAAAGGATTGTTGCAATAAAACGAAAATTCCACATTAAAAACAAACAAAACAATTTCCTGTTGTTTGAAACTTCTGTTCTTCCTCTCCTTCATCGTCGTCTTTCTCGCTAGTCTCAGGGTTATAGTTCATCGTGTTTAAATATCACCAGCTCGTTAGCGCCCTACCTTTCTGTTAATTACCTTTTTTTTTTTGAGCCGACGTGCTTATTTTGGTGAAAAAAGAATTACAAACATGGTTAACATTATTTCATATCTGCATGTTCCAACAAGACCGTCACTAACTGGTCAACAAGAGACTAAGGAAATAAGAGTTCATAATTACAATAACAGGTTAATAAAACATTCGTGGCAGTAAAAAGAAGCATGCCCATTTTAATAACTCGTTAAATATTAAAAAAAATAACAAAGTTAAAAACCGTTATGAAACTGCGTGTATAAAAAGTGATGAGCTCGTTTTAGAGCACGCATTTCAAGACGTGGGAATCCCAATACGGCAGCTCGCCCGACTAGCGGAGCGTTATCAAGTATTAGCGGAAATTTCGTTAAAATCCTACTAATCTGCCCATATATTTGGAGAAAACGAGAAATGACAATACAACGCGTTCGAGTTTCATTGTTCATTTTACGAACACAATTAACCGAATGTTCTATTAAAAAGCTCCGCCGATAATGTTTGAGCACAGGCTATAACTCAATCCAGTGCATTAGAGGTGAACAAAGTCAAATTGTGCGCAAAAACAAACTAGTGTAAATAAAAAGAAAACTAGAAGAAAGGAACGCTGATGCAAAGGAAGGGAGCGTGAGAGAGGACCAAGTTTGTAACGAGCTGATCTGCGGAGGCGTCATCCCGTCGAACACACTGTAATAAGTCTCAATGCTGAAATCTCGTTGGGGAACCGGGATTCACCATGCCCGAGAGCTCAATAGTCTCAACGCTCCACTCATGCGGGAACCAATGGACGTCGAGTTGCAAAGAAAATTAAAAAAAAAAAGAGGTTGAACTGATTATGTATACTGCGCCACATAGTTAGCTCTAACACGACATCGGCACATTTACCCCACGGGTAACGCAATTTCTGTAAACACTAAGGACAGCTTGTTCGTGCTGACCGTGCAGTGCTCTGTACGCAGTGAGCTCTCTGCGCGACACGGAATACCTTACCTGAGTACGGTGGAACTGAAACTCTCGACAAAAAAACGCTCGAAATCTGTTTCGGGGAAAGTATTTTTGCAAACACCGGGTTTAGGAGATTCAGATTTCTTTACTTCCTCAAACGCCCACTCTATCTTGACTGGACAGCCAAACTTGCCGAAATCGTCCGTAGACGGTTCTTTGTACGACGTATAAGTAGTGTTACTGCGGCTTAACGTAACGAATGAGGAAACGATTATCTCTCGGTGACCGGTTATCAGCTCAGACGTACTTGGCGGAGGGCGGATGCTGAAGAGATTAGAATGTTAAACACCAGTAGTAAAGAAAAAAACAAAAAAAAACCAAAGATAACAAAAAACAAAACGCCGTAGTTAATAACCGAATTGCGTAGCGAGAACATGTCCCGACGGGGACCCGGGCTCGACTATAGATTTCTCAAATGGCGCTGAGATTGTTATTTTTATTTGTCTGACAAAATGCAACGTGCTTTCCAAATCAAGAAGACAACACCTGCGTCAAGTTCAATCGTAATTCATGAAATCACACGCTACTCCAACGTCCCTCAATACGAGTTGGACTGTATTTAGGCGATGACTCACCCCCAAAACTAGAATCGCGCGAGTCGGGACTGTGACAGCGAAGCTGGCGACGGGCAACCGGGCCTTCCTCCTCTGCCGCGACATATAATTTTATGATGCCGTCAGATACGGCTAATCGTTTTAGCGGTTTTTCTTCTCTTTCATTTTTTTTTAGCTTTCCTACCTCTGACCTGCATACACAGTGCACCAGAGAAAATATCACAATCACCTATCCCCTTCGGTCATCCGGAAAGAAAAGGTGTACTATTAGTGCGAAACGCGATTATTCGCTTACATATCAATATCGTATCCCGATGAAAGGGCTCCATTACGGCTTCCACGGATGAAGAAGGCAACTACCGATCATCTTCTACTCCCGCGACGCCTGGCGACTCGTTTGCCTTTGGCACCGAAGGTATTTTGAAGGAGAATAATGTCTTCACAATTAAAACAGCGCGGACGAGAGACCATATGAGGAAAGACCGAAACAATGCTCTACCTGTCTCTTTCTTTAACCGGTCTGTCGCCCATTGCGCTGTTTTAATTAGGAAGTACGTATCAACTCGACCAAGCTTCAACTTTTCAATAACGTCCTTCTTGAAAGCGAAATAAACATGATTGGCAGTCCGAACAGGCAGCAGTTTTCTCCCGCAATCAATCCCCTTCTTGTCTTTTTTGTTTTCCTCCACACGAAGTAGCAAGCCGGCGCCCAACACCACCCGCTTAAACTCTTCGACTTTCGTAATAAACTAATTATCTCTTTCTGTCTCCCTTTCTCTCAGTGACAGACAAAGCTAATGCTTGCGCAAGCTCCCACAAAATCATTCCAAACCCAGCTCGCATTCACAGAATGCACGCATTTCGAGCCTTTATTCCTTTCAAATGTGATGAACAGAATAAGCTTTCAGCGGTTCAGCTCGAGACGTTGAACCAACAACCTAGTTTACTCGTAGATCACTCAGCGCCCCATCACAAACTTCGCACGCCATTCCCGCTCGCAATAGAAGAGCAGAGAAATTAAAGATAGAGGGAGAGAAGGGTATTCTTTCGCTGCGATAGATAAATACAAGGCGTCGAAGGGTAACGCGGAACCATCAATCGCGCGCCGCGGCCGCCGCTGCCCCGCTCGATACGTGAATTATTAATTGGGGTGGGCTGGTTATCTGCGAAATGAATAGAATGTCGGCGCCGAGATGATTCCGAGAAAGTGAATAACTGTCGCGATTACAAGAGGGGAAAGAGGGGGAAGGGAGGCATTGAAAAAGCGTGCTTACGCTAATAGGACTCCATTATACATTTCGCAGTTTCGACGCAACGGGTATCTGCACCGAGCAGACGTTTGAACAAGCGTGGGACGCAGTCAGGCGACGAAGAGACCAGCTGTTTTCAGCTGACAGTAACAGACAATTTCTCTTTGGCGAGGAACGCCACCAGTGTTGACGAGTGATTTCGTTCGTTCATTTCTTCCAGTGAGCCGTGTTGCTATTCCAGTGTTCGCCGCATCATTACTGCAAGTCAATCCTGTATGCCCCACGGTGCAGTTCGAACACCAATCGCTGGTCTTTGTATAACCAGTTTAGCCAATGCTTAGGGCGAGCGGTATCACGCTTGAACGAGCGTACGGTCCGAGTGGCAAGACAAGGCGCCCGCTCCTCTTGTCACCGAGTCCGCATGAGCGGTGGAGCTGCTGGAGCATGATGCCCATCAATCCTGTCCCTGGTCGGCCCGTCTAAACGAAGGTCGGTGGTTGGTGTTCCGAGCTGCTGGAGGTAAAATGTGAAGGCAAGCAGACATATAGTGTAGCGAAGGCACAGACTTCGGTTAGCACGCGATGAAGGTACAACCTTCGGTCGCAGTTATGATAGCGCGTACATAATCTGGAGGAGTCATGTTTGTTGCGAAGGGTTAGGGAGCAGGGAGTTATGTCCTTGTTGACCGGGCCTTTTCGGCTTTCAGATCGCCGACTTTTATTGGAGTGGTGAATCAGCTCGCGATTCAGACAGCGCGTGCTCCCTTGACATGCTCTGGCTCCCTGTTTCTGTAAAAAAAAAAAAAAAAAACCCTTCAGTTTGGATGCTCTTGAAATACCCGTGAAACAGGCCTCAGACCATTTTCTTCGCAAACGACACCAGGCGGTGCTATAGTCTGCCGTCGTATAGCCAACTTCCGGTTCATAAAAAAGAATGAACAAAGCGCACCTTAACACCGCTGCTCGAAACGTCGATGAAACATTTAAACACCGATTCTCCGGGTGAACGCCGAAAGAACCGAGGAAGTAAAAAATACCCAGAGCGAAGCTACTTTATCTTCCTCTACTGGTGCAAGCACGTGCAATGCCAAGCTTCTATACCCGTTTTCACCTCAAGAACCGAAGTAAAAAAAGTCCGGCTCCTCGGGGAGCATTACTAATTTTCCCTTTTACGATGGAGAATTAATATATATGTAGGTGCATTTTAGATTAGAAATATTTTATATAATCAAGACATATACGTTTCAAACGCCAAAAGGATCGCTTCTTCCTCCGACAACCAAATCTTGTCAGAACTACTTCGCCCGGCGTACGAACAATGCGCAAAACGTCCTTTTTTCTTGAGGTGAAAACGAGTATATACGTACTATTAAAATGAAAACATATCAGCGAGGGTAGTGCGTCCAGTACTCATAGTGAGGAAAACAGAAGCGCATCCAGCGAGCTTCTTACCGCGAATAGGAAGTATTCACTGGCGGGCATAGCTGTGTGCGCGGCTGCTGATCACTTGCTGAAGGCAAACTTCCGCAGTTCTTTCGCAACAGTCATTCCTCACCATCCAGACTGCCGGTCTTAGCAGGCTATTAATGCGAGCTCGTTCCGAGCATGCGCTTTAAAATTCGGCTTTAAATACGGCGTTCAGTGTGATGCCCTGCTGAACTACCGGACGCCGGTGTTCGGCGTTCCAACAAGTTCGAAGAGTGAGTAGAAACAAGGGCAGCTAGCTTTAGATCTAGCCACTAATCCTTCCAGCCAGAGCTCGGCGCTCTGGAGTCTCCTTTCCCCCTCCTTGTCACCATATAAAGAGGTGTATTCAGAGTCTAGCTCTGCCTCCAACAGGCGGCAGTCGCACTCTTTACACACCATACAAAAGAGAGTATACCCAGGGATCCTGGGTTCAATCCCCACCCCTGCCCGTTTCGATCTGGATGAGCATTGTACCGGCGTGCGGTCGTGTATCACTACTGCGTGGTGCACGTTAAAGACCCCAGGCTAGCGGTCGCACTGCACTGGCTAAATTGCTCATCTACAGCGAGTGACTCGTCGCAACTTTAAATGGCTGACCAACTACACGCTGTATAAATATCCCTACAACCCCAAAAGAGAGTATTCTTTGCAGGTGTGATGACAGAATCATCTACGGAGAAGCCTCGAGCACGTTCGAAGGATGTTTGCTACCTACAAATGTATGATTCGAAAGTGTCTCCAGGCAGTTCTTGTGTGAATATTGCGACCGTCACACAAGGAAGAAACAGGGCGCAGGCAGTGTCTGCAGAATGTCTACTGTATAATGTGGTAACAGTGTGATCGTCGCTTTATGGGCGTACGCAAACAGTATTCACGCCCCTGAGGGTCGTTTTGCGACGCTGACGGAGAGTGGAAAAGCAGTGCGTTTGAGTGTGATCGACTCCGTTACGACCGCTTAAAACAGTGGCGCTATCTATCGGATAGCCCTAACCCGGTTCCGGTCTAGGAATATAACCTAATACGGCAAGTAAGTGTTCCAAAATGCGTATTTCGCACGCTTATCAAAGGGAAACATAGAGAACGTGTAGAGAACGCGTAATGACGATGTAGCCAAGCTCGCACCGTCATTGGCTGGGGTTGGGGGTAAACAGACGCCCGTGGTGCGCAGGGAGCAGACGAACTGGCACGCCGTGTTGTTTAAGCATCATTCCTTCTCCGGGTGCTCGAAATAATGCTGGAAGTGTTATTGGGCCACAATTTGTCATATATAGTGCGTGATTTGTATGTCGAAAATACTGCAAAACCATCAATACAGTTTTGGACCAGAAGCGTTGAAGTGCGATTTGCACATTGGTGCCTTTCCGTCTCAACTGCGCACAACGGGTTGTAGTCGAACGCAAAGAGCCGTAACGCAGTCAATAACACTGCAATGCAAAAGTCCGAATCTGTCTTAAAGAGACCCTGAATTACCACACCAAAAACAACTTAGTCACATCATAAACTTTTGCCAAAAAAAAAAAGAAAAAAAGAATACAAGATGTTTAAGTCGTGACACACATTTTGAGTTTGGGGCAATTCCTAAGCATGTTACTATGTCGGTCGTTCACCCACGAAATAGAAATATGTTTCGGAATCGCTCAATGAGGCTCGCGACTTAAATACTGCACCAAACTAAGTTTTTAGAGTGAACTTCATATTCTGGCATACTTATCATATCCAGGCAACTGGAAAAATGTTTTTTTTTTTAGTGAGTTCAGTGTTCCTCGAGCGTTCACGGTAAACAGCCGATATATATATATATATTTTTTGCCATCAGCGCTTAAAAGTCGTTCCGCGTTTCCGCTGAAGATGACCAACAACAATGTGGTCTGTTCACTACGACTGTCACCCTGGGATCATAGCTTGCATCGTTGACTATACACGACCAGAGACCGGTACAATGCTCATTCATATGAAAACAAACCGGGACTAGGATTGAACCAGCTCATTGATTGCTTCAATGTTCAGGCACGCTTCTGACTAATGGCGAATTCGCGTGGTTCTTTCTGCGCGCTCTCAAGCGCTCTTTCCAGAGCGCGCGAAATCGGTGGTTGAAAGAGAGTGCTGTGGCTTGATCGGGTGGTTCATTCCGAGGGCGCCTCTCCCTCTCAGAGCGCTCCCTGCCACTCCGTCTGTAGCCGTCGGAGTGCGGAGCGGCGCAGGCGTCACGTGGTACCTGGACGGGGGTCACGTGGTTTTGTTGACGATGGCCGGCAGTGGTCTGCGGTGGTGTGCGGGCTACGGCATGACGGCGATTGATATGTGGTTCTACAAAGTGCTTGCGCATTCGACGTTGCGAGGATTACAACGGACGGGACGACATTCGTTTGCGACCGTAACAGGAAAAGTCGACGTGTGAAGTATTCCCAGTGCTTTCACGAGATCGTTCATCTCATGGCGGTGAATCCGCTAAGCCTAACTGACGAAGAAACGGCTCGCAGAGCTCGCCGCTGTTTTACCGGGTTTCGTGGTCGCTTCAAGAAATTTTCAGGTTTAGGAACAGTGCGCTCAAAGGTTTGTGTTGTAAAATAAAGGGAGAGCCGAATATAATGCACTGTGATTTGTGTCACATGGCGATGCTTGCACGATATTTCGCCGTGAGAAAAATGCGGTTTATTAACCATTTTAAATGTGCCTGCTCTGTCGTACGCGTGACCGCTATCGCAGCGCGTTCACTGTCGAAAACGCGATGAGTTGACAATTATTTTCAAGCATTGGCTTTCGTTCAGTTCTGCAAAAATCAATTCGCATACTGCTGTTTCTTTTTTTTTTTTTTTTACATGCCGATGCGTAAAACAATTTACGTCAAAACCGTTAATTCATCACTTTGCGAGGGTAAATTTTGTCGTGTTGTTTTTAATGCATTACCAATGTCAAGAACTTTTAATTCCGTGACTGGTCTGAGAATCTCGGAGCGCTCTGATCCCAGCAGTTGTGATCGGCCGAAAAGGATCCCGAGTAGCTCTGGCGGCGAGGGGGGGGGGGGGGGGGGGGGGGGGGGGGAAGCGCTCTGCTGAATCAAGGTCAGAGGAGAGAGACGACCACCCGAATTCACCATAAGCAACCTAGGCTCGTCTTTTTGTTTTTGTTTTATTATTATTATTAAAGGGTACCACGGAGTCTCGCTTCTAGTTTAGAAACTAGGCTTGTGTATTGCTGACGGCTTCGCTTTCCTGATACGTTTGCGAAGAATTGAGCAGTCGGTTGCGGGATATCAGTTGTTTCTAGGGGAGAATTACAGCCCACGGTAGCTCAGTATCCGCCTTCTCTTCAACCGACGAGCCCTTTTAGGAAAATAGGTGATGGTTCTCCGCCAACTCTACCACTTCAAAGCTGATAATAAATAAATAACGTATATGCATCATTCGCCATGTACGAACTTACTTTGGCCACACAACAGCCAGCTGTTCTACAGCAAGTACGCCAACGCTTCGAACCCACCTTCGACGGCGAGCGAAAATCGGTTTCTCAATGTATCGCGATACCGCACGCGGTGTCTTACAGTTACCGGTAACTGCGACGCTCGACGAAGCACACAGTTTGTGGAGGAAGAACCCGACGTCCTTCCAGTTCCTTCTGCTACTCTGCACGCCATCATCCTCTTCCCAAAACCCTGCCGCGTCGCGTCATTCGGCGCCGGGAACAACGTATGCTTCCTCGTAAGGAGCGCGTCCGTTATCATGGAACTTTAAGCAACGCCGCCTCACCGCACGCAAGCGCCAGCAACGCCCGTCGGTAGCAGAGTCCGCCCCGGCAGCCGAGTCGTTATTAATAATACCCGCATCGCGCCAGCTGCTCCTCGCAGAGGTGAGCAAAGTGGAGAAGAATCCACATGAACGCGCGCTGCTCCTCTCGACGGAATTAATGGAATCTCCAAGGGAGGACCGCAAGCGGCTTGGGCAGACAGAGCCGCCCGGCACTTCCGAGTGCAGCAGCATCCGTGAAAGCGGCCTTCCCCACATTTGATACATGCTCCACTTAGCATATGTATGCTCTCGAGGGGAGTTCACCGACGCGTCGCGGCCTGGTTCCGCATCTTTCTTCGCACTGATGGGGAAGGGTCGGTCCGTGATAGCCGTTGTCCGAGAACTCTCCGGAACCATCCTTGCACGTTTCGCAGTTGTTATGATCCGCGATCTTTCTTTGGGCGCAACGAGCGCGCGTTTGTATCCGACAATGGGATTTGAGGCCCGCCCGAACGCGAAATCAAAAAAGAACGAGGACAAAAAACGAGAGAAATTTACGCGCATTTGTTCGAGAGTGTAAGGAGGGGGCACGAAAAATAGCGGCGATGCCCGGCAGAGAAACGCGCAGTTTTCTGTTGGAGTGCGCTAACAAGTATTTTGTGTATATGTGCGTGTTTTCTTTTTCGTTTTTCACGCGCCTCCACCAGTAATTGTAGGGCATGAAACCTTCTTTCTGAGCTGGTTGTATCGCTTCCGTAGGGTTCTCGTTTGAAAGCGGTAATCAACGTTATTATATCAACTTTCCACGAGACACAGAACCCCCTCTCCTCTCGACGTTCGCACCAGAACCGCGAGCAGAGAGCATCGATACGTACAATGCGTGGTCACAAACACTTCTTTGTAACCCTCGAAAGATTCGAGATTCTTCTCGGGTTCCTTAGAGAATATATATCACACGAGTACACTTTCGAATGCTTAATACGCCAGATCGTTGCTGATATTATTGAGCATATATGAGTCCGAGGGAAAATTGCCCATATCAAATCAAGACCCATAACGCATCTCCAGTTTCAGATTAATTATCGATCCACAAAATTTCCAACTAATGAACAACGCCTAAATGAAATAATACGCAAGACTCAATTGTCGTCTTTTTGGCCTTGCATGATTTCCTCCTCTATACAAAAACATAATCATCACCTGGAGAAAGACGGAAAGGAAGAGAGGATTAGACAATTTTTTCGCGTTGAGCGACCAAGTGCAACTTTATTTTGACAGTAAACTTTTCTCCTGGCTCAGAGTTTCTTGCGATCCTTCCATTCCGAACTATTTCAAGAAGGGTTGTTTGCATCTCAAGACACCGTCAGGCTTTACCAAAAACTTTGGCAAATGCATGCCGCACACGCCGTAGAATGTCGTTTCTCGAAGGCGAAGGAAGAATAAAGAAAGAAAAAGTTTTCTCACGCGATATCGGAGCCAATCAGAGTGTCCCAAAAGTAAAGGGACCGAAGGGCAACACAAGGTTTCGAAATCTCGATTCAATCCATCACGACCTCCGGTGGAGCAATCTAATCTCCACGCGATGAGTAAAAAAAACACGCAAAAACGATTGGTCTTCGTGTGTTTACGTCTCTTTCTTCTTGGCTTTTGTGCGCGTGTGTCCTTGTTTTAGAGAGAAAAGGGAGGAGAGAGATGAGAAAGAACATGCACACCTAACATAGACATCCGCTTCGAACCACTCTGAACAAGATTCCCTTCGTTGTAGACTTTGTTGTCGTGGTTCTCTTTTAAGGCCCTACCTAGTACCTAGTTTCACTGTTCATGCATCGTATAAAAGACGAGGTGTTCGCTGCAGGCATTAGGACAAAATAATCGGCGTAGGAACCTCAAGCATGTCTGAAGCATGTAGGCTTCAAATATGTGTTTGCTTCGAACACGTTGCCAGATAGTTTTTGCACGACCAATCTGACAGAACCGTCATACAAACAAGTAACACGCCTTAGATAGTCTCTGCAGACAGTTTTTTTACAGCGGAGCTGCTAAGGGCTAGTTTCCCCAGGATCGTGTCCCCCGCAAAGAAATGGACACCGAACTCTGGACACCTACCGCCATCTATGAGCGACGGCGGCAAGCCACGTATCTGGTTGCCGCCGTCGTTTATAGATGGAGGTAGCATTTGCCCTCTGGCTTGCCGACTTGCGGCCGGCCATTACTTTCCATTGTACAGCTCCGCTGGTCTTCCTTCTTCACCAGAGTGAAAAGGCTGCAGGTTTTGTAGCGTGAGCTACGCTGGCCGAGGTTGAGCAGTTCCGCGTGGCTTTCAAAGAGCCGTGCTGCGCAAGCGCGAGGAGTAGCGACGTCGCACGGCGCACAGCTGGCGCGCCGGAGCCGCTTCTGCCGCGCGCTCCGCCGCCGCCGCGCGCGCCTCGCCGGTCTGCGCTATCCAGAGGAGTGACGTCATAGCCGCGGCAGACGCACTGCGCCGCCGCGTGCCCAGCTGTGCGCCTCCGTTGCGCAGTAGCCAAGTCTGACGCTGCACCGGAGCCACTTGATAGCGCCTCTCATTTTGTGCGCATAAGCTCACGCTAGTATATCCTGGCATAGCCGAGCTAAGCCACCGCAATTTTTTTATGTTGTATGGCCAGTGTGACCGCGGCATGAAGAAACACCGACGGCAGGATTTAAAAAAAAAAGGAAAATCTTTCAGCCTTTCCACTCTGATGAAAAAGGAAGACCAGCGGAGCTGTACAATGGAAAGTAATGGCCGGCCGCAAGTCGACAAGCCAGAGTGGAAAGGCTGCCGCCATCTATGAGCGACGGCGGCAACCAGATACGTGGCTTGCCGCCGTCGCTCATAGATGGCGGTAGGTGTCCAGAGTTCGGTGTCTTCATTTTTTTTTTTTTTTTGCGGGGGACACGATTCTGGGGAAAGGGAACTAGCCCTTAACAGCTCCGCTGTAATAACTTCATTTTAGACGAGTGTTTTTTTTCGTTTTTTTCCATCATACTACAATCTTGAAGAGCAAAATCCCGGAAGAAACAAGTGTTTTTGTCGTTTTCTAAATCATTCGTTGATGAGTGATCCTAGAACAATCATTTACCCGCGACGACTCTTTGGAGCGGTTATTTTGTATTCCACTTTACCTTGGCTACACCGGCTAGAAGGGCAGGTGTCAGAATCGGCGAGCGAGAGGAGCAGAAGGCCAGGATGCCGCGGTGACGCTACACTCGACACACAGATGCGTCGTCCGCTACTATTCGGGTGCTTTCTTGCTCCACGACTAAGTATCGCGTGCGATGTGCACTCCTTGAACACTTTTGAAGGTTAAACGATGTTGATTTTGGACATGTGGTTAACGTAACGCAGGAATAAACCCACCGACGCTTTCGTCAAGCTAAGCTCGCACGCTATACTCTCGAGGAGCTGAAGCATTTCCGAAGCTATAAATCTGGCGCTGGAGGGAGGACAACTGATTTATTTCACGTTCATATATATCTGGGCCCTTGAGCAAAAGGGGGTAGGTCGGTTAAACCCTGACAAAAAAAAAAAAGACGGGGTTCGCTCAGAGTGTTAACACCAACACTTAAAATAAACCACTTCAAAAACATTGAAACACAGCTTCATTTTAATACGTCTTTATTTACACGAATGTACAAAACTTTTGATTCTAACCAAGGTTTTGAAAGCCGCATGAATTTACAAAACGCCTGGTCGTAACCAACGTTTTCAAAGCAGTGGGAGAAAACCGCTGTGTTTGCCGTTTTGCCGTCGGGGTAGTCTGGACGCATGGGGCAACCTTTCCGGGAAAAGTAGCACAAACGAGCACTTCTAGCGACGCAAACAAGCCTTTCCCAGCGCGGCGTCTGCCATTTGACAACGACAGAGTTGACAACGAGCGCAGTGCTTTGAATCCCAAGCCAAAGCAAGGGGAAGATTCTATCGCCCTTGCGATAGAATCTTCCCCTTGCTTTGACTCTATAGGAGCACAATAGAAAGTCAATTGAAACTCATTGATCATTAAGGGGCCTAACTTTTGTTTAAATGTAAAGCCGTCAAGATTGGATGTTTTATGGTCGATTCAGACAGTTGCAAAAGTGGTCAGTAAGGATGAAAAGGCAGCATTCGTGGACCAACTGTGGTAAGTCGGGTGGAAAGAAGATTGGGCAAAGATTACCCAACAGAAAGAAGGAACTTTAGAGAAGTAAGAGCGGTAAAAAACGAGCTGGAATCTAAATCGTTACAGTTGGTATGAGACGGCGTCTGACTGACTTCTTTCCCTGTCTCTTCTACTTTTGGTTGTTTCAAGATTTTTACACCCAGTCTCGGGTGTTTTAAGAAAATGGTAAACTTACACCAGCTCGCCCGCGCTCTCACTGTGCTTTCCTTATAAATGTGAGCTCGTTCTGACATGCCCGTCAACAGAGCACTCAAATATGGCCTCCAGTGAATACCCCCAATACATGTTTCTGAAGCTGAAAAATATCTCGGGCTCATATTCTGAAATATCTGCTCTAGGGAGAATACGAACAACAAATAACCGCCGTCAATTTCAAACTGGAAATTCACTGGGATGTCTCGTCAGCAGATGGAAATATTAAAACTCTGAGCTGCGCTAGTATCGCAGGTTATGAACAAGCGGGCGTAGAATCTTCTAAACTATAGGCAGCTTTAGCATAGCGTAACTGCAGGCTGCAGTAGGAAACGATATGGCCACTGTGAGCTCGCGCTGTGTCTTCGAAGCACGCCCTCCCGCCGCACGCGAGGAGCCCACGGTAGCCCACTGTCCTAAACAAATTTGTATGTTATCGGAACACGAGAAAGTGCAGGGAGTCCCAAAACTTATTTACAGAACTTTTTTTTTTTTGAGCAGTCATTTTTTGTTTTAATGTAATGCTGCGAACCAGATGCCAAAGCTTAAAAACTAATCGTAAAGCCTGGTTCACATGCAGCGATTTTGACCCTAGAGCGGCGCGATTTCTGCCGTCGCGGCGCTCGTGCCGCTCAACCGCTGGTGCTGGCCAGAGCGCCGCGACGGCAGAAATCACCCCGCTCTAGGGCCAAAACCGCTGCATGTGAAACACGCTTTATCTTACAAAAAAAAAAAAAAAAAGTTATAACTGATTTTCTGAAAATCTTAACGGGAAAATGGCGGCCGATAAAGCCCTGTAATATACGAAGCTGAATGACACCAGTACCAAGAAGCTTATTTTTCCATTGAAATTTTCAAAAAAATCAGACAACTTTTGCATAAAACAAACGGGTCTTTCTGCAAAATCGGCACCCTGTTCCGAACGCTAGCACTACATTTGGCTGGATAATGAGAGTTAGACGATGCGTACTTTATTTTGCATTGTAAAAAAACAAAACAAGACAAAAGGTATATTTATAAGGAAAGGGAGGGAACGCTGTACGGAGCGCGAGGTTGTTAGCTTGAACACGCGATCGCTGAGCCAGAATAGAACTTATTCTCAACATGTAATCCGCTTGCCGGAAGTGGATCAGAGAGCCCCTTAAGTAGCGCAACGGGCGAAAGAAGACAGGTCAATCGATAGCCGCTTCGGAACGCGAAGGGCCGCCCGAGGGATCCGGTGGAGGTTATGGTGAAGGGACAACTCCGGTCGAAAACGAAACCAAAATTAATGACTGCTATCGCTTTAGTGGCACGAAATATGATCACAGCCGAAATATCACGTTCAAGGGAAGCCGCGTACTCCAATAAAACCGGTTTGAAAGATGCGACCAGCTGCTCTTTAGCGGACGACAAGCGGGTTAGCTTTTAGTCAAGGAACACTGGCGCAACACCCCCGTGACGTCACGTCGCGGGCATGCGGCTGGTGATCAGTGTTGCTACCCCTCAGTTAGTTTCGGTTTTGCAGTACACGCCCAAAATCTGACTTTGAGCCGTGACTTTTATAAAACTACGCACAATATATATATATAATTCAGGGGCACTGCCTTAGCTAGAAACAATCATAATTACAAATTCAAAAACATTGACCGGAGTTGCCCTTGAACTAATCGCGCGCGGAAGAGAAGGGTCCTCACCAGCTTCCGTTTCACGGTTCCTTTAACCTAAAACGAAACAAGAAAATAAGATTTTTTGATATAAAGGCACGGTTTCTTTAGGGAAACGGTAACGAGCAACATTGAGGATTTTTAGCACATTGTTTCGATATTTCCGATAAGATACCCGACACTCCGCCGACGCCTTTGTGCAGGCATCGTATCGTTATCGGAATCGTTATTGGAGACACCGGAACGATCCACTAAAGCCCTCTGGTGTTTCGTCACTCCTTGCACGCGACTCCGAGGAATAATTAGGTCCACGCGCGACCGACGGAATGGCGTTGACGGGCACAGACGATCAATCATTCTCGCTTCGCGTCAACCGAGGTTTATCCGCAACTTCCTCCCCGCATCACTATCGTAACGGATCGCTTACACACAGCCGTTCGTCAATCGACGCGGAGGTTTCGGACGGATTTATTTTCTTCGATTAGAAACTACTTGTTACGTGAATGCTTCCCAGCGGAAGATTCACGAAGTAGAAAAACGTGGAGCGCGCGTCGATCCAAATGCGCAGCGAAAACTGGTGCGGCCTGAGGGACGAAAAAACAAAAGGGAGGAAAGTGGGGATCAAATGCGTATGACGTTGGAGTTACGAATAGCTTCCAACTAAGAGTTAGGTAGTGTTTTGTTGACCTGGATGAGTGATTCTCAATGCAACACATATACGCGTTACTAAATGTAACTATATGTTGCTCTTTACTCTTGCGCAGAATATGGTGACAAAATACGTTACTCGTTGCCGAGATTTTATTTTTATTTTTTCGCTGCGTTTGAAGCAGTGTTGGACAAAATACTCGATAAAAGTATTTATGTTAAGTTACTAAACACCTTCTTCATAAAGTATTTAAAATACTACTTAAGTTACTTTCACTGTAAAGTATATTGAGTAGGATACGAATACTTAGAAATGTAATTCACTTACTTTTGAAGATACTTCCGGATTGCGTAGTTTGAATCGACGTCAGTGAAAACGACAGTTGCGCAAATCTGGTTTACCAGAATGGTTTATTTGCGCGCAACAACGCAAAACGGAAAAAAAAACGAAAAAAAAACACATCGTAGGGCTATTTTATGCAGTACAACTGTAAGGAGCAGAATATTGTCACGAATGACAAATGATGAGGCGGCGAATAACTGAAGAAACTAAACGTTCAATGGGGCTAACTTGCGCCCAAAACGAAATAGAGAAAGGCTAGCGTCGCAGGCGTCGATGTCGGCGAAACAGCAGGATCGAGCGCTGGGACGAGAGTGACTCCGGACCAAAAACAAATTGGCTTGCTTTTGTAGGTTTATACAGCCTTGATGTTGGTACGCCTCAACGGGTGACCGGTCGCTTAGCTGTAGATAAGAAGTTTAGCCAGTGCAGTACAACCGCTAACCTATGGTTTTAAGAGGATATCGCAGTTCTCGAGCCCTATGCAATTCCAATGGCAACTTTTTGGTATTTTTTCTCAGCAACCACCGGACGGATTGACTCGGGAATGGTTTTATTAGAAAGATAGTAAAAAACTGAGTAAGGTTGTGGCGCTACATTTCCAGATTTGTAAGCTTAAAGTTTTTTACGGGACCTGAACGATGCTTGAAAAGGCCTTTCTTTTTCGTTCCGTTCTTCGTAAACATTTAAAAATAAACCGGGGCCTAAATACAAATTTAGGCCCCACAATATTCAAGACCAGGACTTTTTGAATATATCTCTTATCAGATCTTTTTTCCAGAGATTCTCATTGTAATGAATTTTAACTAAGTTTGTAGACTATGAAAACGTCAAAAAATCCAGTTGTCAGGTGGCGCCATCTATGAGTGTGCCCGCAAAACTTGCTCTTGAAATTGCGCAATGTGTTATTGCGCCCCGGACTACTTGCATCTTCAAGGTCGTTGGGTTGACAGTCGGAATTTCGAGGAAGAGTGCCTCTCGAAACAGATATTTTTTTTTTTTTTTTGCTTTTTGTTTAGTTTGGGTGGCGGAGGGGGGGCGAAGATACTTTGCGGCTTATCGCGATAGTGAGTAATAGGTTGTCCATCGCCCGAGCGCGTCCTTGGGTGGATGTTCCGCTCTTTGTTGGTGTACTGAGGTCGCACAAACGCGAGTGAAAGGTTTCTTGTTTTTTTTTTATTTTATTTTTGGCGGCGGAGATATTTTGCGGGTGGGTGGGAATCATTAGTTTTCAATCGCCAGCGCGCGTCATTGGAAGGATGTTCCATTCTTTGTTGGTGTTTTGGGTCACGAAAATGAGAGTGAAAGATTTTACCCTTCAAGCGGTCCTTGCGTGAGGCCTGAAGTTAGCAAATGCAGGCAGACAAAGCTACCGAAACGTCAAAGAGTAGATACTGTCTTACCGCTTCTTTCTGTTCGAAGTAGGATAGGTGATTTGATCTGGCGATTTCAAATATTCTGCAGAGGTGCATTTAGAACGTTTACTTATTTTAAATGCGGAAGAAACATACGTGAGGTCGTCGATTTTGTTTTAATTTCAACATTCGCTTTGCATATAAACTTGGGGAGGCCGATTTCTACCGAAATAAAACAAACATTGCGAAAATTTGATCATAAAAGCTAGAAACACAACAAGGCTTTTGGTAGTAGGCGTGACACGTTGCTATTTGGAAGTTGTGAAAGTCCCGCTGAAGATTCTTTGTTTGACCCGAACCAACACACTCCTGGTTCAGTATTATGGTGTTCGTCGATTGCACTGTCTTGGCTGCGATGAGCCCTTGGTCGGCGGTTACTGCTGGGCGGCGGACAAAAAATCTCACCGGAGAACGGGCGGCGGAGAAAAGCTCACCGGAGAGAAGCTTACCAGTGAAATGCTCACTGCAAAACGACAAATTCGGAGAAAAGCTAATTTTCGAAATATTTTATTATTGTTCGCACTGCTGTGTTTATATTTAAAATTCACGTCCGCACTTTGCACAGCGCTCATGCTGCGCTTTTTGCGTGTTTGTATATTTGTAAAACTAAGCGTTCTTGCTCAGTCCCAGAGGAATAGCTTACTTTCTAAGAAAAATTGGGAAGAGGCAGATGAATCCACAGTTTTGCAGAATGCGAGCAATTAAAAAAGTGGGGAACGCTTTTTTTTTCTGTGAACTTTTACATGGAGACAAAACATTGCCTGAATGTTGAGTACTATGAAAAGCAACAATGTGACCTCCGTCTCGGCACCCGACGATTCCTGACCTCCCAAAAAGTATCAAGTTCGTCTTAGGCCACATAACCGAAAGAGGTCATTGTTTACTACAAAGCGAAAGAAAAATGGAACATAATATTGCCGCGTACAAAGCTAGCCAAGTAGGCGGCGCGGCCGTGGCCCAACGGTTACCTTGCTTATCTTCGACGGAATTAGCCAATATTCGTTACCTGGCCGCGGATACACCTTTTTATTGTTTCTGTAATGTCGCGTTCCGGTAAATTCGAGAACCCTGTTGCTTATTCGAGGTTAGAATGTTCTACGCGCCGAACCTTCTACGCCGATTGTTCCAGAAGCCCACTCGTCTAATAAGGAGCTTCGCGTGGAGAGCTGGAGTCAGTCAGGATCCTGCGGTTTTGCCGACATCGACGCCCGCGACGCCAACCTTGGATTTTGTTCGCCCCATTAAACGTTTAGTTTCTTTAGTTATTCACCGCCTCGTCATTTGTCATTCGTGGCAAGACCTCTATCGTTTGGATGGAAAGAAAAACACTATTTACAAAGACGAGAAACGATCTGGCCAGAAACCATGTTCGATAAAATGGTGTTCTACGAAACGGCTTCGATGAAATTGGGTTCGATTACATTGTGTTCATTTAGATGACTTTGATAGAACAGAGTTCGATAAAATATTGAGAGCTGCGAAGAAATAATGTTAAAACGATTTGTAAATGTGAGCTTCTCTCCGCATCTACCCAAAGTCTGGTGAGCTCTTCTCCGCATCTGCCGGATCCCGGTGAGCTTTTCTCCGCCGGAGAACAACGCAATACCAAGAGGCTCATGGGAGAAAAACTCACCAAAGAAAGGTTCACCGCAAAACTGTCAGATGCTGAGATAAACCCACCCAAGAATCATACGATTAAGCTTTTGAATTTAGTTTTTGCGGCTCTTCTCTGGGGGCTCTGTAGCGAACAGAAACGGAGATATATACAAAATTCGTATATTGCAGACACCAATAGAAATGAAGAAGCAGAAGTTCACAGTTCTGCAGGATGGGAAGAATAAACAAAGGAATAGACACGTCTTTTTCTATAAAGACATTGCCTCAGCGTTGAGTTCTATGAACAGTAACGAAGTGACCTTGTCATTGCACCCGACGACCACACAGAGCCCCCAACGACCACACCCGACGACCACTCAGAGGACCCATCAGCACCAGAAATCATAAGCTACTGCAAATTAAAAAAAAAAAAAACGGAAAATAAACTTTTTATTATCTATATACCAAAATAATGCTTTTTCCGAAAAGGAACATCGTAGGTGAGTTTCCACTGTATTCATCAAGATTCCGACGAGCTTTTCTACGCGTAGGTCGGTCTTGCGGTGAGATTTTCTTCTATTAGCTTTTGCCCGAGATTTGTGACTTCGGCATAGATCTGAACCTTTTTTATATCGGAACCGCAGAAGATCGCAAGGGCCTGAAAGACGATGCTGGTTTTCCGCCATCACATTTTCACAAATTGAGACACCTAAGGTTCTGTTGCGCACTAGAAGGTCACACGCACCTACACCGGACATTTCATCGAACGCCGTTTCATTGAATGCGTCATAGGTTTCTGCAATAAAATTTGAAAATTTTTCATTGTCCTCTCGTACGACAGAAGCCTGGACGGCACGACGGAGGACACGCCTGCATGAGGTGTATCCAAGCGGATGGATTCGGGGTTCCACCACCTCCCCCTCCACCAGCCCCAATTTTTTTTTTATTTTGTTAGCAACGTTTCTTGGACGGCTATTAGGATTCTTTGTTTAAAAATACCGGCCAATTGTTTCAAATGAACGTTTCGGTACGGGACAACCCCTTTTTCGATGAAACGGCGTTCGATCAAATGTCCTGGAACCTACGCGTTTATCGCTTTTTTTGCTTCGGGGTTATTTTCCCGATTATTCCTTTGCTCGACGACAACTCAGGCACAGCTTTGTACTCCCCCCCCCCCCCCCCCCCCCCAACTTTCTTTTTATTTCCTCCCTAAAGAGAAACCGACAAAGCACGAAGAAGGTCCAGACTCCTCGATATGTCATATAAGACGCCTACCATAGCAGCAATTGAGGAGATATTGGCGTCTCTGCAGCCTCTGGCGGGGCAGCCTCGCCCCGCCGTCGACGAGGCCAGGGGTGACCCCCAGCAGCCGTGGCTCGAGGCGGCTAATAGGGCAACGCAATCTGAGCCCCCCCTGGAGACGTTGTTTCTAGAAAAACAATGGAAGTCGGAAGGGAGGGAGGAGCGGTGTCGGCAGGCCAAAAACTACGGAAGAACTGAAGGGGCGATGTTCGTCGCCCCACCAACGACGACGACGTCCTTCCGCACGCAAGGTCCCAGAACGTGAGCCTCAACTTTTCCGGCGACAGGGCGCTCAAAGGCGTTTCAATGGCGAACACCGCCGTCATTGGTCCTCTGGCTGGCATCCTGAAGTCCCTCCAGACTGAGGGACCAGTCGACAAGGAAGCAATCGCCCGCCATGTAGGGGCTGCCACATCCATGCTGTCGCATACCGACAGCCTTGTTCGGAACCAGCGGCGGGAGCTGGTCCTGGAGCGACTAGCACCTAGGCTGAAGGGGAAGGGCGGGCAAGTTGCATCATCGGACGAAGGGCCCCAGCTGTTTGGAGAGGGGTGCCTTGACCGCATGCAGGAGGAGAGCCAAAAGTTCCATGCTTTGGACTCCTCCTGTGCTGTGACATGGCATCCCTCTACCCCAGGACACGCCCACCCTCCTTTTCAGCCGAGGTACGCGGCTAAAAGGGGCCGCTGGACGGGCCCGGACCGGCAGGCGCACAACTTTCCGGATGGAAGCTGGGTATAGCGTTCCAGATGTGAGCATTTTCCTGAGCACATACGTGTTGCCACTCTGCATGATTTTACTGATTTAGACCTTCGGCATGACTGATTGATTGAGGTCGTGTATTTGCAATGAGAAGGTTCGCCTTCCTATTGTCTGCTGAACCAGGAGGGATTGGGGCTGTGAGGTTTGCAGGAATAGGGTTTATGAGGAGGATTTGCCTTTGATAATATTTTTTACAGCTGTTACTTGCCGTACTACAGTAACCAATTTTCTGGGTCTTGAATATTTCTTACAACAAAATACGCTAATCACGAAAAAAATAAAATCACAACACTATGCGAAGTTAGTTTTTAAAACTTCTCGAGAACGTTAGCAGCAAGAAGTTCCATTTTAGTGCAGCAGCGCAGCCAAACCTACGAACGCCCGTCCGCTCGAGACGTCTGACTGTTGACACGGTATTGTCGCGGACCACAGCGAGGTCCTCGCGACCGGCAGTCTTTGATCCTTACATGCGCGACTGCGACTTGAAATTATTTGTAAAACGCGCAACTCGGTGCTTTCGGTCGCTGTGTTTTCACAAACGCCCTTAGGATTAATTCGATATCCACAGCGATCAGTGCCGAGCCTCAGCGGCCCTGGCATGATGCAGAGATAATGCCAAAGGAATTGTAACGCGCTCCGTGCGCCAGTTGTATCGATATTTCGAACCTCTAAAATTACTGAAGGTTCGGACAGAATTTAGTGTATCATTTCTCTCATATCCTATTCACTCCATTTCCAGGTTCCCAGGGATGGGTGCACCATCTATCTATATATGAAATAAAGATTGGATTAGACAAAATACTGTGTGTTTTGTGGACTCCCTTTTCTTCCTTTCTAAGGCAGCTTTCGAGAGATTTCGGAACTGACCGACATTGCTTGTAGGTATAAGAAAAGCGGCTTTTGTCGAGTCGACCAGTACGTGGCAGCACGGCGTGTTCACATTCTGTCTCCAGTTGGTGGCACTCAGGTGTCACGAAAGTTTCTTACCATGTATTTGGTGTATCTATATAGGAAAGTACTCTAAAACTCTACTCAAAAAGCTTTTTTTTTTTCTATATTAGGTAAATCTAGAAACTGAAATAAGGTATTCTCTGCTGAAATAAGGGCAATACCCGTCGGTGCACCGATTTCATGTTTTTAAACTTGAATCAGTTATAGTGTTTTGACGAAGACCACTGCGGAGGTGGCCGCAGTACATGGCTCACTGATACGCGAACATTCGACTTTATCTCAGTTTCGTTTGACATAAAATTGGCTCAGTTCGAAAAAAAAAAACTATGATTTTGAAAAAATAATAATCACATGACTCAAAAATCAACCAGCGCACTTTCACTCTTTTACTAGGTGCAACAGCGTTTACGTATATGAGTGATTTGCGGTAGCGGCGTTTTGTTCAGGCGAACACAACGAAACAAGAACGAATGCGGCCTTAGTGGCAATACACTTTTGCGAAGTGATTATACGTAATTATAGAAGTTATTGTTTTAATATTTTTTTTTTTAAGCATAGCTTTGTGACAATAGAACTACGCTTTGATCAGTACGCATATAATACCCAACACTATCTAAACTTGTGGTTATTGATCTTTTGGCATTTCGGCAGTACAACATATAGTTCTGATTTCGTGCCATTTCGAAAACGCACACCGATTTAGGAACTGGGGTGACCGCTGAAATCTGGTGCTCTAGAAAAAACGTTGGGACTCTAATGGCTGATGATGGTATCGGGAACTGGTTCATTTCGTTTCTTTTTTCGCACAAGGAGATCAGACACTTTTTAGAGTGAGTAGCTTTATTTTTCAAAGCACTGCTTCGCGGGAATGAAACGTAGGCTCTGAGAGGCCGCTATTTAGGACGCAACGCCATTCTGACCTGTGGTAGATTATTTCGCAACATTACGACACGATAGATGGCATATTTCGTTTTGTAATGACGATATGGCCTATTTCACTTTTGTAATGACGATATCAACAGTCTACATGCTATTTGGAAATCGTATCGTACGAAAAATCTCGGAACGCGAAGAACCGAGCCAAATGAATCCAAAGTATCAGGCAGCTAAGTGCGGCGTTTTCTAACCGCGTTTTTTTCTTTCTAATCCGGTAATAATAGGACAAAGGGCCCCCTTGGCGATGGCCTCGGAGGCCCAGAACCCACCCCGCTATCCTCTTTTTGAACGAACAAAAAAAAAAGAAAAACATTTTCGCAGCTCGCAGGGCGGTGGGACGGGATGGGCTTTCAGGGTCAAGCCGTCCGCTGATAACCGGAACAAAAAGACGAGCTTTTTCTTTATTTTTATTTGGAAGTAGAACTATATCGCGTAAGCAGTTGAGTGGAAAGGCTTTGTCCGCAGCGCCATCTGGATTCTGAAAAAGTTCCTATCGGAGATAAAATTCTACTGCGATATCCTCTTAAGAGGAAAACGAACCACATTCGAACCTCTCAACTCACAACCGGAACAAGCAACCGTGTGATCTGGGAACGATTATATGCCACCAATGTTCATTATACCCACACGCTAGGGTTGGCAAAGCATGAGGCATTCGCCAAGTTCTAGACATTAGTTATTAAGGTTCGGCTATTCTTGTCATTGCGGCGAGTGGACACGGGCCACTACCCGAATGCATGTCAACCTCTTGATTGTCACGAGCCTAAATCGAGTGCTCACGCAATGCTCTTGTCCAATCTATGAGCCGCATCCAAACATGGTCCCACGGGGGTCATCGCCAGGGACTACAACAGCACTGCACCCTGTGTTACGTTATCGGAATTTGCGAGAGAGAGACAAAGAAAAAGTCCGCTTCTATCCTCGAAATTACCCCACGACAGAACAGGTTCTTGGTCAGTGGCATTGCGCGCAAATATACTTGGGCCACACTGTAGTTTGTTGCAACTCAAGAAGGTAGGGCGAGAGAAAGGAAGGCCGGGGAGGAGGAAGCAGACGAAACGCTAAAGAGAGGAGGTTTCTCCCTTTCTTCTCCAACGTTCTGTCTGGTTCCTCCTCACCGGCCTTCCTTTCCCTCGCCCTACGTTCTTGAGTTGCAACGGACTATAGTGCCCGTAAGCCTGTTTAAAGTGAAAAACTTTCCATCTCAATATCGTTACAGTGTCCCTTTAAGAACACTTTCGGCTGTTCAACATATACAAAGTACCAAAACTCGCCAGTTTTTAAATTCATCGCTTCCTTTGATCTTACTTTAAAGTGCCCTTATAGGACATTGCATGAAAAATATAAATATTAGTGCAAGAAAAAAAAACAGTTTCAGCAGTTGAGAATTTTGTAAAGTACCTACCGTATTTACTCGCACAATGAACGCACTCGCGTAATAAACGCACCCCCCAAGTCGGCCCTCAAAATTTGGACTTTTTTTTACTCGCGTATTAAACGCACCCCCAACTCGGACGTCAAAATTTTGACCCCCTCTCCCCCCGCGCGCGAAATGAAGGCACTTTTGTATCCTGGTGCAGCGAAGTCGCGAATGCATGGGCGAATTAAGCCCCTTGCAAAAGGCGTTAAAAAAATAAAAAAGATCCAACGGAAGCAAGAGAAAAAAAAACATGGAGAGGAGCTTTTTTTCTTTTTTTATGCACAGCGCAGTTTGGACTTTGGGTCGCGCGCCGCACGCAAGGAGATAAGAAAGAGAAGCGAAGAAGCCCTCGCTTAAAATGAATCATCCTGCCCTCGCCCCCTCCTCGCACTTTGGAAAGAGAAGCGAGAGGCCCTCGAAGGGAACGCACTTTTCTATCCTGGTGAGCGAGGTCGCGAATGCATGGGCGTGGGCAAACGAAAAAGCTCGCGAAAAGCGGCAAAAAAAAAAAAAAAACACGGAACCAAGAGAAAAGAAAAAACAAAGCGGAGCTTTTTTTTTTTCCTTTCTTTTTTTTTTGTTTGCACAGCGCAGTTTGGTCCCGGGGTCGCGCGCAAAGAGATAAGAAAGAAAAGCGGAGAAGCGTAGGCAAACAAAACAACTTGCAAAAGGGGGGGGGGGGAACAAACAAGCAGGGAAGCAAGATAAAAAAACAGAGAGGAGCATTTTTTTTTTTTTTTTTGCGCAGCATCGCAGTTAGGTTTTGGAGTCGCGCGCTGCGCGCAAAGAATAAGAAGTTAAGTCGATTTTTCGGGGTTAAAGGTCCGTTCATTATGCGAGTAAATACGGACGCAAAAATTTTACTTCGCGTAATGAACGCCCCCCCCCCCCCAACTTTGCATCGATTTTTCGGAAAATAAAGTGCGTTCATTCTGCGAGTAAATACGGTATACACTGAGAAAATCAAAACTTTTTTTAACTAGTAAATTTCACTTCAAATTTAGGCAAACATAAAATACCATTCAATGTGGATTCAAAATTTCAGATATATACGCATTTTGCTATCGCCTACTACTTATTAACACCTTAACCCTTATTTTTTGTTGCAGTTTCTGATTCTAAACTGTTTTATTTTTTTATTGCACATGCGGCCTGGGCCGCACGTGTCTCCACAATCGGTCGCCATCCTTAAAAACGTGTACAATAAAAAACATGTGCTGCCATCTCTAAGCAGCGCCTCAAACTAAGCTCTGAACGAGCCTGGGTTGTCTAAAACAGCCAAGGGGCAAGGTAGGGTGTGCGGACGAGCTACACTCGTCCTAAACGGTTTGGGGGCGGCTCTATGTGGATGAGCTAGGCCCGTCCAAAACGGTGAAGGGGTTAAATGGCACAGGTATTCAAAAACTCCTGTTTAGAGTAGCCAGCTAAAGACTTGGAGTAGAAAAGCACCAGCTTACCTTCTTAAGGTGACGAGGTGAACAGGGTGCTCCAGAGTCAGCATTCACAATCTCCTCCAGTATGATCTGTGCACGCAAAACCGGAAAACATCGTATTAAGTCGACGACTGAGCTGAAACATTTGAAATGTCATTTACAATCCCCAAAATAACAAACTCATCAGATGCCTATTTGTCATTTTACAAGGACAACTCAATGGAGTTAGTGAGCACCAAAACATATGTTTGCACTGATTGAGAAGCTGTTTATCCTTACGTCAGAAACCTTATTCGAAAAAGATCAGAGATGGGAGCATTTGTCAGCATCCCCGTGAATGATTTAAATAAGTGGATGGCTACAGCTGCCATGTTTAGCTACACTCCTCCGCTGCAGTTTGCAGTGTAGTGCAGCAATATACCATGCCAGTCTCCGCGCTGGCACCTCGAAGGACAACCATAGGTGAAAGCAGTCTTTCTCGCTATTCTCCGTATACCGTAAACGACTTAATTTTCTCAAGGACCTCATTTTCGCAAATTTCACGGTTTCAAAAATATTAAAAAATTTACTGCGGAAATATATCGGCTCATGATGAGGAAGACATGGCATTCAACTCTCAATCGCTAAATCTTGGGCCCGCAAACTATCCTCTAAAGGCACACTTCAGAATACTTGCGAAATACTTAACCTGCGAAAATTAATTTGTTTACGGAATTCCTGCCTATCCTCAAGAGAACAAGGACCGACGTGAACTAGGGCACTCACAGGACAGAGGACAAGCAGCATGATCTGCAGGGGCCACGCCTGGGCCCTTCGCTTGTTGTTCTCAGCAAAGCTGTCCAGCAGGTCAAACATGCGGTCGCACGAATCTGCAGAGAACGGGCCCACAGTTAGCTGCCCATTGGAGTCGTTCACCCGGGCGGGCCCCTGAGGGTACCCGCTATAACACAGTGTCGCACAATGCCGTTCTTTCAAAACGGCAAGCAGTCATGCTCACTAGTATAAGGAGTCGAGAGCTAGGAGCCTTCAATGGAAAAAGAAACAAACCTGCAAGCTCGTCGTTGGGCTTCTTCTGCAGGTCCATGAACTCGTGAGGATAGGTGTCCATCCAATTCCAGATTGCCTGTGTTTGTTGATTTTTTTTGGGGGGGAAAAGGCATTATTAACACTCATGAGCAAACATGCTTAGAATGCTCTCAAAATGTTATCAAGACAAAGCAACTCATGACTTTGTAGTACAAGATTGAGAAAACAATGGATTAATTGTAACTGGCCGAGGACGCGTGCCATAATGAGGAAAATCATAATCAGATCCAATGTATAAAGAAATTATGGCAAAGTGCAAGATGGAAGCTTGAATGTAAATACTGGTTCAACTAAGACCCCTCTGACCCAGAAACCACACTCTTTAGGATGGTATTTTGAGGCCAACCTAGCCACTGACCTTTTCAAGGCTATTCATCAGGCTGAGATGTGCATTCTTGCGCAGCGATCGGAACTTGGAATTGATTTCTGTATGAAGGACATAAAGCAACCAAGTGCACCTTGAATGCATGCATCACTGGGGTTTGCTTGACAGACGCTTCTGGCACAAAAAGGGCTCGCACTCACCATTAAGAAGCTTGATCAGCCTCAAAACATCAACATTGATGTGCTGGATCAGCTCAATATCGCTGAAGTCTGTCATCTCCTCGTTAGCATTGGAAAGCTCGTGCAGCCTGCAGAGTGTAACAGTGGCCCTCGTCAAACTTGAAACACTGCTTCTTTTTTTTTTTAATACCACATGTTAAGGAATTGGCACAAGAAATGCTACATTATTTATTCTTATTATCAAATAATTATGTACTAGTTAAATGCAAAAATTAAAAAATCAATGCAGTATGTGTAATGATGTTTTGCACAGTCCACTGCAAGTTTCCAAACAATGTAATTTTAAGGTTTAACCCTTTCACTTCCACGGCATCGACGCCCGTTCCCACGAGCTGTACCGCGCAACTTCCCTTACGCGGACTCCGGACTGCCATGTGTGGCATTGTAAAGAAAGCTCTATAACTTCTGCTATATAACTCGCAGGTGAACACTTTTTACTTTATTTTGTTCGGGAATGTCTTCCGGAGGCGGTGCACCCAGAGTAACTTGCGGGTGTGGAAGGTCTTGAAGCAGACGGGCATGTGAAGTGCCACACGCATCACCTTCACAATCACTGCCGCTCTTCGTCACTTTCATCGTCGCTACTTTCTTGGTCCGATATAGCTTCTGGAACGTCGCCACAGTCACTTTCGTCGTCACTTTCGAACACCAGCTTGAGGATTTCCTCACATGTGAGCGCTTTCTTCTTTCGCGACGCCATGTTTCAGACGCAGCAAACGAATTGACAGAGAAAATATTTTTTTTTCTAAACAACCAAAGCTCAAAATAGTGGACCTATGTCCATCTGGTGTGAAAAAGACGAAACAACCAGAAACCAGTGTACAGGGAAGCACCATCTACTGGGGCTTTTTAAAAACGTCACGTTTTCCGGAGTATGGCGATCCGTCGGCTGCTCGCACTTTGAACTTGGCGGAAGCGGCTGGCAGATCGCCGGCTTTTGAAGCGAATGGGTTAAAAGTTGTTGAGATCCAAGAGCTTTCTCTGGCAACTTGTCCCCAGAGAAATGCAACATAAGTTCCACCTTCTGAAAATGTAGTCTTTACAGAATTCTTCATTTCTCTGGCTGCTAAAACAACATACTACACTGTTTTAAAAAGCTACAGAATTTTAGGAAGCTATTGTTAAGATGTTGCAAAGAACCAAGCAAGAAAGAAGACCTCAGCTTACCTGCCCGAAATACGATTGAAGACGGCACTGAAGTTGTTCAGGCTCAAAGCAAAGAGAACCTTGGAGGCCAGATTTTTCAACGGGACCACCATTGGACTGTCTGGCATGTCGATGAACTGCGCAGCGAATGCACAGAGTCACACCAAGTAAAATCGCCGGCCACATACCGCATTATGAACCATTCCAACGTTTAGAAATGCACAGCCCGGTGAGCTGTTTCTACTGCCCAGCAGCAAGACAGGCGAAGCAAGCAAAGCATGTGCCATTTGCAAATTCAATAAAAATGGCTCAGGCCAGAATCCCTTTATTGGAATTGTCTATACTGTTGAAGTGTGCTGCAGTACCTTGATGTTCTGTTGATTAGGATCCAATTAATGAGTAGCAATGTGTTCAGTGACAATAAACAATAATGATTTCCACACTGACTCAAAAAATTATTTTTCAGCCTGAGTTACGAACAGTCTTGTAACCAAATGCAGCGCACAATAACTGTGCGAGGAGTTAAGGCTCATCAACTGCTCACAAAAATAAAGGCACTTCTAGATAATAAATGCTTAATTACATGAGGAGACTGCACACTATCAATCGCAAACCACCATAAAGATCTAGGGCCGTGAAGCGTTGCCCTTACCTGGCAGAGTTCCCGAAGCAGCGCTTTGACATTCATGGTCTCATCGTAGCGGGTTGTCTCTTTGGGTTGCTGGAATAAGAGAAAAAAGAGGAGCACAGTTAGGAATACACACGCTTACTGGTAAAAAAGCCTTCTCTAAGCGAAATTCAATGCAATGGGTAACCAGAAAATTTGGTCACTACTTCAATAACAATGCAAAACAGGTTACATCCTCATTCTCTCGAGACTCAAGGAGTTGACACAAATGAAAGGGATTGCTTCCTGACCTCTTGGCTCTTTCATGATAATCTCTAAGCTAATTTCAAACTGCATTTATGCAGCACCAGCTTTCCCCGTTTACTGCAGTTTTCAAAACAAGAATAAGTGGGTGTGCCATTTTTTTTTTCTTTGTAATTAGAAAAATTGAGTGTAGGAAGACAAAGCAAGCGCTACAAAAGAGGATGTGTTTCTCTCAAGAACCCAACCATTCTGCTGTAGTAATGCCTCGAGCATTGCGGGATAATTTCTGAAGAAATAGAGTGTGCGAATAGTGGTTAGAATCAAACAGCGTGACATATATTTTGTTCGTAACCGTAAGACAGGCAAAAGCCATAACATGCCAGCTCTCTTTGCAGTATTGAGCCAGGGATGAGACCGCGCTATTCGATCAGAAGTAGTATTCGCATGCCCCTAATAAAAAAAGAACTATAAAAATCTTTTGGGTTTCCAGCCGCGGGAATAAATTTAAATTTGTTTTAGTTGAAGCTGTACTAGCATTAAAGTGATTCTTAACCGAAATTTGGAGCTCACAAAACAAGGCTGGAGCGATAGGCGGAACGCTGCAAAACCCAGAAACACCACTCATACAGCAATATCTCGAACGGATGGCCGAATTTTCGGAAAAGAAGTGCACAATTGAACACGGCCGACGAGACATGTCACGTCGCGATTTTCATTCCCTCTCCTCTTCACTTCGTCCCCTCGAGCTGGAGAGCCGATGCGAGAAGGAGAGAAGCCAGGCAGCTTCCCCTCATTCTCAACTATTCCAGGAGGATCACGACGTCGTAGTCCTCACTTGATCACACCCTTCTTTTCCAAGAATACGGCCATCTGTTTGAGACATTGATGTATGAGTGATGTTTTGGAGCTCGTAGCGTCCTGTTTAACTCTTCTGTGGCCTTATTTTTCGAAATCAGAATTTCAGTTCAGCATCCTCCATCAGATGATGCCAGTCAAGGCTGGGTCAGGACAGGTCACGCCAAGCCAGGATTTAAAGTGTGGATCACTCAATGTCCTAATATGTCATTGAAGGGTCCACCTCTAACATGTGACATAAACAATATTTTTCACTAAAAAGTCTTTTAGCACAGGTAAACGAACTGCCTGGCTTAGACATTCCGTCAAATGCAACGATGGGGTCGATAGCACTTGACGAGGTTTTGATCGGAAATTATAGCCAGTAACCCGAGGTCACATAATGTGGTCACGTGGCAACATTGCGGTGTCACATGACCTAACGTCACATAGTGTCAGGTCATGCGACGTCAACTTCCCCGCTAAATTTAATGGGAAAATCGTTGTGGCATCGTGTGATGTGGTCATGTGACCATCATGCTGTCCCATGATGCAATGTCACAATTTCGCCGCTAAATTGAGTGGGGAGATTGAAGTCACATGACACTGTGGCATCACGTGACATTGTGGCGTCCTGCAGTCGGACCAGTTTGAGCAAGAAAGGCCTGTGAAGGTCCCATATAAAGCTATCGCCTTAAAAGGGAAGTGGAAAGCGGAGGCCCACCCTGTTGAGGCACTTCTCCAGCGTGTCCAGCACAATGAGCTGGGACTCATAGAAGTTCTTCTCGAATTCCGGCTGGATCTGGCTGTGTGCCCTCTGGAAGAGGAACTGGAACATACAGGTGTGGTACACAGAAAGGGACTTACGCACGGCGCAATAAACTTTGGGCCCCGTCTCAGAAGCCCAACCCACTTCTTACCCCTGCTCACACTGCTATCGCCGGCAATCTCGTCAGCAAATAGAAAAGGAATGTGTACGATTTTAGAAAACAAATTTCAAGCAGCAGGAAAAAAGATCTTAGGTTTCAAAACTGGCTAACATGTTCAGACCGTCGAACACATCACGGATGCATGTCCGCCCTCGGCATAACTACTGGCAGCACCTACCTAGCTCTAATTTCGGAGCAACTAGGTAGTTTGTGATGATCTGTGCAGTAATCGGCAGTTAGAAAGGGTCCAATGAACTGAGGCCATATATTATTAAGGTATTCGTGTGCTTTCCAATTTAGATTCCAAAACGTCTATCAAGGGTGGCGTTCACGGCAGTGCACATTGCGGGTCAAAGTTACCTACAGAATTTAGCCCACATGCTTAAAAATACATGCGTTGAAACAAAATTAGCGAGGAAGGCGGAAGAAGCCAGCAAGAGCTGAGGTTTGTTTCTTGCTGCTTAGCTAAAGGCTTCAAATCTACACCTGCATGCATCACGGAGGTCAAGCTCTTAAATTAGAAAACGATTCACGGTTTCACACAATGCACACGGGCAGATAATGCGCACCAGTGAGTACCAGATACTTTCGCATTACATTCAGAACCCGTCACCAAAACGTGTTTTGTGCAACAGACACGATAGAAACTAGACGGTAGTTAGAAATAAAAGAAACTAGGAGCTCACCACCTGGCAGCAAAAAAAAAAGGAATTACTTGTCTGCTTAGCAGGCCTCTTATGTGATTCGGAAACACAAGCAGGCACTTGTAACACGTACTGCTGCTCGGTCGTACCAACACAACCCACAAACTGCACTCCTTCTATCCACAAACGCACAGTCCTCGGCTCTTCCAACCGCTCCTTTCCGTCACCCGACCGAGTGCGGGTAAAGGCAAGAACTTCGGGCCACTCGTTAGCGGGAGGCTGCTACAAGCGGGCTCTTATGCTCTAACCCAGATTTTGATGACAGTAAATTTTCCACTCACGCACGAAAAGGGAAAAGGAAAGGGTGGGAAATGGTGTGACGCACCACTTCATTGACGGAGTGCAAGATCTTGGTGAGGCCCGAAATGACCAGAGAGAACTTGTACTCGCTGATGTTGATGAGGCACTCTTTGTTCTGCTCCACGTTGATGCGAGAGTGCGTCGTCTGCGGACCACTCCGGCACGGAAGCTGCGCAGAGGCAGGGAATGCGCATTTGGCTCGGAACATGTGGTACACGCATTGGAACCGCGCCCCCTTACATTAAACATAATTCAGTCGTAGTTTGCTCAATGAAAGCAAAAGACTTGCTAAAGTCAAGGTTGGGTGCGTTCGCATATGACTAAATTGGCGACGCTATTTAATTGTGGCGCCATCTCCCGATAGGGGCAACGAGCAGACAACAGAGCGCGTCGTCTGCTTGCTGCTCCTGTCGGGAGACGGCGCCACAAGAAAACAGCGTCGCTAACTCAGTCGTCTGCGAACGCACCTAACCTTGACTTTGGCAAGTCTTTTGCTTTCATTTTTTACGGGAAGAGAACTATGCCTTGAAATTTCACACGGTAAAACTGACCTGCTCAGTGCACATTCAGTGAAAGTTCGAGCTTTCTATGTATGAAAGGCACCAATTTTTCCGGCTTGTTTTACAATGGAAGGCAGACCTGTGCCACCTTATAGATACACTTTAAAAGAAAGCTCTTCTCAATTCTGAAAATTTTGGGGTAAAGGGCTATGTCACATTTACAGGTACTAATGGACGGCTCTACATCATTTGTTTCAAAGAGGCTTAAGTATTTTTAAGCAATCTTGCTTGAAGCATGATCTCGAAACTGAACTTTGGCCGCAGCTGGCAGCATTCGTCCCATGTCCTGATCAACATGAATGACCCACTTGTTGTGCTTCCGGGCAATACTAAGGGACATTGACAGTTCCCAAAATTTATTTTTTTGTTTTTGCCAGGTGATTTATTTTGGTGTCAGAAGACTACCCAATCAATATTTTGCTACAGCGTCCCATATATATTTTAATAGAGTAAAAAAACTCAACTGCTCTAAATCGAAACCGAAACTGGACTGGGGAGGAAGAAGAAATAGAGAGGAGGTGAGAGTTGGCAGAAGACAGTGGCTGTGCAACGTTTTTTGGGTCTTTTTTTTTTTCAATCGGTGTATTTGCAGTTCTTTAGAAGCCACAAAATATGGTTACCATATTTCTTTCCTTTTTTAAATATTGTGTGGGTGCCTTCAATGAACCACGACTCTGATTATATTTGAAGGTTGTGCCTAAACCATAGAAAACGGCATGTGACCACGAAGAAAGATGAGCGCGACTCAACTGGCCAGTCCTCGATCGGCGGTTTTCGGGCGGAAAGAAAACAAATTTCGAGCCGCAAATTGTTTTCCGGGTAGTTGGGCTCTCATATACAAATAAAAACCTTGGGAGAGCAAAAATACTTTGTCAGTGTCCCTTTAAGAGGAGCGCATTATTTTCTCAATAAAAAATATTGAGCAAAATGGTCCTTTACAAAACAAAAAAAAAAAAAGACACTTTGCCGACAAGTAACCATCTTTCGAGAGATCAGCCGACTCCGGCTAGGTATGCACCCGCTTCCCTGACCTAACTTCATCAGATCCGCTAAAATGTTTCTGACAATACAGAGTTTTCATAGATTGTTCTCCCTACTCCATTACGCTCTCCGCAATTAAGACGCCGCCAGTGCACATGCGCGCCCCTTGCCTTGACTAAAGAGTTCTGGATCTTGTACCGGGTTGCGGAGAATGATGCGGGACAGAAGAAACAATCTATAAAAACTCTTCAATTTCAGCTTCTTCCATAATGGTAAGTGCCACGCTGCACCTCGCCAAGGTTTTCCACTGCAGCGAAAGACTCTTCCAGGCTCGCCAACTCAGGTTCACGAATTTTGTGAACTAGCAAACAAAACAAAATGATGAGGAGAGGCCCTTCGCTCTTACCTCCTAAACCAGTGGCAGTCTTAAGAGGGGCATGCGGGCCACAGTAAAATTGATTGCTTCCAGAAATCGGAAGTGGACGGGAGATGGAAGGATGTTCCTCTCAGGGGATCAGACCCCCTGCTGATTACAGGTATTATTATTATTATTATTATTATTATTAAGTTATTAACTATTATTATTATTATTGTGGTAAAAATATACAAATTGATTGTTTTTTTGCCAAAGAACTTTAGTTTGTCATATTCGCGGAAGGACATTTTACATAGCCATTCACCCGAAGACAAACAATCGACGCAAAAATAAATCGGGCGTCGTGTTCGTTGATCATCCCTTTCCGGAATTCATTCGAGCGCTACGTTGTACGCACCGAGCTTCAATGAAACGCACAACCATCGCCATCTGAAATCCGCCGACCACCTCCGTCCCATTCATCATTCTAAACGCATTGTAAAAATGTAAAAAAAAAAAACAAAAAAAAAAACGCTTTTGAGGAGTGAACAAAAACAATCCTCCGCTCCCACTCTCCAGGTTTATTTATTTCATAGAAGCACACTGCTGTCTCGGAGTGTTTACGTGATGCGACGCAGATACTCGCAAAAATACGGACACTTTTTTTATTCTTTCTTTCCGGGGTAACCGCAGCACCGCTGGTTTCTGTGAATGGACGAGCCGTGCGTAGGTCGCAGCCGACGGAAATCCCGACACAACCGGCTTGACCGAGCAGCCTGCCCAAGCATCAACGAATTTCCTAGTCACTGGAATACTACTACCACACGCAAAGCCAGTTCAGGCAAGGTGTGCTGTAAGCAATTTAACGGGTTCCGATCTTTTTCTTTCTTTCTTTTTTTTCGTCCGTTTTTCGACGACGGGTGTTTTTTGCGACCATCAACGACGACATGACAGCTCGCGCCTGCCCCAAGAAATCCAACGTATCGATCGCCTCTGCTCTCCGCCGGGACTCGCGCGCTGCTGCGGAAAGACAGGGGGATACCAGCACCAACGGTACCACTCTGCGCTTTCATTTCTTTTGTTTTTGTTTCGATTTTTCTCCCTCCCCAATGGATAAGTCTGGCGTCGATCTATACAAGCAGTGAACGCACACCGGACCCCGTTCTGGACTAACTGTAGTTAAAAACGATTCGGTGAATATATAAATATATGTTGTTGTTTTTTCTCTAGATTTTTTACCGGGCGCAAGTCTTGAGAAAGAACAGAGTGTGGGCGGCCCGGACCACTTCCGTTGTCGGCGGCGGCACCGACGGCTTCTGCGGGAACGGACCGTCGGAACGGCTATACGTGAGGGCCGGATCGCGAACATTCGGGACTCGTACGGGACAGCGGAGGTGTGGATCCGTGTCGGACGTGCGGAAATCACGCGACAGCGTGAGCAAAATGGTTAAAAGGCAGAAAGGCGACCGCGCAAAAACACCGCTCGATCCCGATCGCGATGACAGACGTTGACAATTTCGCCGGCAACGGCGACGCGGTCGCGCGTAGCCAAGGTTGGAATTCACTCACCTGTTCTTCAAAACGCGTGATCAACGAAGAAACCCATTCCACAGGCTTTGTAGCCATCGTGAAGTGGGTTTGTAGGAACATCAACAGAGATCACTCAACATCTTGGGTCGCCATCTTTCTAATAGACGCGGTGCTAGCGCGCATGCGCCCCGCAACGTGCGCTATTGGCCGAGAGCTGAAGAGGCGTCTGCTACTACTGGCTTCTGCTACTGCGCGTCCGGCCGATCCGTCGGTGCGCAAAGCCGGCAAGGGCCGCAAGGCACCACCTACACGCAGAACCCCCCATTTGTACTGCCTCGAATGCACCAGTATAGATACATGGAATGAAAATTGAAATTTAACAACTATAATAAAATTCAAAATATACTTACAGCTGGATGACTCCCAGTTCCTACACAAGCACCTAAATTTGGACGTTGAACTAAATCACACAGCTAATTCTGAAATTAATTCCTGCACATTTTACCATAGAGTTATTAAGTCTATGCATTTTACTGTACATTTATCAATACGTAAACAAATATTTTTATAACGAAAAGTCAACGTAACATACTAAAAAAATGGGAAACTTTACTTGCAATGACGAAAATAAACCCTGGAGAAGGGGAACATGAGGGACGAAGGACACACGCAAACTGGAAGTGGAGAGGTCCCGGGTTCGATACCCGGACCAAGGCGGATTTTTGCGGTCGCGCACCAGTCACTTAGCTGTGTTCGTAGATTTGTGTGTGTCCTTTGTCCCTCTTGTTCCCCTTCTCCAGATATTATTTTCGTCATTCTTGTCCAGCTCGCTTACACCTTTGCATTTAATTGCATTATAATTGTTCTTTGCAACTTTTTTTTTTTCTTGCGTATAAGAGGAGTTTCAAAAAAGTTTATTTTAAGACATTTTGAGGCTTTATTTGTTCGCTATCTTCGTCATTTGTGAATCTGGTATATGTCGCGCAGGCGACATATACCAGATTCATATACCATATATTCATATACCAGACTATAGCGTTAATACACTGGACATAACTGTTATAGTCTTCAAAACGTCGGGATTTTAGTAATAAATTTCTAATTGCTGCTTATATGCTTTTTGTTGTTGTTGCTTTTACTACTGTTTCAGTTTTTTTTTTAGGTGCTTAGTACTTACGTTCATATCCGTTCGTTTTCTAGGAAATGACGATACAAAAGATGCGTTAGTGGTACACGAAGAAAATCTAAACAGTCGTGTACCCATTTCCTAAAAAAAAAAAAAAAAAAGTGTGATGGATGGACGCGCAAACAACTGACTGTGTTGTCATAAATGTGGCGGTCCTGCAGCTTCGTCACAATTGCGTGATTCTGCGGCGGGCTAGATTTTCTACTGAAGATATCTCACGTGATTGATTAAAAAACAAAAATGTATCAGGACACGTATTCGATTTTTCAATGGGAACTTTAATGAGTCCTCGTCTGCAGTATATCATGGCATTATGCGTATCACGACATCGGCGCTTGTTTGAGCATAAGTCTATGGTTTGCCGGCTAAGAATAGGAGAGACATGCTCCTCCCCGCAAAGCCCTCCACTCTTTCCCCTTTAGCAGAGCGAACACTGGAGAGAAGGCGAGTGGCGAGGAGGAAACAGACAATTATGGCGACCCTAGAGCTTCGTGGGAGGGGCTTGTCTTGCTTTCCTAAATCTACCACGGTGAGTTTGACAAAACAATCATGATTTTTTTTTTTTTTGTCCTACGAATAAAATAAATAAGATTTATCTTATTTAATTCAAATGTGTTTGGTTTGAATCAGATGTATTTGGTTTAAATTACATTTCTTTGATTTTATTTATTTTATTTATTTATTTGAAATACTATCGGTCCTACACAGGACCAAGATAGGAGTGGATTTGCACAACACAAAAATCAGATTTGTTTAGTTTAAATCAGATTTATTTTATTTAAATTAAATTAATTTGATTTCAATCATTATAGCTCAACAAGATGCAATTATTTTTATGTATTCGTCCGATCATTGAAAAGAATACGGGATAAATAATTGCTGTAAATCTAAACGTCTAAAGTAAATACAATTTGATTGATAACATTTATTAATGTAAACCTCACCATACTAGAGCAAAGGCATCTTGTTGTTGTGTTTTTTTTATAAAAAAAAACACTTTATTTGTTTGTTTTTCTTTTGTGTTATGTTTGCATATCTTCCGTTTTCTGATCCTTTTTTTTTTTTCTTTTTTTTTTTGCAGAGGTCGTTATGTGACTGACAAACGAAGTAGGGAAGAAACCTCAACGCTCTGATTTGATTTAAATCGGAGCGTGCGAGTTGGTTCATGACTTACAAAATTAAAAGCGCTCACAAAGTCAAGGACAAAAAGGAAGGCGAAGGACAAAGTGCTCGTCCTTTTCGCCTTCCTTTTTGTCCTTGACTTTGTTAGCACTTTTAATTCTATAAGCTCTGATTTGCTAGATACGCACACTGTTATAAATTTTTCTTAATGGCTATTTTATTTATTTGTAATGCACATATATAGGAAGCATTAAATGATAGACAAACATTAAATAAAATAGCATTTTGTGGATTATTTTTGCGGGAAAGGTTTCATTGAAATCATCGTAGTAAAACCTGGGTGATTTAAATCATCTTGATTTTTATTCTCCGCCCTGGCAACAGGCTATAGTTCCCAGCACATTCAACCATACTATTCGTTTCAATGAAGGCATTTTAGATTTGATAGCAGGAAAAACCGCCGATAGATGTTTAATGCCTCGCGCTCTCTGCTTTCACTGTGAGCCCCCGGTTTCTACGCATTTGAAACACGAGACGATGAACGAAAAAAAGGACATACATCGCATAACCAGTGTCGGGTAAAAGGCATCTAAAAAGTACTTTAAAGTACAAAATAAATTATAGTTTATGCGTTTCAAGGGGAGTACACACGCTTTGCACCTGACGTCATCCCTTCAGATCTCCAGCCACCGCCAGAGAAGAGGGCGAAGACTCTCTTTTGTGTGTCCGTGACCAGGCGTCGCTATTCTCCCAAAAATCGTACAAAAGCAGCTTCCCCCTCTCTCTCTTCCGTGGTGGTGTGAAATAGATGATGTCGTCAGTGCAAAGCAGCCGGACACTTTCAAATTAAAGTACAAGCACTGTTTAACGCAATTCTTTACAATACAATAGTGCGATACAATGTACAATAGTGCTGTACAATAGTGCGATTTCTTTTTCTTTTTAACGCTGGTTTGCATCTTTTAGGAGTCAATCATTCTCGGAAATGGCGCCAACTCAGAAGTCCCGGGCCTCTGGCGCCGCTTGCACTCAGCTTGCACTAGGAGAGAGCATGACGTCAACCCCTCCCACAAGCAATCCTCTCGTGGAGGAGCGTCCTCCTAATAGTTTTCGTAGATCGAGCCGTCCCGCAACGCCCTCCGCAACCCGCTACGATGCCCGGATCTCTACAGTTAATCGGCGCGCAGGCGCAGTAGCAACTTCTCTTCGTTGCGGAGGGCTTAGCGGAGGGGGAAACGCGGTCCACGAAAACTCCATTGTTGACCTTTTCGCTCGCGCTAAGACAGAGTGTGAACTGTGAAGTAGCGAGGGTGTGAAATGCTGACGGAAAGTAGACCGCAGTGCAAACGGAGCGATGCGTTTTCTGCTCGCGTGGTAAGAGTAGAATTCCCAGTATTTCTTTAGAGTTGACAAAGCATCATCTTGTAATAAAAATTTAACAAGACCAAATTTGGGGAATGCACTTTGAAGTTGGGAGTTGTACTTTTCTCGGAAAGTACCATAAAAAAAATGTACAAGTACAAGTAGAAACTAAATGTACTTCAAGTAAAGTACAAGTTTTCTAGACCTACTTGAAGTAGTACTTTAAGTACTTCCCAACACCGCTCAAAACACGTCTCAATTTGTGCGTGCGTGCATTTCTTTGTCTGTCATCTCCGGTCTCAAATATGCGCGACATTTAAACAAGCTCGCCTGCTTACTAACTTCTGGTACGTATTCTTGACAAGATTTAGTGACGAAGTGCCGTTGGTCAGAGCCCCGAGGATATATGCTCAGGCTCAGGAAAGTTGTAACTGGATAGAAGCTCACCGGACCAAAGCTTACCTATTTTTGTCGGACCCGTATAAAAGCTCACTCATTTTTCGGCAGACCCAGACAAAAACTCACCTTTATTTATTTATTTATTTTTGATAACCCGATGAAAGTTTTTTCGGAGTAAAATAGGCCATGAACTAAATGGGGTTACGTATATGATTCCACGTAAATGACCTCAACCCGTTTAACCGCGGTTAACTAATTAAACACCAAGGTCAAACTTTTAGGTTGTGCTGAGGTTTTTCCTACTATTGTTCTCCATCAATGCGGGTGCTGTGACACTGTTAGTTGCACTTGTTTATTGTTTTTTTGTTTTTTTCTACAATGGAGGCAGACTGGTTAAATGTGACTGTGTTGCAGTTACATGTACTCAAGAGGACAAAGTAACCGTTACAGTTACAATTACTACAAAAAAAGTTACGCCGCCATTTTTTTCCCCTGCCTAATTTTTTATGTTATTGGTGTTCGTGTACAAAAGCAAACCATTTTATCCGGGTGAGCTTTCGTCCGGGTTCACGAGTAAGAGTGGCGAGCTTTTGTCTGGGCGAATGAAAATGCTGGGATTCCGGAAAGGATATGGGTGGACTTCGACGTACCCATAATAAACTGCATTTACATATTATCCACGTAGAACATATTTAGCGGTGCTGCGCTGATCCGGCCTGATGTTTTGCCCGGATCCGTAGGTGTTTTCGCATGCTGTTATTCTGTCCGCCCCACCCGAGAACATGATCCTCTCCGTGGTCTCATATGACGTGGGGGGAACTGTATCATGTCGCTACAGCGTGACCCTGAATGGTTATTATATTAAAGTATGAAAATCCGAGCTCATCTGAACCTAAAAAAAAAAAAAAACGAGGAAAAAAGGACTCTTTTGTTGTTAAATAAATTAAGGTTGATCTACCTTTTACTCTTTTTGTTTTGCTATAATAAAACTCACAGCCAGCGACCCACTATGTCGTTTGGGAAAAGATTTCTTTTTACACTTTTTATTCAAGTAAAGTCTTCCATGTTAAAAAAAAATGTAGCACCTTTATTTTTATAAATTACATGGTTAAGAGAGCGATTTCTGGGGACCCTTCAAAGGCCGCCGTTGGGGTCACGCTGCTCATGAATGAGAGGAGGTACGGACTTGGATGAAGAAGGAGCGTACAAAAATTGGGATGAGGTTGAACTACAGTGTTGGTTGAACGAATGGTAGGACGAACTTTCTCCGTATGGAAACGCTCAAAATTGGAGACAACGACGAAGCCCAACGGACCACGTGCAGTAGCTCACACAAGCCTCACGTGGAGTGTATGGACATCGTCTGGAACGCTCCCTGGGAAAGAAGTAGAGGTAGTGTACGGGCTGCTCCGATGGCGGATCCGGTGAACCCAGTGAGTGGTTCATGAGGTCTACTTCAATTACAATTATACGTGTCCCCATATTAGAGCCACATATGCGTATGGCGGTGGCTCTGGCGGTGTCCCCTGACGGCGGTGTCCCGTTGTTTTGCAGTCCGCTGAGGCAGAACACCCAGGATACGCGGGAAAGAGGCCGGAGGGGTTCCCGGACTTCGACAAGGGTCAGCTCGGCCAACCCATGGCTGGGGAGCAGCCGCCCCAAGGTAACGGTACTCCGTCTCCAGGGGTTTCGAAACTGACCCTCGTTTAGTGCACTGGGATCTTTGTTCGAGTTGAATGAACGCGGAGCTGACAGGTTGACTGAAAGGAATTCTTTTGAAAGCTCGCCCTCCTCACGCACGTCCCACGGTGCATAAACGAAAGGTGGACGAAATCACGTAATGGAAAACGGCACAAGAGTTTAAACTCGAACGTTAAATGTGTATGCAAATTAATTGTGCGTTGATGTTTTCTTTTTGTTTTGTTTTTTCTCTCTACGATTGTTTGAAGGAGAATACGCTGAGATCTTCGCGAAGCTGATTGCCCAGTCTGCTAAAGAGATGGGATCAGACAGCGGGTCCATTCCCGACGGAGACGCCAAGAAGGTATACTGTCTGAACGACCTGAACCTAGACAAAATCCCTTTCGAAATACTGCCCTCTGTTGGCAGCTGTGGAATCCCTGCACAATGGCGTACTCAAACCTTAAAGGGGCGGTGCAACGAAATTCGATTGGAATGTTCTTCACTTCAAACGAGCCTACTGGCACTAGTGGGACTCAAGGATACTCGCACGCAATGCCACTGGCCAAGAGACTCCTTTGTTGCGGTGTAATTTCAAGGTCAAAAGCGAGCTTTTTCATTCAATCTCTCCTTCGCAAAACTTGATGACGTAACTCGGTGGCCGCAGCACCTCCCAGTGACGATATTTGAATGTGGCTTATATATTGGAGCCGAGCATTGCGTTGGCACTCGATTTGGGCTCGTGATAATCGATAGCTCGAGAAGCATTCGGGTAGTGGCCTGTGTCCAATCGCTGCAATGACGACAATAGCCGAACCATAACAATGTCTGGAACTCAGCGCGTGTCCTATGCTTTGCCGACCCCAGCGCGTGGCTATGATCAACATTGGCGGCATATAACCGGGTCCAGAACACGTGGCCACTTGTTTTGGCTGCGAGTTGAGGGAATGAACGCCGCTCATTTTCTTTAATTTTTTCTGCGATTTCAATTGCGTGCGATGTAAAACGAACGGGTGTTTCACAGGTCATTAACGACAGGGATCCGTTGTAAACGGTATTTGGGCAAAGTACAAAAATCGTTGCATCGCCCCTTTAACGTCACGGCACACTAGAAAAAAACACACCTAAAGAAAAAGGTGATGAGCGCAGTGACGTTGCACTTTCGACGCTGTTTGATTGGCTCGTCCGTTCCTAGCGTTGACCAGGCTCCGACGTTCGCTATCTTATAGAAGCACTTGCACGTTCCACGATGTCAGTTGTTCCGCCATTGTACAGTGGTTCCGACCTTTTAATAATCGGCACGCGACTTTTGAACGGGGTCTATTAGGTTTAAATATCCGTTTAAACCTCATATTATGTACAGCATGCCCCTAGATTTTTTAACAACATCGCGCGAACGCCGATCGGCCGGTAGGTCAGCGCCCTATCGCGGCGTGACACAGCAAGTCAGCGAGGCTAGGCGTGTGCCTTCTGCCGCACGCGCGTGTCTCGCTGACAGGGGCGGATCCAAGGGGGGGGGGGGGGGCGACGGGGGCGGCCCCCCTCCCCCGTCAAACGAAGTCGACTCTCCCCCCTCCCCCCTTCTCGGAGGGGGTGGAGCCGCCGGTGCACAAGAAAGAATGGAAGAATAGTATCCCTACAAATTTTCGCCCCCCCCCCTCCCCCCCAAAACGGAGTTCTGGATCCGCCCCTGCTCGCTGACCCTTTCACGCCGCGATAAGGCGCTGATCTACCGGCCGGTCGGCGTTCGAGCGATATTGTCAGAAAATCTGGAGGCTGTACGTGCCAGTCGACGGGTACTACATCGGTGCAACGCTCAGGCAACCGACTTGTAATAATTGAAACCCTTTTTTTTTTCAATATAATTTTGCATATACATACCACATTGTTCGAAATAACGCCACTTATGACGGACACATTTATTATTTGTTCTGAAGCACCAGATTTCTGTCCCGTGAATCTGAATATCTCAAGATTTGACCCAGGCACGTAGCCGGGATTTTGTTTCGGGGGGGGGGGGGGGGGGGGGGGGCGGGGAGGGGGGGGGGGCGCCCATGACAAAATGCTGTATGAGGGGGAGAGGAGGTCCCAGCAAAATGGAAGATTTCGAGGGGAAGGGCCAAGCCCCATGCCCCCCCCCCCCCCCCCCCCCCCCTCCCGGCTACGTGCCTGTTGACCCGAATGTATAAAAATAGAAAAATCGGAACACCAACCACTGGGTGTGACGGATCATGCCTAGAGGTTGCAACTGCCTTGAGCGTACCGCTTGTGAGGGAACGCGTGCAGCGTTTTTGATTGTTCGGGAAATGGCGTAGCCAGGATTTTTTTTTTTTCTTTTTTTGGGGGGGAGGGGGGGGGGGGGGGGGGGACAGAAACTAAACGCATCTAATGTATTTTTGTCTTTTTCTTTTAACCTCAAGAAGACGGACGACGTCCTGAAGACCGAAGCCGACGATGAGGCCACCCGCCGACTTGAAGAGCTGGTTCTGCAAGGGGAACAGCTTCTGGAGCAGATCCAGAGCTCGCTCTACGACGTGCTCAGAGCAACCCAGTTGCCCGAGAGTTCATTACTCGACGACCAGTGAACATCCTTCAAATTCCCTAGAATCGAATAAAATATGCACATTACATTGTAGCCCCGATCTGGGTTTCTGTGCCGTTGTTTCGTTTTCTCTAAAAGAAGCTGTGTCCAAGCCGCCCAAGCAAGCTGCCCGGCTGCCCCGCCAGTTCAGCGCGTTCTGCTGAATCGCCTGCGAACACTGCGCCCTTGTTTACATCATGGCGGACAGGTTAACGCAACTCCAAGATGCTGTCAATGCGGTTTGTCTAAAGCTAGCATTTTATACCACGATAAATAGTATATTAATATACCCGTAGGCGCTGGGCACTTCGAAGAAACCATCTATAATAATATTTCACTTAAACTTTACGACACTTAGCGGCAAGACGTTTTGTGCGTTCGGACACTTCGCCGATCTCCACGCGTGTTTGCTAAGCTTCTTTTCGTTTCCTTTCAGCAAGCGGATAACTTTTGTAATAGCATTGGAATCCTTCAGCAGTTTGCTCAGCCAAGCAACTTCCCTGAGTTTGAGAAATCGCTCACCAAGCCCGGTCAATCGACACAGGAAGGTAGGTGATGTGAAGCGAACCATTTTCTATCTGTTGTAGAAGCTTTCGGTCGTAAACGTGCACGCGCTGCACGAGCGTTTGTCAGAAGCGAATTTCTTCCAAGCAACGTGCTCGTACAGTGTAAGCACGGGCTGTTCCTTAGAAACAAAATTATTATTTATGGAAATTATGAACGAATTCTGTCCCTTTACAGACTACCCACAGCTGTTCGCTTCATTAGTGGCGAGGACGGCGAAAGATATCGATGTTTTAATTGATTCACTCCCAAGTGAAGAAGCATCACCAGAGCTACAGGTAAGCTATATGCGTGAGAATAATAGAAAGTTTAAGTAGATCGTGTTTCCAGGCCACGCTATTTGTAGCGGGAGCTGACGCTGCCACTTCGATGCACGCTCTAAAGCGCGCGCCCGTAGCGGTAGCGGGCCTTTGAAAACCGTCTACCTCTTGCGAGAATGACGGCACGGTAGTCGCTCATCTATCACTGTGTGATAAACGTCGCAAACTCATTTTATTGTTATCTAAATAGACTGCTATAAGGTAGAAACGTGTTTTCAGAAGGCTTTTGTCGATGCAAAAATCATCGAGGTTGAACTGGGTTTTCATTTGTATGCTTTATTGACTCTCATCAGGCAGCAAACTTGCGACGATTGGAACTGGAAAACCAGGACGCGGCCAGACGACTCGAAGACGTCGTGCAGCAGGGTGAAGCCCTGTTGGAACAGATACAACAAGCCTTGCACGACATCGCTGAATCTCAACTCAACATGCAGCACCTCGAAGACGTTCCCAACTGAAGACTGCAAGAGTTGCCCTGGTTGCCCCTTGTTTTGTATACATGCCGTGTACTATTTATTTTTTTATCGCAAGTTGATCAGCCGAAGTGAAGAATAAAATAAAACAAATACACCGTGTTACGTATCGCATAAGAAAAAAAGAAAAGTGAAATTGAAAAGAACTAGAAAGAATATTTACGTGCAATGTGGCTCGTCTCCTGCGCTCCGCAGAGTGCAGCACCGCATCGCACATTAGCGAGCAGTTTCCTCATGCGGGTGAAGGAATGTTGTTCAGGAAACTAGTTCCATCACCACCGTGGCGCGCCAGGACTTACGAGATACCCCCGCGTCATAACACGTGCCATAGATTACTCGCATGTATCAAATAGTAATTTTGAAACATTTAAATGAGGATATTTCACCAACAAATGTGATTGGAATTTACAACAGGTTCCATTCAGCACCGGCAGGGTATGTGGCAAAATGCAGTTGTGGCAGTGCACAATCTTGTATTCATACGCCGACACATTTGTTGTTGAAAAAAAATAAAGCACATATATTTTAATGCTTTAAAAAACTGAAAAGCTACCGATAAAACGTAGCGTAATATTAAAAGTAAATTTTTGTACTTTTAGACGACAAAATTGCTTTAGCGAATAATTGTAGTGCGAACTATTTTCCCTCGCCTGATGGATGGCCGGCGTACGCCATTTTGGGTGGAAGTTGGTGCGTACGGGACTGTGACTGGAGGTGTTCTCATTCAAACGTTTTCGCGAGGAGCGTGTGCTTAGAACTCTGACACCGAGGGCTGGATTCCTAAGCCACGATGACACAAATGTTACCGATACGGTTTCAAGAGCATTTACAGGTGAGCCCGAACCGCCGAGGTTTTCCCATCGTATAAGCCTACTCTGGAAGAGTCATCAACCGGTGTTAGGCCTAATATCTGTGTAGTCGCGTGGAGTCGTTCTCGGGTAAAAATTACGCTTCCTCGTTTTTTTCGGGACCTCCGGTTCGTCTCGGCATCATGTGGGGTTCGGGTAGGGTTCGAATAACGCCGTGGTTTGAATTATTTTGTCGCCGTACGAGCTTGCCGACGTGCCTCCCCGATACGCCCCCCATACGAGCCACCCCGTGAGATGACAGCAGTGGCTGCTGTTTTGGAATAAATACCGGCGGTAGTGGGCCCTCATTGCGCCTTCGGCATATCTCTTTAAAGGCCGGTCGAACTAGTAGCTGTTCGCGTTTTCCTCCGTCCCAGTCCGATACTGGTTTCTCCCGTCACACTTGCCCTCCTCAGGCGCAACGGAAGAGGTTTTCGGAGCAGTGTGTGGGTTGCTCGAGTCTTTTTCGTCCGCAAAATTTTCTCGCTCTCCGTTCGCACTTCGTTTGTGTCGAGGTTCGGTCGGTAGCTCGCGGCGTAAAGTGCGGTAAAACGGGGGCGTTTCATTGTGCCTTCGGATCTGTCTCCTCCACCCCCCGAGAAAGAAAAGCAGGCGCATCGAACGGAGAGGGCGGAAACACAAAAGAACATATCTGAAAAACTAGGACGAAGACATTGCGCCCCGAATGGTGTATCGATTTTCGCGTGACCCACTCTGCCCTCAAGATCTCGGCCGCGAAAACGCCCCCCCTTTCCCTGTTTTCAGCGAAGTAAACACTCGTAGCCCGTGTCACGCGGAGCGAGGTTTCCACTCTTTTTCCAAGTTTTTTTTTTTTTTTTTTTTTTTGGCGGGGTCTGGACTTCGCAACTCACGGGTCCAACCTCGTGCGCCGTGTGTGTATACTCGTCAGGAGTTTTCCTTTGCGTCATTTCGGCGTGGCTGTGGGCCAAAACCCCTCTTCTCATCTCATCCGTTTTTTTTTCCGCATCCTTTTTTACAGTTTGCGTTGTGGTAAGGTGTGAACGGCATGCGGGAGACGCGTCGGTCGTTGACGCATACGCAAAATAAAACGAAGGTACCAGTAACAAAGCTACACAAGAATAACTCCTAAATCATGCGGCCAGTTTTGACTTGACTCGCCATTGTCAAACGGTCTATTGTGCTCCTCTGGGATCCAGGGCCCCCTCCGTTTGTCTGGCGGCTTTTAAAGGGACCCGCTGCCGTGCGTGGAGAGGCGGCTTCGTTAGGCGTGATTAGGCTTTCGTGTAGGGGGTCGTGTTCTACTGCTCTTTGGCGATCTGGGTTAAGGCTGATAAGGTTGCTAAAGCTAGCCTGTCTGGCCTCCTCAGGAAAATGGAGCCGGGAGCGGTCAAGGCGTGTGTTCTTAGCGATTGCGGCGACTTGCGGGAGCGCGCAGGCGATTTAGCTCCTCAGGGGCGGAGTGAAATGAACCGCAGGAACCACGACTTCTTGAGCCACGTTAAACAATTTTAGTGCAACTTCAAATTGCAAGTGTCGTGCCTAGCGCGAATGTGCTTGCTCCAAGGCGTTGCTAAAAACAGTTGGCATGATAACCTTCTAAAGATTTCCTGTCTGATACAGAGCTATCTCAGGGGTGACGCAAGGCCATCTTATCTAACTGGTCTGAACAATTGCGTCGGGTATGTTGCCAGAAAGGCAGCAGAGATATCAAAAGATACCAAGAACTTCATGTTGCGACATTGCTTGCTAAGCACTTTCATTGCAAGCAGAATATTTGACCGCAGGCGTTTTTGCATTCTAAATCTTTCATGGACAAGGAAATATTTACCCTGTGACATGTACCTCAAGTAGCCAGTCATTTTAAAATTGTGGTATTTTGGGCAGATGGTGGCTTAATCTTGATATTTTCATTGGGATTGTGCTTCTCACCATTCATCTTGGGTGTCCAAGTACAATGCAACTAAATTTAGAAATCTGAGTACCCTTGTTCTTTGTCTCCCTTGATTGTGTCACTGACTAAAAGAACTAATTGGTGCAAACCTGGAATGTATAAAGTTCGATGCTATCAAATGGCATTATCACAAAGCCAAAGAGAAATTTTCAGTGAAGGGCCACATTATTTTGGTGACAGGCAGGATTGTCAGGCCTTTAATAAAATATTGAAGACTGTTGAAGCATTTTATCTTTTTGTCTTGATCCAAATTTTGCAAAAAGTATGTAGTGCGAAATGTTTCCCGGCAGGCATGTTCTGCTCTGCTTAGCCACTGGATGGGAGTGTATTACAAAAACATAAAATGGACAAAGAAAGCATCCTGTTATTCCTTCGAATGCCTAAACAAGCAAACACTTCCTTCTGCATCTGGAGACTGGGACTGCTCCATCCTGCCCCTTCTCAACGGGTCGGGTTTCGGCAGAGAACTGTGTCGCTGGAATGCACTTGGCAAGGTGTTTCTTTTAACTCCTGAAGCAGAAGGGTGAATAAACTTCTGTGTATCTAGAAGAAAAAAACGAAACAAAAAGACTGAATGCTGATAGGCTTCTGGCAAACTCCTGTGAATGGAGAACCTGTCTCTGTTGGGTTTTTTGCTCTGGCGTAAGCATTGCCTGCTAAATTTAGTGGAACAAGACTCTGCTCTGTTCATGACATAACAGCTCTTTTTGGAATCTCTCCCAAGTCCCCCAAAAATGTATTCTATATTAAAATGTTTGTTTAATCGGCTCCACTCTGGCCTTTCTGGCATGCTGAATTTTTAGGAAATTGAATTTTCGGGAGGCATATTGGTGAAACACCGAATAGCAAGTTTACTACGAATGCGCACAAAATGATGTGCGCATTGACCTTGTTTCTTGAAGGTGTGGTAGTCCAAGACTTGTTTCTTGAAGGTGTGGTAGCCAAGACTTGTTTCTTGAAGGTGTGGTAGTCCAAGACTTGTTTCTTAAAGCTGTGGTAGTCCAAGACTCGTTTCTTGAAGGTGTGGTAGGCTTCCATATAAAACCATGTTCATGGTTTTGTCTTATTTACAGCAGTGCTACTGCAGTCACGTCTCGTTAATATGGAACCCGCTAAGATGGGTACTCCACTATATCGACAAAGGTTTCGGGGACAAACTGCACGAATACGGGCCTTTTTGTCTCATCATTAATGGACAATTTTTAGGTGTCGGACGGAGATGTCCACTACTGATGAGACTTCCCTTTTTACGCAGCCACTGCGTAAGAAACCTAATTACCCCCCCCCCCCTCTCCCTATTTTCGCTACGAAGGAACGTGGCACGTTTTGCCATCTATACAGGGATGCAAGCATGGTGCAGACATAGTTAGGATGGGGTGACACCCTCACCAGGTCTTTTGTCCCTCGCTTACCGAAGTGCTCTTCCTCTGCAGCTCACCAACATAGGCATCAATGCGGCCAACGTGGGCTTCAACACGCTCACGATGGAGTCCGACAAGTTCATCTGCGTGCGCGAGAAGGTTGGGGACGCGGCGCAGGTGGTCATTGTGGACATGGCCAACCCCACCAGCCCCATCCGAAGGCCCATTTCTGCAGACTCTGCCATCATGAACCCGGCCTCGAGGGTCATCGCCCTCAAGGGTCAGTGGCCCCTTCGCCTTCCTTCGCTGTAGCACGCGCTGGGGACGAGGCTGTACGCTTTGTTAAATTGCTTAGGTTTGCGAGCATGTGTGTGTGTGTGTTGAAGGCACCTCTTGAGGCTGTAGCCTCCACCATGCTTCACGGAGGCATTGAAGGCACCTGCGGCAAAGGCATTTTCTTTGGCTTGGCTCTCCAGCCTTCCAAAATGGTGCGCAGGTCATGGCGGGGGCTAGATGGATCCATGAACCAGTTCAGTCCAGTCTCGCAAGTTGTGTACCTGCGAAATATGGGTAAAGGTGGAGCTTTAATTCATGCAATATTACTCCCATGAATATGCAGAGTGTCGGTTCTCCTCGGAAATTTTTGGGATCTGGACATCTGGCGTTTTCCAGGGTGTTAGCGGTAAGACGGGTGGCGACTTCTGGAACTTTTGGTGTACTCAGCACTTCCTTTGCCGCACAGCAGTGATTTTGTTCAGTGATTATGCTGTTTGTGTTGTGCCCCACTCGAGTCTGCCAAAAACAATTAGGGGCGTCGTGCATTTTCAAAATCTGCCATGGTCTTATTCAGCGGAGGCAAAATGTAGAGGTAGGCGGGACATGGCATGGACTCCCAGTCAGCCAGATTGGTGGGCTGCAAAATGACTGCTACCCACTTTGGGGGAGAGCGATTTAATCCTTTCTTTTAATCTGTGTTTACTGATGATAACGTAGCTTTTCTAGTAGGGAGATTTTTCTGATTATCCTCCAATTAATGATTTAATAATTCAAGAGCAGGGAGTTTAAATTTTTACTTAATATTGACATTAAAAAAAGATCCTGGTCCCGCCGGAATTTCAAATGCATTTTAAAAGTATGCTGGGCGGGCTGCTAAGCATCTTATTAAAGATTTTCAGTCCTCAATAAATTCTGGTTCTGTACCAAAACGCAAGATTGCTAAAATTGTTCCTATACACCACGGAGGATCAACTTTTTGTGTGGATTACCGGCCTATATCTCATTAGTATGTGCTCAAAACTTCTTGAACACATTGTTTTTAAACATCTTTTAGCATTAAATAAAAATCACCATATTTTGTATCAGTATCAATACAGATTTCATAAATTTTTCTACAACCCAACTCGTTGAAACTGTGGATTATCTTTCCCAAACCATAATTATGGTCCAACGGGCATAATATTCTTACACTTGGCAAGAGCTTTCAATAATGCGTCATCTTAAATTGTTACTAAAAATTGAAGCCTTATTTAGGAACCAAACAAATCATATACAGTACAATTTATGGACTCCTTTGCGGCCCTGTGCCTGGGCTTTTTCCTGGTGCTTCAGGAGGACCTCGGGGTATTGTGTTAGGCCCACTTGTTTCTTTTGTTCGTAGACATCTGCTGTGGTATATCGGTCCCAATTAAGTTGTTTGCTGATGATTGTGTATTGTACAACAAAATATAAACTGCTCAAGATCAAATTAATCGAAACAATAATCTGCTCAAGATTGAGCTTTGGTGCAACAAATAGCAAATGGTGCTAAATGCTCTGAAATTGGTCTTTATTTGAATAACGAGAAACACTCAATTCTTAAGTTATGATTATTCCATAGGTGATACCAAACTAGTCAGTGTTGACAAAAAGGAGTTAAGGATTGACATTCCCAAGTGATTCACAGTGGAGTATTCATATCTAAAATTTTTCCACAAAAGCTAACCAGGCACTCTGGTACCTAAGAAGAAATATCCAAGAAAAACCTGGCTTACAAAACTTTGGGAAAACCTGTTCTCAAATATACAAGAATAAATTTGTCAAAACTCTATAAAAAGTCCTGCATCCAGGTTTTTTAAACAAATACAATAGTTACCATTCACCCTCTAACTTTGTAGACTTGCCAAACTCCCTGCTCTTGATTTAAGAAGGAAGTGTGGTTTCTGAAAAATTTTCCTAATCCTTTATGGTTTAGTTAAAAAAGACAAGAATAATGGCATGGGTGTGCGCTTTGGTGAACGGACACGACAGCATCATGCTTGTACATGGGAGAACCAGCCGTTAAAAATGATTTTTTAATTTTGTTTCTTTCCAAGCGAAATTGGGGAATGGAACGAAGTTCCTAATTAATGAAACTGTCGTCCTAACAAATGTTTGTGATTTCGTGAAAAATTTAAAAAGCATAGCGTTTGACAATAAGCGTTGAATTTACGATTCCTTGTCTTTTGTATGTATTTGTTCTTAAAACTGTGTGCATAAATATTTTTCTTATAGTATATTACCACTTCTGTAATAGCCCTGCAAAGGCTGGTAATATCAATAAATAAAAAAAAAAAAAGTGCAACGTATGACATTGTTGGTGCAAACAAGCAATCATCAGTTTTTCCCGTTTTTCTCTTAGAATTGAATGGTATTCGTCACAACTGCTAGTGTCGTATGAAGTGTTCAAAGAACCTACGTAAGCATAAAATTTGGTGCTCCCTAGCACTTCGAGTGAAATGCAAAAAGTGCTGACGTCATGTTTTTGCTGGTATTGTTGTGCAGTGTGCTGTCATTGGGATTATTATTTTAAATAGTTAATATGAGGATGATTGTTGTGAGGAGAGATGTCTGGTCTGCAGTGGTAGGAGTGGCAACATCTTGGTTTGTTTAAAATGTCTGAACTTGGGTGACAGTTTCTGATCTTGCAAGTAAGAGGAAGCATGCTATGCACGAAGTACGGGCAGGGACACATAGCAACTTCGTTAACGTGAACGCTTATGACGCTGCAATTTTTATAGCTATGTTGTCTGTCCAAACAATCTATGGTGCTAGTTCAGACTTACTTGAATATAAAGGGAAGCTTGGGATACCTTTTTATTGTTTAACCTTGTCTTCATTAGTATTGTATTGTATTATCTTGCATAGCTAAATGCCATTGAGCTAACAATGCAAGGTTTATTGTGTATTCTTGTTTATTCACCAAAGAAAATAATTTGCAGTCAATAAAAGTTGCAGCATTTGGTAAGGAAAGCATTGCTTTGCTATGCTTGTGAATATCAAATGAAGTGTAACCAAAAAATAATGTATCAATTCCTCAAATATTTACAAGTGCAAGGGTGAGTGGTTCAGCGAGGCTGTCCCTTTTTGGGGCGATAGGCAATCCATTTTTCATTTGCATCTTGTGGTAGTTGCGGCCTGCTTTGTGCAGTTGAAATGGTTTTGCCTTACGTAGCCATCTCTTCTACAGACTAAGAGCATTTGCGGTATCACTGCTTGATCACTTGCAAGTGAGAAGATGAACATGTTGCAGTATATTGTACCTAAGGGTTAAATTGAGAGTTTGAATTTTATCTTTCTTGAAACAGCTAACATATGCCACACATGCGCCAAAATAAGCAAAGCAAAAAATAAATGATTGGTTGATTTTAATCTATAGAGAATTAGGAGGAAAGGAAAATGGTACAAATACATATTTCACAGCGTCTCTACTCACCGTATAGTTTATTTAATCTTGGGTCAGAGTACAGTTAAAGGCTCTAACACCTTCAATCACAAACGCATACTAAATGTGCAAGTCACGGGACATTTGCTGCGTTTGATTCGTTCAGTCGAAAGCCATGCACAGAAAGATGGACGAGTGCCATGATGTCCCACTTTGACGCTGGTTGGTCCCTCGTAGCGGTGGCTGCTCTTTAAATTAAAGTGAAACAAAGTATTGAAATTGCTTGTCAACCGCACTACTTGGTTAATGCGCTGGCGGATTGATTGCCGCCATTATCTAAATTTCCAGACAATGTCAACGATCTGAGGATCTAAAAGTTGCGAGAAAACGTTGCCAAATCGTAGGATGCCGGCTACCGTGATAGGACACAACCCCAGGGTCTTGTAGTCCCGGTGAGATCACTTATGTCCGACACATGCCTTCGCGCTGCCTCTCACCAGCGTGCGTGTTGAGCTTAACCGCTTTGCACCGGAGTGCTAGGTGCAGCGGCTGACATGGGTGAGCGCCTGGGTTAGCGTGATAGGCTCAGTAATTATGCTCGATACTATTTCCAGGTCTATTTTTTTGTCTTTGTAATAGGTTGATCTCCAGTTTTAAAAAAAATCTGGACCGAAGAAAGAAAAATTGCGGGTCGTTCCCGTGCAGCTGTTGGTCGAAATAACTGAACTTTGACTTCACTCTGGTTCTAACGCCCCTAAGGAGCAGTGTCACTTGCTCAAGTGTAGGTTTTCATAATACTGGTGGGTGGTTGTTTCGGAAGTTTATAATATTAGTCTGATGCAATCACTTCATTTTCAAGTGATGTGCTAACAGATGTTGGCATCTGCTCCAAAAGTATCAGTAACTGCTCCTAACCAATGTTTTGCCTGCTTTGTTTTTGGACATTAATTTGGTCTGTGGCATTGTTCATCGGCATACGTTTTGTACCATGTATTGCACTTTCTTCAAGTGTGTTTCAGGGTACTTACAATGTATCAACTTGTTCCCTTTGTGGGTATTCTCAAGATAAGTTGCTTTATTGAGATCACCAGTGTGGAATGTCATCTACTAATCAGATTTAAAAAAAAAAAAAAAAAAAAAAAAAACTGGGAAAAGTCTTGTACATCTTTAAATTTCCTGGGTCCCTGTCCCAGCGGAGTTGCTTTAGCCTGCCCTTTCCTCTGATGTGCAGCCTCAAGGACGCTGCAGATCTTCAACATTGAGATGAAGAGTAAGGTGAAGGCTCACACGATGACCGAGGATGTAGTGTTCTGGAAGTGGATCAACGTGAACACAATTGCCTTGGTCACGGAGGGAGCAGTCTACCACTGGAGCATGGAAGGTGGGGAGCACGTCCACCCATGTGGCGCCGTTTGAGCATATCCGACGGTATCTTGTGCAGCAGTCAGGCCCGTCACGTTAACTTTATTTCTGATTTGTCGCACAGTGCTAAGTGAGTCGTCATACTGTAGAGAGGTTCAGTAAGTAGCCAGTGATAGGCATTAGTGGTGCAAATTGTAAGAGGGCATACAAAAGGGTAGAATTTGTGGTTTCATTTTTGACTTTGTTAGGCTTGGATGCTCTGCCTTGTCACTGGGACTGGTGCTCAATGTGTTACTGGTGTCTTGCAGGGGATTCTCAGCCTCAGAAGATGTTCGACCGCCACTCCAGTCTGAGTGGTTGCCAGATCATCAACTATAGGACGGACGCCAAGATCCAATGGCTCCTGCTTATAGGGATTTCTGCCCAGGTAGGCTCTCCACTCAAGAAACAATTTTTTTTTCAGTGCTGCAAAATGTTTAGTGTAGCTGTGTTCTGTTTGGCATTCTAGCTGGGGCTTTTGAATTCTAGCTGGTAGTTGTGAAAGAAGGTTTTTTAGAGAGTGTTCTATTTGTGAGAGGACTAGAAATCTTGCTTATGCGTTTGCGATCAAAGGACATCAGATTGGCTATATAGATTAGAATTTTAAGAAGTTTCCCTTTACATTATTTTAGGCTCGCAATCAAATTTAACACACCCACACCAACGTAGCCGCCTTCGTGGCTTAGAGACCAGGTGCCGACCTTCAGACCCCCTGGTGGCGGGTTCGAAGTCTGGCCGAGGTACTCGCAATCTGACGGAGGCTCATTGCGGAGAAAGCGCTGCGCAGCAGAGTTCGGTTGCATGTAAGAAAATCTCCAGGTGGTCGACAGGGTGTGTCAGATGTTCTTTGTTGGGTTTGGCACGTAAAACCCCCAAATTTGACTTTTTGTTTTGATGCAGACACCAACACTCTTCAGAACTCAGTTCTATTTCATCTGGGGATGCAAAGGGAGCGTTCAATTGTAAAAACATTGCAGCTGTGAGCACAGACTGTTGTGAAGCCTGTGGGTGCCATGTGGAGACCAGCTGCTTGGCTTCCTACACATGTGCCCTTTGCTCTGTCATAGCATTTTCCTCGACGTGTGGAGCTTCTGGGGGCTGCTAACAGCGAGGAATCTGCTTTTTAAGCTGTTTTCTGTGTCACTTCATAATGAATTGTATAGGAGCTCATCAATGTAGTAATTAGGTGGGCCACTTTGCATGAAGAGGGCACACTGTTTGGACTGAATGAAATAAGTGAGCTGTTTGTGCCCAGAAAGTTTGGCAGGAAGGCGGAGACTTGTGATCCACTGCGCTCGGTTTCCAAATAACTTGGGAGGTGGCAAAAGCTACGATTCAAGTGAAACTATGGTGTCCTTCAAGCAAGGAACGTGTCTGATCTCCACACAGGAGTAGTATATGAGCATTACATTACCAATCTACCTATTCTCCCATTGTTTGCTCACAGGGGCCATACATGGTCTTTATTATATGCCAAGCTATGTCAAAACTGGGAACAGGTCCAGCCAACCTCTGAGTGGTGAAATGTACTTCAATGTTTTGTCAATTCAGAGAAAACTTCAGTGTTACTACTCCAGTAGACAAATAGTGTTAACATTGCCTGGCAGCCAGACTTTGCAGCTATGTTTGCTAGACTGTCAAGATCTAAAGAGACTGCCGAAGATGCTCAATATAAGGAACTCTGGAGTTGGTTTGTGGCCTACATTTGTTTTCCAGAGCAGGGTTTTATGTGCCTTGGTATCAGTTTTAACTACTTAAACTTTAACATTAAGAAGCAAGAGGGACGATTTCCTGAAACAATTCGGGTAACTGTTTCTGCAACTGGTTTCTTGCCGACTAATGCTGCCATAGTCGAAATGTGTCCTTGTTTTAGACTTCCACTGTCAATCTTTTGGTTCCTAAGCCTTTTTGAACGGTTCTAATTTATTTTTGATTCTGCAAGGCCCTCCTTGCCCTTGATTGTGGCCAACACCACCAGACATTCTCTTCTCATCCGAGCTGCTTGCAGTTTTTTTAGTTTTGTTTTATGCAGCAAGTTGCACACTTCTTTCGCAGCGCATGCAGCAGCACTATGTTTAGGGTATTGTCTGTTTGCGGGTTCTCGCTGCAAAATCTCTTTACGCCTTGCAGCAAAACCGAGTGGTTGGAGCGATGCAGCTTTATTCGATGGAGCGCAAAGTGAGCCAGCCCATTGAGGGCCATGCGGCGGCCTTTGCGCAGTTCAAGCAGGAGGGCAACACGGAGGCCTCGACGCTCTTCTGCTTTGCAGTCCGGACCCCTCACGGGGGAAAGGTGACCCCGCTTTGCCCTTCTCTCGTTTTTCCCCAGCTTGTGGAGTTTTAGGTTCGTTTACTTCAGTGAAATGAGTGCCCCAACATGAATCTGGGAGGATGGTTGGAGCTGCGCTTAAAGGACAACTCCGCTTCATTTTGTTTTGAAAAAACAATGCAGTTTTCTTCAGTATCGCCTAGGAAGACCACACATAAAATATTACGACGCAGTCCTGTCTAAATGTTTCCTAAACGGTCCGGCGAACTTTGCAACTCGTCAGGTTGCCGAAATCGGCTGACTTGAGCGGGCGAATTCAGGCGCAACCAACAGCGCAGTCAAGGCTACGGCCTGGGCGGAGTCAACATTGAGCTAAACGTCATCATCATGGCCCCCTTTTGCTTGTTTTTACTTCTCCGGGCGAGCGTAGCGCATGACGTCAGCAACGTTGCCTCTCGGCTCTCAGCGGTGTCCACGTGATTGGCGTAACGCGCCTGCGCAGAGCGCTTCTTGGGAGCCGTCCGGCCACCTGCCGTGGTCCCGCCGTTACCGCCGTCTTCCGCGTCACAACTACCGTCGTCGTCTCACCGTTTGTGATTATTGTATCTCGGAGTTTCGTCCACACTACGGATACCACGTGCGCAGACTTATGCCGCAGTTGTGCAGACGTCGTCGAATGCCGTAGACACCAAAACGTGGCGAAGAGTGCGGTGCAGATGACACTCGCGCCTGCCGCACGCCCGCCCCAATCCCGCCCGCCGTTGGGTTGAGGATCACGTGACATCTCGTACCACGTGATGGCCATGTACTTGGCGGCCAGAGGCCAATGTTGCCGGATGGAGCCGAAGTTTCGGTTTCGATTTCTGCTCGTGTTTAAAATTAGATTTAAAAATATATATCCCATTTTTCGCGAAGCAAATGACGTAGTGTCTTTTACTAGGGCTTTTTAATTCGAAATCACTCATTATCCCAAAATCTTGGGAATTAAGCAGAGTTGCCCTTTAAGGTGGAGGAGAGGGGTCTAACATTAAATGGCACTTTTAACCATAAGTGTAATGTCTGTGTTCTGTAACATTTTATTTGGCCAGGTCAGCGTTGAATGCCAAAGTGTACTTTTCTAGACCACACATGTGCACATTCCATTCCACCAAAAGCTCCAGTCTTCCGAGCTGTGCAGTGGAGACAACCAGTTGCGCGCATGGACTATGTCGCTCGCACTACAGCATTGATATGCCTTTCACTTTTCTATAGAATATTTCGGGGCAGCTATTTTCTCAGTGTGCAGGAGCTATTCTCAACATTTCGAATCAAAAGTGCAAAGTAGCGAGTTATGCTTGACTTTAACCCAGAGTGTTTTCGGAGCCTCTTCCACTGTTCTGCCGTAAATTACAACGATTAACTTCCGCATTCTGTACGCGAAAATAATGCCCGGGCATTATGAGCGGTTGCCAAAATAAATTTTTCTTAGTTTTGAAAACATTGTAGTTGATGACAGGTTAAGAATTGCAGTAAATGCTCCACCTCCAGCACTAGCTTTTTGCCTTTGATAACTCTTCGTTGCATGCGCCCCCCCCACGCATTCTCAGCCTGTCACAAACGATAGCCTCGACACGCGGGTATTAACCTGGAAATAGCGTAGCATAAAATCGGTAATATTGTGTACGACTAGGTTTTAGCTCTTATTAATGAGTGTTAGGACATTGCGTAAACAGAGTTATCTCGGCAGACGAAGCAAAGCTTCTTTATATATATTTTTTTGTCGCGTCCATTCTTTTGCAGAATGGCTTCATCTTTCATTTTTATTGGAGCTGACCCAGCCTCGATCAACCTAACCTCGATGGAGGAAGGCTGCTTGTGTGGGAGAAGTGACTGAGGCGCGTGGTTTTCCTTGCAGCTGCACATCATTGAGGTGGGCCAGCCGGCAGCGGGCAACCAGGCCTACCCGAAGAAGGCTGTGGACGTGTTCTTCCCCCCCGAGGCCCAGAACGACTTCCCCGTGGCCATGCAGATGAGCCCGAGGCACGATGTGGTCTACCTGATCACCAAGTATGGCTACGTGCACCTGTACGACCTGGAGAGCGGCACCTGCATCTACATGAACCGCATCTCGGCCGACACCATCTTCGTCACAGCGCCCCACGAGGCCTCCTCGGGCATCATCGGGGTCAACCGCAAGGGGCAGGTGAGTTGTGCCTCTCTCTAAGTCTGGGCAGGGCCATCGATGGTTCCCGAAGTACCGCATTTCGTGGTATCCACTCGAATTGAAGAAGAGGGCAAATTGAGCTTTCAGATTGTGGGTCCCGTTTCAGCTACGTCGACCTGGGAGAAAAAAATTGACCGCATCTCCACGTGGTGAATGATGTTGCTTGGGGCGAAGCTCTGGTGGTGCTTGTCTGCGTAGATGCCAAGCCGCAGCATGCCGAGCCTTTTCATTCATGTCAGTAAGAGAATGTGTGGTTTTCTTTTTCTTTTTTTAAGCAGACAGATGGGATGGCATCTCAGAACCCCCTACTCTTTTTTTTTCTTTTTTCATAATTTTTTTCATCTTTTTTTTTCCAATTTTTTTTTGCCCTACATGAGCACGTGAGCATGTGCTCACGTGCTCGTGAGCACGTGATCTCACGAGCAGAAGCACTAGCACCCGACGCCGGCCTACGGCGGACGGACATACGGACATGGCTAGCCCCTAAGGAGCTTCGCCCCTAAAAGAATCGTGAGCATTGCATCGAGCGAGCCGAGCCGAGACTGAGTTTGAATGCGAAACAATCTATTCGGTTGAAGTTTCACTCTGTCCTCCTTTTGGGTCCTGTGTTCATGGGATCACTCTGTACCGGTCTGAGCTCTGTTTTCTGCTTTGCCACTTTCGAAAGTTTCTGCATTTGTTAGTTGTGAAATGTTAGGAATTTCAATAGCTTTTTCAAATGTCTGTTGTAATAAAATGAAATTATTTAGATTTTTTTTTTTTTTTTGGCTAAGTGTGCAAGCGGTTTATGGGCTCTTGCATGAGACCTCACCGAAGGTTCTGACTAGTTCACGAGCTATCGTGCCCTCCGATGTTGAGGCGGTGCAAACTGGGGATTTTTCGGATTTTTTTGCAGTTGACTTCATCCACTCTTTATGTAGGACGAGCACTTCAAGCTTGCACCATGTGTAGTCTATCGAGTAGTAATGCCCACCTTTGTCCTATAAATCAGTTTTAAGCAGTAAGCTTGAACCTAGCCCCACTATTAGTGGCTGGCAAATAGTCTACCATAAAATACCGAATGTGTGCAATTCTAAGCCCCCGCCTTCAAAACAGAAATACAAAAACGTTTGCATGCGAATGTAAGCACCCCCTTTCCATGCATGAAAAGATTGGAAACTAGCGGGATAGTCCGCACAACTGCCGCTCCGTCAATCCTGAGTGCCGGCGTGGTGCTTGCTTTGGTGGTGCTCAGTTTCAACACCAGTTTACAGATGGCGGCACAGGATGCCCAAACTGCTACCGCGGGCACATTAGCTAGCCTAGCCTTATTGGTGCACAACGTTTGCCAAACGCAATTAGGCTTGGCAAGTTCTGCGCGAGAGTCATTTCTTTGCGTAGTTCTCGAGATTTGAGAGAATCAACACGAGCGCGAAGCGGACTTTAGATACGCTGAGATTAAAACAAAGTTCAGTTGAGTTTGTGGAGGATAACAGCTCATTAAGATTTCTTAAACCCCCGGCCTTTATCCGGAGGATAACAGCTCATTAAGATTTCTTGGACGTCTTCGCGGTTAGCACGTATAAATACGGTTGAATTTCGTTCTTTAGTTACTTCAATGTTTCACGGAGAGTTTCAAGTGTCCGGCTCTTTCCCTTCACGCAGGTGCTCTCGGTGAGCGTGGAGGAGGAGAACATCATCCCGTACATCACCAACGTGCTGCAGAACCCGGACCTGGCGCTGCGCATGGCGGTGCGCAACAACCTGGCCGGGGCCGAGGACCTGTTCGTGGTCAAGTTCAACACCTTGTTTGGGGGCGGCCAGTACTCGGAGGCAGCCAAGGTGGCGGCCAACGCGCCCAAGGGCATCCTGCGCACCCCGCAGACGATCCAGCGCTTCCAGCAGGTGCCCAACCAGCCCGGGCAGACCTCCCCGCTGCTGCAGTACTTCGGCATCCTGCTGGACCAGGGACAGCTGAACAAGTACGAGAGCCTGGAGCTGTGCCGCCCTGTGCTGCAGCAGGGGCGCAAGCAGCTCCTCGAGAAGTGGCTCAAGGACGACAAGGTGGGTCCTTTGGGGCTCTCTTGGTACAGTCACTGACAGAGAGAGGGCAGCAGGGCGTGTTTCTAGAACGCCCAGCCTCCAGTTATGTGCTCCAAGAATTTCGCTGTTCTCACCTTGTCAGTGACTATAGCCACTGTCAGGTCAAAAACGAAGGGGAAGCTCCTCCCACCCCTTTCCACTTCAGTGGAGAGGAGGTTGCCTCCTCTCCAGTGTTCTCTCTACTAAAGTGGAAAGAGGTGGGAGGAGCTTCCACTTCGTTCGTGACCTGTCACAGACTCTAGCTGAACGTTGTCAAAAGAAAACATGCATCCGCCGTCCCAATTTGGGTGGGGAATTAAAGTCGCACGACGTCATCCAGGCACCTGCTTGGCTATTGTCATGGTAAGTTTTGGTAATGCTGCGAGGAACTGGCAATTTTTTTATCATTTCTATGCCTCGTTTTTTATTTGGCCTCAAAATGTCTCTTTTACGACATGCATAGTTTTGTCTCTTGTATTTGTGTACTACTGCAATATAAAAGAAACAATGGTGTTGCATGAAAATTTTTCTTTGTGTTTACAGCTAGTATTTTCTTTTCAAGCTTTTCCTTAACTGCATCTCCCAGCTGCTATCCCGGGGGTCTCTGTTGAGCTGTCTACATGATTGGCTTTTCACGCTTGATCGTGGGTAGTTTTCTTGCCCTTTGTAGTGCTTCGAGAAAGTAATAGTCAAAAGGTTACTTCAAGTCTGTGGTAGTAAGAGAGGGAATTCTTTTTGAGACATCTTAAGAACTAGTTTATTCTTAACTCTTAATAGAAAAGAATATTATTCCAACAGTAGTTCGTTAGGGTTAATAAGAAAGAAGTGACCTCGTGCATTTTTGCAAGTTGCAAAATTTGAGGTCGACCTCGCTCTGTGTATTTCACGTTCGCTTCTGCGAGGGTGCTGCATCGACATCTGCATCGTTTGTCCAGAACTGACTGTGCTGGTTTGGAAGTACCTCCCGATGGATTTTAATAAATATTTTGTGGTACAATCTGGCATTCTGCACGACAAGCTTTGACCTTGGTAGTGGCAGCGCGCTAATTGTGGTTCCCACTCACTCTCTGTGCAGTTGGAATGCAGTGAGGAACTGGGGGACCTGGTTAAGCAAGTGGACCCAACCCTGGCCCTCTCAGTTTACCTCCGTGCAAATGTTCCCAACAAGGTAGGTTCGATTGTACAAGCGAGTACCCTGCCTCGAAAAGAAGTGTTTTGGCTGCAAAATTACCGTACGCAGACCATTCGGCGAGATAGAACCGAGCAGGAAGCACTAGTCCCCCATAAAACTGTCCCAGAGTAGCTTTCCTATTGCCAAGGATGTGCCTCTGTGTTCCGATATGTCATCGTTGCGAACGATGAAGCTACAGAGGCGTTAGTATTAAAGGGCAACTCCACTCAAAAAGTCCACCCTATCGAAATGACCGATATCGCTCTAGGGGGTCAAAATACGGGCCATACCCAAAATATCGCATCAAACCGACGCCGCGTTACCGATTAAAACCAATATTAAAAATGTTCTCCCGGCTCGCTTAGCAGCCCGAAAGTGGGTGAGCAATGCTGGCACCGGGTGAACTAGTGAAGCAACACTGGGCAATGACGTAGGTTTAGTCCTACGCTCTCGTACGGACGCTGCGGACAATTCGTTTCCCGTGGCATTCTGCGATTCTGCTGACGGCAAGAGGTGCTAACCATGTTATCCTGTGTTCTCCTATTTTTATTAGCGTCCAGGCAGTTCACTTAACTCCAGCATTGCTTCCGCGACAGCGCGGAAGAGAGCGAAGCGGTGCTGCTCGCTCACGCGCATGTCGTGGAGCCGGAGAGACTCGCCGGACTCGCGTTAAGCAATGTCGAGCACGACTTGTAGTGCTGAGAGTTACACCGACAATCCGGTGCACAACCCGGAGCTGCGGTTCCACCAGTTCCCAAGAGACCGGAAGAGGCACAAGGTGTGGGTCGGTGCCGTTCGCCGGGCAGACTTCGGAAGACCGTCGACTCCGAGCTCCAACGCGAAGCTCTGCTCCCATCACTTTACGTCGGACACCTACACACGGGATCTGCGGCTGCTGACTGTTAAGTTTCTCCACGAAACATGCGTCTTTGAAGAACGATGTGGTGCCGTCGCTGTTCGCGTACCGTCCGCCAGCTGCTCCAGCGCGATCGGCCGGACGCCGCAGGTTGCGGCTGATCTAACTAGCGTGCACATAAAGGCACCTTGACTTCAACAACTTGGACCGCTTATGGATACATCTGTCCATCTATCTCCCATTATTTCTTTTTCTGTCGGTCCGCGAGCAAGAAACGAATACAGTGGCGCTGCGCCGGCACTGACTGCATCATATTTATAGCAGTCGGATTCGCTTTTCGGCCGGAAAATTTATAAAAACACACTAAAACTTGCTACATTTGGTGCATATTAACAAAGTGAAGCGGTAAAAAAAGAAAATGTGCAACTTGCCTCCTGTTTTGAAACTCCACGTGCGACTGAGCTGACATTGTCGGTGCGTCGGCTCAGAAGCGTGGGATGTGAACTAGTAGGTCGTGCCGACGACGCGCCACTAATATCAGTGTTGCCAAGCTGCTTCAGCCGGTTGTTTCGGTTTCGCCGTGCCGCCGGAACTATACTTGGATTCGCGATATCTACAAAACTATACACACTATCGAAAAACAAATTATATCGTGATTCAGGGTCACCGACTTCGACTAAACAGATCATAACTCAAAAATTGTAAAAATAGAGTGGAGTTGCCCTTTAAGCTGTGTATGGCCCTGGCAGCCGTGTATGTGGTGCCATCGATTTAGTACTAACGCTAAGCTCGCTTTACTGTTTAGGCTGTGCTCTAAGCAAAAGAGGGTATGGGGTTATGGTTGCTGGGGTTTTCAGACTAGGACAGGTTACCAGCAGCGAGCATCCTACCCTACCTTTTCCTTGTTGGGGGTTCACACTACTTGCTGCAGTTACCAGCATCCGTTCCTCCCCCTTGCCGAAAGAGTGTCGTGAAGGGCGGCGCCGATGAGAAGGAACGTTTGTGCCGAAGCCTCGTCTCTCTTCGCCCAACTGCAGGTGATCCAGTGTTTTGCGGAGACTGGGCAGTTCCAGAAGATAGTGCTCTATGCCAAGAAGGTGGGCTATGTGCCGGACTACGTGCTGCTGCTGCGCCAGGTGATGCGGGTGAACCCGGACCAGGGCGCCTCCTTCGCCCAGATGCTGGTGCAGGATGAGGAGCCTCTTGCCGACATCAACCAGGTGGGTGGGCAGTGCCATTGCCTCTGTCAAGGTTGGCGGCGGACGACTTGTTGGCGGCTCGGGTTGGCTTGAGGATTTGTGCCACGTTGGACTCTGTCCCACATCTGTAGGATTATCTTTGATACTTTAGTACCAAACTCAATTTTCGCAGGTACAGTCGCCAACCGTTTTTTCAGACTCCGACTCCGATAGTTCGAACTCGTTTGATATTTTGGACCTAAAGGAGGAATCGTGACTTACCCCGTAGAAATAGTGCTTCTTCACGACCAATGTTTCGGACAGTTTGAAGTCCGTAAGTTCGATTATTTGGACAAAATCGTCGTGTGCGATCAGCGGGAAACACCACAGAGAAGCGGCCATTTTGAATTCAAAGTTGGCTGCAAATGGATTGGCTTGGTTTGGCAGCGCTACTTGAGTACTCCTGAGTCCCACTGCTAGGTGACGCCATGCTAGCTTTTTTTTCTGTTTTGCTGCACGTCATCATCATCATTTTGCTTTGTTTCCTTCCATCCCTTCGCTCCTCCGCCCCACTTTCGCGTCGCCAGTCGCCATTTGGCGCTCATGGATTTGCGCCTCATCTTGTTCGAACTGTGCTGGCTTGGACGTCATGGCCCCATCTGTTCTTCTGCCGCCGCGATGTGTCGTTCAGCGCAGAAAGTACTCGACCATAACGCTAGAAAAGAAAGCGGCGATTCTCAAGCTAACAGAAAGTTGCCGAACGCAAATGGAGTCGTAACCTAAAACGAGGCACGCAGGCATAACCTGAAGCAAGGCACTATATAAGGCTTTTTTAAGCCCGCCTGGAAGTAATAAAGGCAAGTTTTTCAATCTGCTGATTTTTCGGACTGTTCTATTATTCGAACGTGTTTTCGGTCCCTGCAAAGTCCGAATAATCGGTCAATGACTGTACCTGACATTCACAAATTGAAAAAAGTAGCGAAAAATAGGTCTCGGGAATATATTACTCAGTAACAATGAATGCGGCACCCTACTTCCACTCGCAAAATTTTGCATCTTCAAAATATTCCCCAAAACTCGCGCTTCACCGAATTCGCGAAATATTGAGCCTGCAAAAATGAAGTCGTTTAGGGTGTTTAGTCTGTGGGTGTCGAGAAGGTTGACATTGCAAAGAGTGACTCATCCAGACGGTTGTCCAGTGCTCTTCAGTTACCGGCGCAGACTCTTTTTGGGTTTCTATCTGCGACGTCACAACCAGCATTTGCCTCCTTGTGACATAGCAAGTTTTATCGTCAGTTGTGAACTAAGAGTTCAATGGTGTGGGTAAAAAGCTGCGGTGAAAGCTTGGGTTCTTTGCATTTCTTAAACCGACACCTTCAAAGTTGACAATCTGACATTACTTTTCTTTCGATCTATGAAATCAAAATCAGTCATACTGAAATGTCCTAGTGAGCGTTTGGCCAATCGTGGTTAGAAGACCACTCTTTAACAGTAGCAGCTGCAAGTCGTCGAAGGTACAAATGCAAGGGCTGACCAGCAGGCGTAGCTGAGGTGCCTTTGGGCTGCCCTTTGAAGGCATTTCTATCAAGCGCGTACATAGATTGAAGAGTTTTTCGTATCGGGGCGGATGGCAACGGGGATGCGGTGGTTCCGTTCTACTTGAATGTCTAACTTGTGTTTTAGCTGCATGAGGGTATGTGCAGCAGCGTAGCAGCAACAGTATGCATAAACCAAGGAGGTGCCTCAGATAACAATGCAGTGGATGAGAAAAGGGAGGCTGCAAGACGTTCATAGTCTTCACTATTCTTCCATGGGTTTTCGCAATGTTCTGGGCTGCAGCCATTGGGTGCTGGTCGGATGTTTCATTCATCAGCGATGGTATCGTTTGATTGTAATAGACTGTCCCACTACAGTGACTCCACTCTGCTGTTTTTGGCAGTATTTATGTAAAAAAAAGTGGGGTTCTAGCAAATGTTTCAGCTTGGCACCCGCCAAAGAATCCGGAACAGTTATGTCTGTCTCGGCCCTTGTCAGCTAGAGCTATGCAGTGGAACTCCTACCTTAACATGCAGCCTTTGTTTGCAAGCTGTTTCTTCTGAAGATCTTTGTTGGACCAATATTGATTTCTGTGGCTTGTCGTTGCAGATTGTGGACGTGTTCATGGAGTCCAACCTGGTCCAGCAGTGTACGGCCTTCCTTCTGGATGCCCTGAAAAACAACCGTCCCTCCGAGAGCAACCTCCAGACCAGGCTGCTGGAGATGAACCTCATGACTGCACCACAGGTGGGTAACTACTCCTCTGGTCAGCCGGCTACCGGTGTTTCTACGCTGGACCCTGAATGGAGAAGGGTTCCTATTGGGGACAGCAAACCTAATGCGAGGAAATGCTGCGGAAGTCTCAGTGTGAGGGAACAAGCATTGTACACGCTCACTAGAGCCTGCTAGCTTTCGTGGGAAACATAGATTTGTGGAGGATGTTCGCACTGCTGTATGACTGTCGCTAGATTTGTGGTGAACCACTATATTTACTACTAAAACCTCGGAGAATACCTTTGTTTTTGTGTCTCAAATATATGGGGCTGTGCTGAAGGGATCTTTTTAGTATCCAATAGAAAAGGCTGCATAAGAAAAATTTGCTTTCACTCTGGAAGGGCAGATTTGAGGGATAGAGTACCCCAAAAGATCAAAATACAGTAGAACCTTGTTCGTATGCATTCGGGGGATTGCAAGAAGAAACATACCATAAAATCCCGAAAGATAGTCCACCTAAAATCGAGAGCAAATCGGGTGAAATTATGGAATGGGCTAACTTTCGGTGTATAGTCGAGAAGTTAAAAAAATGTAATTTTTAAGTCACGTGTCCCTTCCAAGCTTGTTATGGTGACGAGGGGCGATGAAGCAAACATGACTGTACTTCCCAGTCAGCAACGTTCGCTTATCCCGCCATAGCTAACTAGTCGCATTTAAGCCAAGGCCATCATTGATCCCAACTCTACGATTACTGGGAGTGGGCTATCTTTCGGTGTTTAAAAAAAATATAGCAAATCGAGCCAAAAATAGGGGGCGGGCTATCTTTTGGGGGTGGGGCATCTCTCGGGATTTTACGGTAATCCGGGGAAACTTAAATAATGAGAACAATCGTGTTCCTTTGGGGGCTCGGTGGGACTGACAGTTTTGAACGTAAAAGTCAAGAAAACATGAAAACCGGGAACCTATCAATGAGGCTCTACTGTATTCCTATAATCTGCTGCTGAAGATACCCGAAAGCCGTAAAGCTTCAAGAACTGAACGTGACATCACCAAAGGTGGTGCCATGTAACAAAGCCAAGCCCAAAACTAGCTGTGCTGCTTCAAACTATGATTCCAGACAGAAGGCTCCTCTGCGTGCCAGTTCTGTCCTACTTGGACGCATGCTACAGTGAAACCCGTTTAGAACGAACCCACGTACAGCGAATTATTGTCGATATCGAACTCACGAAAATTTGTAATAAAAATGCACGTAAAAAGTACTTTTTATAACGAACAACATATTGGCTATATCGAACTTTATCCCCCCGGGAAGGCTTCCAAAAGCACGCAAACTATCGCCTTCTAACCTGCCCCTTCCCCCCCTCCTCCCCCCCCCCCCCCCAGAAAAAAAAAGTAGGAACGAAGAATAGCGATTAAGATGGGGAGAAAGCTAAAAAAATACCCTACACGCACGCACAAAAAAAACTTTTCATCCCAAAGTGGTCCCACAAAGATAGGCGAATCAGAAAGGGAGATAAGCTAAAAGAACAAACTCTGCACGCATACAAAAAAAAAAAGAAAAACAATTGCGCGGTGTTACAAGGCGGAAGAGATTAGAAAGAGAAGCTCTCGCCTTACAACGAACGCATCATGGAACTTCGTTGTAAATGGTTTTTGCTATATCGAACTACTTGATATATCAAACTGATCGTGGCGTTTTATACTGTTCGTTATAGACGGGTTTGACTATCCATGTTTCGTCATTGGTCTCTGGAAATCCCGTCGTTTCTTGTCTGTCAAAATGTTTGGGCTTGTCTTAAATAAAGGTGGAGGGGCTTTTGCAAAGATGCACATCCAACACACAAAACGTCTTAAAGCCTTTGTGTGTTGTCCCCTTTTTCGTTGTCCGCCGTCTCGGGTTTTTCAAAAATGTGTTACATCAACCAGCTCGCCTGCTTACTCACTCTTTTTTGCAAAGATAGTTTGTTCTCGCTTGAGGCTAAAAGCTCATCGTGCTTCTAGGTAGTTTAAACTTCAGTGCAATTGTTTTCAACATTGGTTGTTATTATTTAGGGAGGGGTTGTCTCAGATTTGAGGTCATCTTAGGTTTGCATAGGAACTTGTTGTGTAGTTTAGGCAGAAAATTGCATCAACAATCCAGGATGTGTGCTATGAGCAAGATTAGTTGCTGTGAGGAAAGTACCTGCAAAGTGGAGGCAAGGAAACTGTGCTGAATAAGAGGGGTGGTAGTGACTCGGCCAGAATGCAGAGCAGTAATTTTGTAGGCTAACATTTCACTATTATGTTGGAAGAGCTGTTCAGATTCCCAGTTAATCTATCGGATAACTAGTCTAATGTTGTAGCATCCTGGCCCTGCTTAAGGCATAAACAATGTCTGCTGTGTTTCTATTGTACATCTTGGGTCGAAACATGTAAGCAAAACTTTTTCCAGTCTCTAGGTCAGCAGAAGGTGAGCTGTTCAGGTCTTCCCTGGTATTTGGGAAAATCACATCTGGCACTTGGTTGTGGGGGATTGGTGGCCAAGCGTTAGCGCACCGAATCTTGGAGCACAAGAAACAAACGCTTGTGCTGCAGAACCCAGGGATCCCGGGTTCAATCCCTACCACTGCTAGTTTTGATCTGGATGAACATTGTACCGGTGTGCAGTCGTGTACCAGTACTGTGTGATGCCCATAGACCTCAGGCTAGCAGTTATACTGCATTAACTGAATTTCTCGTTCACAGAGTAAATCAGGGTCACCATACATCAAAGGCACATTGACCTCGCACTGTCTTAGGGTGAACATAAATTCCTTGGGGGGCAGTTGTTAGCGAAAGTTTTAACGAGATAGCATTAAGGAGTTCGTGTAGCAGAAAAGCTGGAGTTAGTGGCATTGCGATTGGAAAATCCTGATTTGTTGATAGGGTCATGACGTCGCAGCCACATGACCTTGCGTGGGAATTTCAAACAACCCATCACGCTCGCATGAAATGTGACGTCACTCGTATCAGTGAATGTGATAAAAAGATGTGATATGTAATGTAAATTAAAGATCGCTGCCGGTCTCAAATGATTTCACTTTATAAAGTTATTAATTTGCCTTTAAGTAAAATTTGAAGAACTTTGGGCGGGATTTGAACCCACGATTCTTTGGTTCCGAGCCAGACTCTACTGACTAGGCCACGCAAGGCATGCTTGCACGGCTTGGGAATGAGCGGGAGTTTGTTTGTTTCACTATCGCGTTCCACTCTTAAAGGGCCCCTGAAAAGAAAAGTTTCTTTTAAACAATCTCATTGGGACACACGTGTAAAGAAATAAATTTTACGCAAAAAAACTTTTTAGATAAATATTGACGGCGAGAGATTTATTTGAAATGTTGCGAGCAAAGCCCATGACATCACGGAATGGTCATTTGCTTGACGAGATGGTCATTCACTCTTTCTACCTCAATGTGAAGGTGAAGCCAATCCACCTCTCCTCCACGCGCCTAAAATGCAGAGAGAAAACAAGTGGAAAGGAGGTGATCACAGACTAGATTGTGAAAAAGTTGTTTTGGAAGACCACTTTTTTGGATTGTATATTCCAGAAACTACCTCTGTAATTATCGACGCCTAATTCACTGAGAAAATGTTTAAAAAAAATATTTAAGATCCCGGCGGCTCCCAAGTCACGCTAAAGACGCAAAATCGATCTGGACTTTGAGCGATTCGTGCTCTTTCAACTTGGCGGACGGCCGCCACCTTGGTCTTGTTTTGAAGCGGAGTTTCTTTTTCTTCTCTTTGCCGCCCTTCAAAATAGCGTCTTCTGCATAGTTTTGGCATGATCAGCGTGTTCCCGCCTCGCGATTGCGAAGCAGTGATTGGCCTAAGTGCCCGCTCAAAGGAGCGTGACTACTATTGGCCGCGACGTTTGTGCTCCTTCAGTCGCCGTGGCTACCATGCCGCCAGGGCGCGTCTCCTCGCCAGCCTCGCGTCGTGTGCTTGCTCCTGGGCTTTTACTCCACTTGGCTTTTTGCCATCTTTACGATTGTTTGCAGCTCTTTGTTTTAATAGTTTTGCATACTTTGCCCGCGTGTTCAGTCGTTGCGAGAGGTGCGTGGAATGAATTGGGAGACTGTGCATGCACTCGATGCACGGAGGTGGTCCATGCAAGCTTATTTGCATGGCGACCATTGGAAGCAGTATTGGCGGCCAGCCTCTGCACGGCAGGATACTGATGCTCATAGTTGCTACTTTGAATTGTGATTCTTCTATGCCACCGGCCGCCAAAACTAAGACAACAGTGTAACAAAAAGGAAGTATGCAAGTACATTTGCAGCTACACCGCAGGTAAAGCCATTTCACGTGGCGCAATCCTGCTTCAGATTTTCGTGAATTTCGGTTACGTTACTCGCTCGAGTGAAAACAAATTAAAGCCCAGGACTTTTGGGCGGGTGGAGGACGGTGACTTGTGTGCATGCGTACTGTGTCCACAGGCTTTGTCGCACGAGAATGAAAATTGCTAGCAGAATTGCACCACGTGGAACGAGCTCAATGCTGAAAATGGATTTTTCCACCGGCCTTGGCGTTTTTCTCTGCAATATCTTGGGAACTGTTTAATAGATTTGCATGCAGCTTTTTCTGTTCCTAAATAACTTTCTCGGGGCATGGCGAGCTTCCTTTTGAAAAAGAAACTAGTCTTAAATTTTTTTAACACTCAAATTAAATTTGATGGATTCGGATATGACCAACAATATGAAATTCAATGTTGCGCAAAAAAGATTTTAAGAAGAAATTATTAAAAAGGGCTTTGTCATGCCCTGGGGGGCCTATCCAGGAATGCTTATAAAAAATTTGACATTCCCACTGTATTTTGCCATTTCTCCAGCCCTGGGATAAAGGAAGCGAGTGAACCATACAGAAAAAAAATGACTGCATCTCCACGTGGTGAATGATGTTGATTGGGGCGAAGCTCGGGTGGTGCTGATGATACCGATTTTGGTCATAGGTATTGCTGCTTGCTGTCGGCGTTGACGCTTTGCCGCCGCTTCCCGAGCTCACAACTCCGGGTCTGCTTGGCGTTTTTGACGCTGTGCAGTAGCTTCTCGCGCCCTGGTCTCCGGAGCAGCTTGCTGTCTACGTAGACGCTGAGGCGCTGCATGCCGAGCTTTTCGGTCCTTTTCATTCATGGCAGTAGGAGAATGTGTGGTTTTCTTCTTTTTCTTTTTTTAAGAAGACAGGGGATGGCGTCTCAGAACCCCCTACTCTTTTTTTTCTTTTTCTTTTTTCATAACTTTTTTCCATCTTTTTTTTTTCCAATTATTTTTTTGCCCTACACGAGCACATGAGCACGTGATCTCACGAGCAGAAGCACGAGCACCAGAGGCCGGCCTACGGCGGACGGACATACGGACATGGCTAGCCCCTAAGGAGCTTCGCCCCTAAAATTAGTAAATTAAGAACCCATGGGTGCAGCTTTATGAAACTTCGCAGTTGCTCTTATGTATCTGCTATGAATATGCCCTCAGAATTTCATACAGATAATTCTAAAAATAAAAAAGTTCACGTTCCATGGCAGCTTCCCCCGTTAAGCAACCCTCTTGTAAATTTTTTAGCAACAAAGGAAAAATATAAAAACTGTAGTGGGACCATTTTTTCAGACAATGTTACGTAAAACTTTGCACATATTTGAACAGGTTCATGGCGTAAGCAGATCATCTTTAAAAACTTGATGCACACCACGTAGGTGTGCATTTCAATTTCTGTGGTCAAGATGTTGGACGCTTGACATGGCTTGGCATGGGTGGATGTGCACTGCAAGTGGTGTAGTATGATGTGGACCACCATATCTGCTTTATGACGACTTTTTACCGCCCATATTTACTTTCTGCGAGTTTTGCGGTTTGGACGATGTCTAAACTTTTATCCCACGGAGACAATCACCCTAGGGTAATATATCCTAGCGTAACCCTTCAGATTAAAAAAATTGTGCCCTCCAGGTATTCTCAGACCCACGCTTCATGAAATTTGTTTTCGTCGAGCCCGGTAAGATAGTCATTTATTTCGGATACCAAAGAGCATTGACCCCTTACATCTTGGTCAGCATCTTAATTAAATGAGAGTTGATTGAGGCAAGGGCATTATCTGCGTTGGGCTTTGCATGACTCCGAGGACATTGAGGTGCTGTTCACGTCTCGTAACGTTTCATACATTCCGGTAAACTAGGGCAGTCGGGAAGTGGTGGTGCGGTTCATTGAATGCGATCCTTTTGCCGAGCTTTTTCTTATTTTGTGATGCAGGTTGCAGACGCCATCCTGGGCAACCAGATGTTCACCCACTACGACCGCGCCCACGTGGCCCAGCTGTGCGAGAAGGCTGGACTCCTGCAAAGGGTACGTTAATTAGCTTTTTCCCATGGGCACGAGAGTGGTGCATGTTCCTGACCCTGTGCATTCTTTGTCTCTCAGGCCCTGGAGCACTACACTGACTTGTACGACATCAAGAGAGCCATCGTGCACACCCACCTGCTGAATGCCGAGGCAAGTGCGGGATTCCATGCTAGATGTCTTTCCGTTTTTCAACTTTCCCGACGAGCCTACATTTTTCGTTCCACATTGTTCATATACAATATTTATTAAAATTGAGGACGGCATCAATTCTACGCCGACCCCGAAAAATCTGAAAGTGAAAGAATTATAAATACCCTCGATTGTAAGTTGTAAGAAAGCCACTAATTAAAAATGAAATGATTTATTATGCGGAGAACTCTCGAAAATGTCCCGATTGCTGGCATGTTCGTAGATTATCATGGTCGCTCATCTTCGTCACTCAACTCTCACTTGTCGTGGTCGCTCGACTCTGTCCTCGTCATCATCACTAGACTCTTGTCACTCGTCATCATCACTAGACTCTTTGTCACTCGTCATCGTCACCAGACTCTTTGTCGCTCATGATAGTTGCTGAACTCTTCGTTGCTCATACTCGTGGTCACTCGACTCTGTTGCTCGTCGTCGTCACTCGACACTTTGTCACTCTTCTCTGGAATTCGATCAGCTTCTCGAAATTCGTTGAGGATTGATTGAAAACATTTTTATTTCAGAAAAAAAAAAAGAAATTGGAAAGGAAAGGTGTTCTTCCAGGTTTCCACTGGCCTCCAACGCTGCGGTGGCCCTCTCTACCAGCAAATGCTGGCAGGCAGGGTCATCGCTGCATGGGATGGCCTCCCATTGCTCGCTTGACGTGTGTGAGATTGGGTCTATAGTTGGTCTGGCAAACTGACGTCGGAGGAGACTAAACTCGTATTGCTTCATGAACCTTTGCTTTGTTCCGAATGCTTTTTTGGTTCGTTTTGTTCCCAACGCTTTTGTTTCTTTTTGTTTCGGAGCTCGTGAAAGCGCATCTTGGTGGCAAGAGCTCTTGGCATTGACAGTGCTACGACAACACTTTGTTATAGGCTATCTTTTGTTTCCAGAGCACGTGCAGTGGGCACTGGATACTACAAAAGCCACAAGTTTAGAGTGGGTTATTAACTGTGGCGTAGCTCAGTGGTAACGCCCCCGTTCTGGATGCAGTGGACCCAGGCTCGATTCCTGCGGGCTGCAGGCAATCTTTTTCAAGGATTTGGCAACATTGACGACGGACGCCCTACATCGACAACTACTACAGTATCAACTGACGTTATTTCCAGTGTTGGGAAAAGCCAATAACAGCTCTCTGCAAAAACACTGGTGGCATGCATTGTATCAAGGAAAGCGAACGTCAACAAATAATCAAACAACCTAAACAGTTTCACCAGAACGAACATGCCTATCCCGTCGCCTGCTTTCTTTTTCCACTCTTGTGTCGCTGCTTTTCACATTCCTTCCCTTAGGACCGCTGCTGGTGGTGCTTATAAAATGCAGCATTTTGCTAGCCTTTCCCTCCTTGGCTCCACATTGCGAGAACTTGTTCAAGGCTGTAACATCCTGGGGCTTGCGGAGGGACCGTGCATTTACCAAACTTTTTGGGTCCTGCCTGTGGCTTGGGAGAGGGACTGTGCGTTCACAATATGGCCTGTGCGTTCCTCCCCATTGCAGTGGCTGGTGAACTACTTTGGCTCCCTGTCAGTGGAGGACTCTCTGGAGTGCCTGCGGGCCATGCTGACTCACAACCTGCGCCAGAACCTGCAAATCAGCGTGCAGGTGGCCACCAAGTACCACGAGCAGCTGACGACTGCCTCGCTCATCGACCTGTTTGAGTCGTTCAAGAGCTACGAGGGCCTCTTCTACTTCCTGGGCTCCATCGTGAACTTCAGCCAGGACCCAGAGGTGCACTTCAAGTACATCCAAGCAGCCTGCAAGACTGGCCAGATCAAGGAGGTGGAGCGCATCTGTCGGGAGAGCAACTGCTACAACGCTGAGCGGGTCAAGAACTTCCTCAAGGAGGCCAAGCTGACGGACCAGCTGCCCTTGATCATTGTCTGCGATCGCTTCGACTTTGTCCACGACCTGGTGCTCTACCTGTACCGCAACAGCCTGCAGAAGTACATCGAGATCTATGTTCAAAAGGTGGGCACTCTTCGAACTCTGGGATCAGTTGCAAATTTCGATGGCAGTTTGGAAGCATTGACGAGGTTTAACTGTAAGGGGGCTCAGCTGTAGCTTTCTAATAGATGTGTACAGCACCATATGGGAGGTGTTAGTCAGTTTTATTTTACTTGCCTGGCTTTCTAATGAAAACGTCTGCCTGAATTTGAGGGACAGAACTCCTGGTAATTTTAGTAGACACAAAGTCTAGCTTCTCTAGGAAGCTTGGAGCAGTTATTTTGACAAGTGCTTAATTTGGATATTCTAGATATATAGATTTTTCCTACTTCACAGACTTAGCAGGCATACCACCTGGCTCTTCAGGATGAGGAACTTTTGGATACTCGTACCAGTAACAAGGTTTGAGGAAGTTGGGCTTATTTGGAGACTAAAAAGCTTGTGTAGTGTTTCGGCCTTGGTTTCGACCGGAACGAGCCCTTCCTCAGAGGAAAGCCCAGTTGCTGGCCCGATGCAGAGGTTGCTCCTCATTGCCCAACAGCTATGTCATATTCCTAGCACACTAGCTAAAGAAGCTCAAAGCCTCTGTCCTCGGGGAAGCTTGAAGCATTCGAGTCAGTGCAACGCTCTATTTGAATGTTTTATGGTCACCGACAGAACAGCGGGGATTTTTTTTTTAACGCCCAGTCTTCAGTACTCGTTCATTGCCTTCCACGGTGCTCTGGCCGTGTGTGGCCTCTCGGGTATCGCGAGACGCCGGTCTTATCGAAAGAAGCTTGCGCTGGACGTGCGATAACCGAAACCTCGCCTGCTGTTCTCATCCTCTCAATGACTCCAAATGTCCCGTAATTTTCAGTCTAAGCCTCTATGCTTTATGGCTCTTCCAGATCAGGTAGTTTACAGATAAAACCCCCTCTTACCTCGTTGCACCAAGATGGCGTCGACCCTGCGACTGGGCCCCGTCACCGATTGAACTCTAGTCCCAGCCGAGTTCTGTGTTCAGTCTGTGCTTGGTTGTAGTGCGATGGCATTTGGGAGCTTGCTAGCTTAGCCGGTGACCAACCTCTCAGTTGCGGGAAGAGAGCGACGTGCAACAGTGCCCATGTGCAGGTGAACCCGTCCCGTCTGCCTGTGGTGGTGGGGGGTCTGCTGGACGTGGACTGTGCCGAGGAGGTGATCAAGGGCCTGATCCTGGTGGTCCGGGGCCAGTTCTCCACCGACGAGCTGGTGGCCGAGGTGGAGAAGCGCAACCGCCTCAAGCTGCTCCTGCCCTGGCTGGAGGGCAGGCTGCATGAGGGTTGCCAGGAGCCCGCCACCCACAACGCCCTGGCCAAGATCTACATCGACTCGAACAACAACCCCGAGCGCTTCCTGCGAGAGAACCAGTTCTACGAGAGCCGGGTGGTGGGCCGCTACTGCGAGAAGCGGGACCCCCACCTGGCCTGCCTGGCCTACGAGCGGGGCCAGTGCGACAGAGAGCTGGTCCAGGTGGGCACCTCCCTCCCCTTGCTTGCACTTCTGTGCTCAGTCTATCGTTTAAGATAACAGGGGGTCTCATTGGACCAGTCGCTCGTCGGTCTTGCATCGCACCATGGAGGTAGGAGGCTCGTGGAGGCCACGTGACTCAACTACCATATTTACTCTCACAATGAATGCACTCGCCTAATGAACGCACCCCCCAAGTCAACTCTCAAAATTTCGACTTTTTTTTTTTTTTTTTTCACTCGCGTATTAAACGCACCCTTAAGGGGGGAGGCTGGTCTTTAACTTTTTGTTTTTTTATTTTTCATTTATCGTGCTGAAATTTAGTATACTGGTAGATTTCTCAGTGGTGATTTCAAATATAAAATTAGTTTTCATGTAGCTTTACTAGATCCTGAGTTATTAATAAATTTATAATTTTAATTAGGTCCTCCTTACGAGCCATTACCATAAATTTGTTCAGAAGATATCAGAAAGTTTTATAGAATTGCATTCACCAAGACACGTTTTGTGCGGTGATGCTATTTTAAGCCTGATTCAATGATATTACATTGGTAAAAGACATTTGGAATCAAGTTGCACAACACGTGAGGCTATATCTTTTTGAGACTAATTAATTAAAATTATTGTATGAGCTATAGAGCTACAAAAATAGCATCACCGCATGAAACATGTCTTGGCGATTTCAATTCTATAAATATTACAGATATATTCTAAAGAATTTTACGGTAACGGCCCGTAAGAAGGACCTAATTAAAATGACAAATTTATTGATAACTCAGGATCTAGTAAAGCTACCTGAAAACTAATTGCATATTTGAAATCACCACTGAGAAATACATCAGTATACTAAATTTTAGCACGATAAATGAAAAATAAAAAACACAAAGTTAAAGACCAGCCTCCCCCCTTAACTCCCCCAACTCGGGCGTCAAAATTTTTACCCCCTCCCCCCACGCGCGCGAAATGAAGGCACTTTTCTATCCTGGAGCAGCGAGGTCGCGAATGCATGGGCAGCTTGGGCGAACAAAACGCCTTGCAAAAGGCGTTAAAAAATAAAAGATCCAACTGAAGCAAAAAAAAAAAAACATGGAGAGGAGCTTTTTTTTTTTTTCTTTTTGCGCAGTTTGGACTTTGGGTCGCGCGCCCGGAGATAAGAGAAGCGGAGAAGCCCCCGCCTAAGCAAAGCGAAACAAAACAACTTGCGAAAGGCGGCAAAAAAAAAAAAAAACAATCCACAGAACCAGGAGAAAAGAAAAAAAAATAAAGAAGCTTTTCTTCTTTTCTACTTTCTTTTTCACAGCGCAGTTTGGTTTCGGGGTTGCGCGTCGCCCGCAAGGAGATAGAAAGAAAAACGGAGAAGCCCTTGCCTAAGCAAAGCGAACATAATGAAGGCATCCTGTCCTCGCCTCCTCCTCGCACATTGGAAAGAGAAGCGAGAAGCCCTCGAAATGAACGCACTTTTCTATCCTGGTACACCGACTTCGCGAATGCATGGGCAGCGTGGGCAAACAAAACAACTTGCGAAAGGCGGGGAAATGAAAACACGGAAGCAAGAAGAAAAAAAAAAAACATGAAGGGAAGCATTTTTTTTTTGCGCATCTCAGTTTGGTTTTGGAGTCATGCGGCGCCGCGCACAAAGAGATAAGAAGTTAAGTAGATTTTTCGGGATAAAGGGTCGGTTCATTAGGGAGTTAATACGGACGCAAAAATTTTACTTCGCGTAATGAACGCCCCCCCTAACTTTGCATCAATTTTTCGGGAAAAAAAGTGTGTTCATTCTGCGAGTAAATACGGTAGATGAAAGCCAGAAGTGTGGAGGGACGCGCCCTTAACAATGACCAGAACCAAGAGACTCTATTGGAAGAAAAGGGAGAGCCAATAGCATCTCTTCGTTTGGGTCATGGTTAAGGGCGTGTCCCTCCACACCTCTGGCTTCACCTCTGGTGGTGTCGCGTTGCCTCCACAAGCTTCCTACCTCCATGCATCGTCACACGGTTAGGCTGGGGGCAGGCTGTGCCGTACATATTTGTTTATAGACTCGTTAAAATCTGACTTTGACGCCGACTCTAATGACTTCTCATTCGGGTCTTTAAGTGAGATTGAAAGACTAGTATATTTTAGAGTAAATGAAAATCCTTATAAAAATTTTATGCAAACTGTTTAAACTCTGCTTAGTGCACTTCTGAATCCGGCTAAGAAGCTTGGAAGCAGGGTGCGAGCCTAGACGGTTTACTTAAAGGTGCTTTTCCAAGATCCGCACCTGCGCTTCCAGAGCTAACTATCGTGCCCGCTGCTTAGTCCCACAGTAGATCAGACTAAACATTAAACTTGTTTTGGAGATTCTTTTTATTGCATAATTTCAATCGATACGCTCAAAGTATCCCAGAAAACAAAAGTAGGATCATGAGTGTCCTTTTTTCTCCATTAAACATGACCAAACTTCACGACGCACTCCCTTTTCCCGATTTATATCTTGGAAGAGGGGCGTGGCAGTGCCGGTGTTCTTAGCGTGTTGTGCATTTTGAAGGATGAGAGTTTTTAACCGTGCGTCTACTGTTGCTTGTTGCAGGTGTGCAACGACAACTCGCTGTTCAAGAGCGAGGCGCGCTACCTGGTGCGCCGGCGCGACCCAGACCTGTGGGCGGAGGTGCTGGCGGAGAGCAACCCGTTCCGGCGGCCGCTCATCGACCAGGTGGTGCAGACGGCCCTCTCGGAGACCCAGGACCCCGAAGACATCTCGGTGACTGTCAAGGCCTTCATGACTGCCGACCTGCCCAACGAGCTCATCGAGCTGCTCGAGAAGATCGTGCTCGAAAACTCGGTCTTCAGCGACCACAGGTACTAACTTACCCTGCAGCGGGGTTTGGGGATAGCGCGGTTTTCGATGTCGTTGCCCAGAGATTGGCGCTAGTTCGTACATTGTATCTCGTGTTGGTTATAGAAGTGAGCGGTGGTGAGCATTGGAGGAAATTGAAAACTGGGCCTCGGGGCTTGCGAACGCACCACAGGAATTCAAGGCCACGAGCAGTGTCTCGCTTTTGCCATGGGATTAGGATTCTATTTAACCAAAGAAGTATGAATGTCTGTGTTAACTCTTACGTTTGTGTAAAAACGCTGCGGTATGTTTGACCTTGCATAAACGTTTGTGGCCGAACATTGTTTTGTACGAGCTTTGCTTTTGAAATTGCTCTATTTTTTGCCTCAAACTTTGCCATGTACTGTCATTTAGCAAAAGTTTGAATAGCACCGGAGCGCCGACTGAATTGCATCGCCGCGCTTCCTGACGGTGCATGCGCGTCCTTTCTTATCTGCCGATTTGCTCTGGTCCGATTGAAACGGCGATGGAAGCCACTCCAGCAGCCGCAATTCCACAATCTTCGCTCATTGCTCTGGACAGGGGCTGAGCGGCCGAGCTCACATGCTCTGCACCACGGGCAGTTCACTTGACAATCTTGCATCTCCGCAACGCTATTAAAACGGTTGTTTCATTTTTTGCGTTATTTTTTATGCTTCCCATTCGCAATAGACTGATCTCACTGGACAGTTTTGTTACGCCGCCACTGCCGGCATGCATCGTGAGAGCTGTGGTCTTTCGGCATGCTCGACGACCGCGCCAACAGTCTGCACGAGCACAGCACGAGATGGAACAAGCCATCTTGTGCACTGCCGCCTTCCTCTTGCGGACTAGTTATGGCGGTGTCATACATGCATGGAACGCTTAGTGACATTGGTCTATTAGCTCTGGCCGCATTGCGAACCGCAGCATGCCGAAACTGTCTCGTGCACCTGACTAGTGTTACCAAGCGACCTCTTTTCAGAATCCAGTGGTTTGCATTCCATCCAAAATTCGACAGATCTTGGCACCTGTTCAGCACGTGCATGCTAATCCACAGGAGGCTAGTGGCAGCTCGCAATACAGATCGCATGTATCGTGCTCTCTTCCCACAGGGCCACAGCAGGGCTGGCCTATATGTTAAAAGACAAGTCCCACGATTCATAGAGGCTGCAGTGGCATAAGGAAATTGGCTGGTGAAGTCTGATTGTTTCACTGCAAATATGAAAGGGCTCAAAATAACGAAAAAAAAGGAAAGAATTCTTTTTAATACGTCAGAGTTGCGCAAGAGTCGCTTGAACTGCCCGTGCCGCAGAGCATGTGAGCTCGATCGCTTGGCTGCTGTCCGGAGCGATGAGTGAAGATTGTGGAATCACGGTTGCCGGAGCGTCTATCGCTGTTTCTATCCGACTGGAAGGCATTGCATTAAAGATAGTAAACGAGCAACCCAGCACATAAAGGACGCACATGCACATTGCGCGGGTCTTGGCAGAAGGCGGCACGCCGTTGGGGAGCACAGACAGTGCAAAACCTGGGGTTGTCTACTCTAGTGTATTGTGGATATGATCATTGATTCTGGTTTTGGGATTGGTTTTGATTAGTGATGGACCGAATCTGCCGAACTTCAAATTTGGCAAAGTTCGGCAAATGCTGAACTTTTGAAAGAAAGTTCGGCAAGGATTCGGCAAAAATTCGGTAAATGTCGGCGCACGCACCAGAACGCGACGGGGCCGTGGATTGTAAATGGACGCCGTGCAGTCGTGCAGTACCATCGTGCAGCACGGTGGTGCAGTGTATAGTACAACCAGCGGTTACGGCGAGGGGTGGAGTAGGCAACACGGTAGTTGTGCGTTTGGGAGCGAGTGTGGTTCTCTTCAATATGTTCTGCCTCAAGAATAGAAGATTGACTAGTAATTTACGCAGTCCACTGCGCTGGTGATAAATGACACGGTACATTCTGGATAACGTGATTTTCATTTGACATTTCCAGCGATACAACGAGGTAGTTCAAACGTAGGCAGGACATTCACTTCAAAGCACTCCTCGCAATTATAACAATTCTGTTTTTGGCTCAGAAGTGTGTGCCAAAACAAAAAATTGCTTTTTCAATTAGCGTTATTTTGCGATTTTCCTGTATCTGCAAAAAACTAAACACAGAATGCTCGAGGTTGCACATCCCACATTCCTAACTCTCCTATCTTCCTAAACGTTTGTGTGTGTCCTAACACCAGAAGCTGGCATTTTAAAGGTTAAAAACAAGACGTTGCGAACATGGGATGCGCACTTTCATGCAAAGCTGATGCCAAGTGACTCAAATCGAAAAACGTGCATATTTACAAAAATATTGTCTCTTTTGAGGAAGGCTCAGCAACCGTTGCATTCGTTTTTGCGCACAAAACGGCGACCCCCCGAGAGAGCAAGAACGCAGCGTTATTGCCTTCATTTTAACAATGTACACACACATGCAGGCTTGCGCTGATAATGGCTCAAAACTGAAACTCTCGTAGCATGATTTGCAACTGCACCACGCTCCCTTCTACCCAACCTTGTCAACCTCGTTGTCAGGCCACTTCTGCAAGGAGTCGCTAAAATTGCCAGTAAACACACAAAAACGACACCGATACAATTATTTTGTAGACTATCACCTTATTTAGAAATAACTGCCAATATGCATTACATGTTGCATCTAAGTTAAGTAAAAAAAACATAAAACCTTCTTTTTGACAGAAAAAACTGAATATTAACGTTAAGTCTGGTAACAATGTATTTTTGCTGAATCTTTGCTGAATCTTTAGAAAAGTTCGGCAAAAGTTTGGCCTTGCCGAATCCCAAGATTCGGCCCCGAACTTTCAATTCGGTAAAAGTTTGGCCCATCACTAGTTTTGATTCTGGCTCTGTGAAGCAACTGCCACGCCGCATCCTTTCGCGAGGGACTGGCGGTCTAACCCTGTGTGCTTGTTCCTAGGAACCTGCAAAACCTTCTGATCCTGACGGCCATCAAGGCGGACCGCACCCGCGTGATGGAGTACATCAACCGGCTGGACAACTACGACGCCCCGGACATTGCAAACATTGCCATTGGCAGCGAGCTGTACGAGGAGGCCTTTGCCATCTTCCGCAAGTTCGACGTGAACACCTCGGCCATCCAGGTTCTGATCGAGCACATCCAGAACCTGGACCGGGCCTACGAGTTTGCCGAGCGCTGCAATGAGCCAGGGGTCTGGAGCCAGCTGGCCAGGGCCCAGCTGGGCCAGGGCCTGGTCAAGGAGGCCATCGACTCCTTCATCAAGGCGGGAGACCACACCGCCTACCTGGACGTCGTGCAGACCGCACACAAGACTGGTGGGAGACTCTTCCTCCTCTCTCTCTGGGTCTTTGTTCGTAATCCTGTAGGAATCCGTTGACTTCATCTTGCGATATCTGGCCAAGGAATACTTAGTATTCAGTAATTCGCGTATTTCCACTCATTTTAGTGTTTCGGCAGGCAGCGATGTGTCCCTGTAATATCGTTATATTGAATCTTCCCGCACCCTACGATATGGTAGAAGCCCAATAATCGAAGCCTGCTGGGATGTAAAAAGTCTGGATGAAAATAAAACGAAGGAACAGGTAGGCTGCACGTTGCAGCAGTGTCCGAGCGGGGTTTAGCGGCAAACTTAATAAGCAGAGAAAATCTGTCTCTGCCGCCACTTTGACCAGCTCTGATAGCCGGCGTGTATAGTCCCCGACAAAGCGTGACTGGCGGGGCGTCTTCTTTCGATCGTTTCCAGCCCGTGCTCGTTGCCTTTGGCGAAGTGTAGTTCGAGGTAGGAAGCTGGCGGTGGAGGTGGGACGACAAACCGTTCCCGTCCCATCCGGCGACTACTAGCGGAGATTCTCCAAAAACAAAATGTGTGGCTGTACCGGGGTGTCTAAACACGTTGAACGCAAAGTCGAAGCCGAAAGCTTACAGATTGCGCCAATTAGGGTTCCACGACAAAAGTGCAGTGGCGTCGCGAGCGTCCGGTGGGCGTGCTTCGTAAACTTTGGCCGCAGTTTCGTGTTTGACAAGTCAAGGTCCCCAGGGCTTCTTCCGGCAGCCACAGACGATCCCTCGCTGTTTGTTCCGCAAACGTCCGAGGTCCCATGTCTGGGTCTTCTGTGACGCTTGCTCTCCCTTGCTGCAGGCTCCTGGGAGGACCTCGTGCGCTACCTGCAAATGGCCCGCAAGAAGGGGCGGGAGTCGTACGTGGAGTCTGAGCTGATCTACGCGTACGCCAAGACGAACCGGCTGGCCGACCTGGAGGAGTTTGTGTCGGGCCCCAACCATGCGGACGTGCAGCGCATCGGGGACCGCTGCTTCGAGGACGGCCTATACGAGCCAGCCAAGCTGCTCTACAACAATGTGTCCAACTTTGCACGCCTGGCCATCACCCTGGTCCACCTCAAGGAGTTCCAGGTCTGTGGGCCCTGCAGAGAGCGGGAGATAAGCTTGGGGGAGGGCCTTAGGATGCTCGCGTGCACAGTGTACTGCCGGGCGCGTGTCCAGGCCGGTATGCGCAATCTTGGTTTCTCTTTTATATAAGGGGGAAAATTTGGCTGGAGAGAGAGCCTCCACCTCAGAATTTGGTGCAGTCTATTGGGTAGGTTTTGGGCTCATTGGCGACGCGAATCCCTGATTAGAGTTCAGGCCGAGGTGCACGAAATCTGTCGAGGGCTCTTTACGGTACCGGTGAGATCACTGTCTAGCCTCTAGATAAATACTTTGGCTGTGGGGACGAGACATGCAACATTTATTTATGATCAAAGTGACTGAAGACAAGTGGCGCTTGTGCCCACATTGTGTCTTGTGCCATTTCTTTTTTCTAAATAGAACCTAAGCAATGTTTGCTTTTGTTGCCATAAACAGAGTTTGGGGTGGAAAAAGGCGTTCGTATTGCTGAATCTTGTCACTGATGGGTGTTGCGCAAGCGAGCTTTTGATTGACTCCTAGGTCGTGCAGACATTTTTTATGCCCATTCCCCATGGCTGTGCATTGGCGGCTACGAAAAAAGCAAGCCCTATAAAGTTGGCTTGCGAGTACCCCTAGATCCCGGCCATGTACTCTCGCCGACCGCCCGCACGTCCCCCTCGCTCTCTCTACAGGGTGCAGTGGACTCGGCGCGCAAGGCCAACTCTACGCGTACCTGGAAGGAGGTGTGCTTTGCGTGCGTGGACAACGAGGAGTTCCGGCTGGCCCAGATGTGCGGCCTGCACATTGTGGTGCATGCGGACGAGCTGGAGGACCTGATCCACTACTACCAGGACCGGGGCTTCTTTGAGGAGCTCATAGCACTGCTGGAGGCGGCCCTGGGACTGGAGCGGGCCCACATGGGCATGTTCACGGAGTTGGCCATCCTCTACTCCAAGTACAAGCCGGCCAAGATGCGGGAGCACCTGGAGCTCTTCTGGTCCCGGGTGAACATCCCCAAGGTGCTGCGGGCGGCCGAGCAGGCCCACCTCTGGGCCGAGCTAGTCTTCCTCTACGACAAGTATGAGGAGTTCGACAACGCCGTGGTCACCATGATGCAGCACCCCACAGAGGCCTGGAGGGAGGCTCACTTCAAGGAGATCATCACCAAGGTGCGTGCACTCCGGCCCCTTGCGTAGCCAAAAGTGCTGGGTTTGTCTGCATGTTAAGGGGAAACTGAAGTGGTTCTGCATTTGAGTAAAAACGCTTAGTCGTCGTTTGGCTTTCAGGATCACGAATATTGATCATTTTTCATTTTGGTGCATGGAGGCTGCAGAAAGTTATTTTCAAAGTACCGCCGAAGCCCCTCCTTCCTGGAGCATAAGCACTCTTGCTATTTTCAGATAGGTCAGAAAAAGAGGTCACGACTGGTGTTGGTGCGAGGAAATGTACCTGGCGAGCTTGCGATTGCATGCGCTGCCCACACGAGTGACTCGCGCTTGGTGGCTGAAAGATTATTTCGCTACATAACGACTGGTTGGAGGTTTTTCATTTTTTTTTACGTCTTCGGGGAAAACAATTGTGATATTCAGATTCACGGGATGAAAATACTCTATTATTCACCTAACGTTTTTTTCAAGAATTTTTTTTTGTTTTTTTTAATGGGAAACTTAATTTCTCTTCTCTGGTAAGTATTAAAATGATCTGGTTGCCAACAAGTACTCGATTTTAATGGTAATTTTAGAGTTCTTATTAGTCAATGAGCCTACATTCATTACTGGTAAATGTTGCTTGTTCAGCTGTGTATTGGTGTTTTGACGTACTATTAGCATTAAGTTTAAGCCAAGATGCAGTTGAGCTTGTTTAATGTAGACAGTGTTTGTCCCATCCGTCCCCTTTACTCTGGGGTCAAAATGTGGGACTTTGGCATATATTTTTTTCTTGGAGGCATACAGTTGCAGAGCGTGTCTGCTTGTGTGTCAGCTATTTTCACGGCCACCAGATTGACTAGCGGAGCAGTGTCCATTCATTAATTTTGCCTTTTGGTAGCAACCACTAACTTGCCCGATCTGCCACAGCCATTCCGTTGACTTCATTTGCCCGACGCGGTGTTCTGTTTGGGGGCATCGAAGGGAAAGGTTCCAAAAGGTCACCATCTGTGCTTCTGCAGGTTGCAAACATTGAGCTGTACTACCGAGCAGTCCAGTTCTACCTTGACCACAAGCCGATGCTGCTAAACGACCTGCTGTTGGTGCTGGCTCCCCGCATGGATCACACGCGGTCGGTGGGCTTCTTTGCCCGCGTCAACCACCTGCCCTTGGTCAAACCCTACCTGCGCTCCGTCCAGAGCCTGAACAACAAGGTGACCCACCAGCCACACTCTCCTGTTTCCTTCTTTGGGGATGGCAATGATGGAAGGCCTCTTCCATAATTGTCTAGCATCTAGCATACATCTTCATATACTAATGGCAGTTACGGTCTAGTGTCTGTTGGTCCATGGCAAACATACAAAAGTTCAGCCGTTCTTTGCTGTACTGTTCTTTCTTTATTCGTTTCAGTTTCAGTGGTGTCAAGAAACGATCGCACTGTACAAGGCGCTTACTCGAGTAAATCTCTTAAATATTAACCAAATTTTATTGTTCTTAGCTCTCTGGGGTGTGCCAAAGCCAAGCATTTCGAGGATTCCCATGACACCCTTAAATGCATAGTGCACAGAAGCTTACAAGTCGTCGCGCTGACCTTGGACATCAGCAGACTTTTTGAAATGTTCAGGCTCCAGATTGGTTCCAGTTTTTAAATTCTTCCTTCATCAGCCGTCAAAAGCCATTAACATGCATGGATGACAAGCTTGGATGATAATAGTTATTGAGTTCACCAGTCTGAATTTTAGAAAGGGTCATAGCCTGCAACAGATTAAAAACTAACTTGAGTGCGAGGTTTCCGCCTTTGATGAAACTGCACATGCGTGGCCGAAACCTGACTGAACGCAGCGGGTGCGTTTCTTCAGACTAGATACTTTGACATTGTCAGAATTCGCATTTATAGTACTGTTCTTTAAAGGCAATTGGTCGAGTTGTAATTTGGTATTTTGCCAATGGGTTGAGGGTTCTTGAGAGTTCTCTCTCCTCTGCCTTCGCTTTTGAGCAAGCAGTTTTATCCCAGTCCTTGCACCCTACACTTTTTTTTTTTTGGTCAAGGTTGGGTCAAACTGGATTCAACTCCGACAATGTTGACATTTCGGCCCCCGGATTGAATCTTTATAAAATCTTGTAAGAATATTAAAACAGCTGTAGCACTTAACGGCTCAATTATTTCGGCACACTTTAAAGTGCGCCGCAAGAGTCGGTATCTGAACACTCTAATCTGAAATTTTCGTTGAAGCTGTCTAGTGGACAATTTTGCTTTGTATAATTTTGAAAATAGCAGCTTTCTGCTCACATGCCGACGCTCCTGTTACGGACTTTGTGGGGAGATTGTGCCACAAGTTGCTGTCTAATCTTTTTTGTCAGGTGTGCATACTTGTCAATTTTAAACAAAAAGCTGTGTGTATGTAGCATTTCCGAAAATTCCATACTATACTTTGTTTCACATTACAATAATGTATGAACACTACGAGCCATCTGAGCCAATCCAACGCCATGAATCTACCGCGTTGCTACGTGCTCCACACATCGCTGTGTCCGTCCCGAAGATCATGTCATACCTGCCAAGTTTTACGATTTTATCGTAAAGTGTCCGCTTTCCAGCGCTTTCTTACGGCTATCGTATTAACAACAATATTTGTATGATTTTCCGCACCCCGTGTAAAAAAAAAAAAAAAAATTTTGTTTAAGCTGCATTTTGCCTGTTTACAAGTTGGGGTTGTTAACAATGGTACATCGACTTGTATGCCAGGGGGCTCAAGCTACCGCTCCAGTGCTGTAATAGCCGCTAACATCCATCCATCCATCTTAATCCAAAACTGTTTAGGAAATCTCCTTTGTTGTGGCGACGTTGGTTGTGGCGAACGTTGTGCGTTGTGTTACTGGAACTTCTACTCATGATCCCTTGAACCCATCTTTGCTACAAGATGTCGGGAAAAAATACTTTCAAGTGTCTATTCCCAGCTATTCAGCCGACTTTCCATTTATAAAGACTTCGCGCAAGGGCGAAAGGTACGCATTTTGTAGTCTGTGTCGCTGCGACGTCAACATTTCGCACGCTGGTCGCCGGGACATTCTGTGTCATCTGAATACAAAAAAGCACAAGGACTTTGCAAATTTAGTTGAAACCAACGAGAAGCTTGGACGGTACTTTAGTTGATCAACGGATCACGACACTACCTGAGCAGAATGCCTTTTTACGGCATTTTTAATCGCACACAACATGCAGTTCACGGCGGTTGTTGTGAAGACGTTAAAGAGCAAGAATATTTCTCTTTAACGTCTCCGTTAAACCAGGCACAGGCGAAAGAGTTTTCAGAAAAGTGAAGGCACACACACGCAGTTCCACTCCTCCATGTCGAAAAGACTCTTGAACAGTTGTTAGTTGTGAGATGCAGCCAGTCCGGAAAGTGCCATGAACAAGTGTTTGACAAGAACTTCCTAAGAAAAGCAAAAGCTGCAACTTCCTCAGTGTTGGCCCAACCTTCTACTTCTAAAGAATAAGACATTTCGTGCAATTTTTGATGTGCTTGTGCCCTAGTTGAGGCATTTTTCTTACCTATGCCAACTTTCTGAAGAACAAAACAGTTTTCGTATTTCTTCACACAATTGTAGTGTTTTTTGGCATCCCCTGTAGTATTTTCAGCATTGTAGGGTTGGCAGGTCTGGATGAGACACTCGCACTGCATTTGATTGGCTCGGATGGTTTGTACCCTTCTCTGCGGTTTACAGTAAGGTGCAACGAAGTGTCGAGCTTGGAAGAGCGTGGGTGCATGACCCGGTCCCTCTGTTTAGGCCATCAACGAAGCCCTGAACGGCCTGCTGATAGACGAGGAGGACTTCCAGGGGCTGCGCACGTCCATCGACGCCTTCGACAACTTCGACAACATTGCCCTGGCCCAGCGGCTGGAGAAGCACGACCTGGTGGAGTTCAGACGCCTGGCCGCCTACCTCTACAAGGGCAACAACCGCTGGAAGCAGTCCGTAGAGCTCTGCAAGAAGGACCGCCTCTTCAAGGTGGGAAACCCCAAGCCTTTAAAAGGCGGTGGCATTTTTTAAAGCAATTAGCTTTCTTGAAATCTTCGGACCACTAAGGTAGGTTTGTGGCCGTTTATTTTCCCCGCTAGATTTAGCGGGGAAAATGACGCTGCATAACACATTGTCATGTGACCTACCGTATTTACTCCCATAATAAGCGCACTCTCATAATAAACACACCCCCCACAACGGGCATCAATATTTTGACTTTTTGTTTTCCCTCCCGTAATCAATGCACCTGCAATATTCGGATCCGCGAGTCTCGAATCTCGTCCAATTTAGCAAGCCACCAAGCCAGTTTTCTTTTGCCGCGAAGCGGTCGGGCCAAGTCAAGCCATGCCAGGCTGCTCACGTAATGGCCGCAAGTGCATAGTTGTGGTAGTTATGGAAGTGATCACCTGTGCAACTGAGTGTCGCACACATTTGACGAAGCTTGGGTCGAGGAATTGCCGAGCCCCAGACATTCTTCACCTATCGGATTCATTGTTGTCAACAAACAAGCCGTCGTCTGTGGTCTGTGATCCGCTTTCGGACAGTGAAATCGTGAAAGTGGTTAGGCCTAATTTCACATACTCCAGGTAAATGCGTTTATTTAATCCGCAACAGAACGGCACAGTGAGGCGCACGCTGTGCTGTAGGCTACGAGTGTCTGGTAGCCTCTCTGTGAACGAAACTTTATCCGTGTGAGCGGGCTTTGGGGGTCAACGGTTGGACTTCGTAGGAGTTCTTGTCTCCAGTGAACGAAACTTGATCCTTGCGAGCGGGCTTTGGTGGTCAGGGGTTAGACTTCCTACGAGTTCTTAGACGTGTAGTCGCGGATTATACCTGAGCGTGCCCGCCGGATACTAGCAATATATATCGCCTAAGAACGGTCGTGTTACTTTTCGTGCTGAGTGAGCTTCGTAGGGCGCTTTTCCTTCGGCAAAAAGCACCCCAAAAGTGCCCCGAAAAGGTTTGCAATTTATAAAGCATGGTTATTGTGGCGCGCTCCCGACCAGCCGTGAGTGTGCCTCCATCACTGGAGACGTGCCACAGTACCGTGCCTTGTCATATTGGCACCTAATACGACATTTGCACGAAGTGTGTAAATGCAAAAATTTTACCCCATGTAATGACCCCCCCCACAAATGTGTGAATTTTTCGGGGAAAAAAGAGCATTCATTATGCGAATAATTACGGTATACAAAAATTCAGTTTCCTCGCTACATTTAGCGGGAAAATCGGCGTCATGTGACCTCAACACAAATTCAGTTTCCCTGCTAAATTTAGCGGGAAAAATGACTTGGATGACAATGTCACGTGACTTATACACAAACTGCTTCCCCAGTAAATTCGGCGGGAAAATTGATGCGTGACCTGCCGCAGCTTTTTTAGTGTCTGCAGCTAATCGCTTAGACAGCAGCATAGTTGATTCTGCCCAAATTTGTTTTTAGAAGCTCCCCCCTCACCATTTTGAAGTTCTCATCCATAACAGAACAATTGGGCCTCCTGTCCTTGACTTGGGTTGGTTCACACACTTGCGTTTGCTTACGACAGTTCTTTTGATCTCTTGCCACGAGAGAATGCGCCGGCACTATCTATGTGACCCTGGAACTGGGTTTCACTGGGTCGAAGTTTTTGCAGCACTTGTAAGATCAAATGTACACACGCTTTCTGTGAGAAATGGTTGTTTATGATGTTGTCGACGGTTCTTCGAGCCAGTAAAAAATGATCCATGAAGCAAGGAGGAAATGTACGGAAATAGCGAGCGTTCCACGGTTACCTACCAGATGGCGCCACATTGTAAGAGATCGCAAGAGGCTTTTGATGCACTGTCACGAGCAGTCGGAAGTGCGTGTGAACCAGCATTTATCCTCCTTTCCTTGTTGCGCGGGTCGTGGGACGAGTCTCGCCGCATGGGCAGCAATCTTAATGGCTTGCAAGAGAAAGGAGCGGGAGCCAAAGAGGAAATGGTCGAATGAAACGAGTCGCTTCGTGACATTTAATATTTTTGAAGGGTCTCGGGGAAGCGGAGTTTGTAAATCGCAGAGGTAGACAATGTAAATAATGAAATGTGTGGACGTCGTGTTGGGCGATCATCTAGCTCTCTGGAAAACAGGGTGGACCAAATGCCCCTAATTTTCAGTCTCCTGGCCATTAGGTCTCTGCCCCAACTGGTCCGAGCTACGCAAAGTTTGCAAAATAGGGCAGTAGTTTCATACTTTCGTTGCACTTTAAGTCCCAGACCAGACCTGGACTCGTCCTAAGCGTTTGTAATAGTGCCGATGACTAGCCTTATTTGCCACGACCAGCGCTTTTTTTCACTTTTACCTGCTGGAGGCGAGCCAGGGTAGTTAATAAGAAAAAAAATAAAAACCACAACATTTTCAGCTTCTAGAAATATTGGCATATTTGCTGTGCTCTGCTGGAAATAACTTGGGACTTTAAGGGTTAGAGTTCTTTTCCCACAAACACTAGAAGAGTGGAGCAGTTTGCCTAAAGTACGCATTAATTCAGCTTCAGTCAATTTTTCTGGTAGAACATTGGAAGACTGACTGTGAAAAGTTCACTGTATTTTTTGTAGCATTTTTATATTGCATTTGTACTACAGTTCATTATACTTCTGTCTAACCTCTTGCGCATTAAAATTTACCGCCCCCTCTTGCCACCACCACCAAAACAGGTTGGTGGTATTTATAAATATACAAAAATGGCCTCGAGAGTTGTTACAATTTATGTTACAATGCTTTTTGTAAACTCCCTTGAGAGGGAGAGCTGTCTTTTGTTTGAATTTTATTTTTGTAAAAAGGTAAATCGACCAGTTTCACCCCTTTGATCCTCATCTCCTGTTGAGGAATTGGGGTTTGCGGCGAGGCGTTCTTGTTGAGTGGGGTGGCACGACGTGTGCAGGACGCCATGGAGTATGCGGCGGAGTCGAAGCAGGCGGAGACGGCGGAGGAGCTGCTCTCGTGGTTCCTGGACGACAAGAACTATGCCTGCTTCGGGGCCTGCCTGTTCCAGTGCTACGACCTGCTGCACCCAGACGTCATCCTGGAGCTGGCCTGGCGCCACGGCATCATGGACTTCGCCATGCCCTACTTTGTGCAGGTCATGAGGGAGTATGTCTCCAAGGTGGGTGCCCTTGCTCTCCCAGCCCTCCCCTGCGTCAGACTAGTGCCGTCGCCTGACCGTGTGACCCGACCACAAGATGCACCCTTGAGCCTTCGGCTGAAAGTTCGGCGGCAAGTTTTGGCAGTGGGCTCTGAAGTCTGTTCAAAGAATTTTAAATTGTTACTTTTGCTGCAGAGATTGCTGATATGGAGAACACCTTGAGCCCATGATAGCTTTATTTGTTGAGAATTGTTCCTTTTCTTTTAGGCGTGGCAAAGGACTTCTCAGGTGATCGTAATGCATTGGGCAATTGTAAATTAACTTTGGAGTGTAAGTCTGGAGCTGAGTGCAGATAAACTTGCACTAGTCTCATCAACGGAAGGCACTTCTTGGTATGTAGCACATTCGATTCTATCGTAATGCTGCGTCCTATTAGGTCTGGGGGCTTGGACCACCAGCGACCAGTAAACTGTTGGAGCTCCAACTGTGTAGTTGAGTCCCGCTTATTTTAATTGAGGTTATTTTCCTTATTTGTTTGCTCTGTCATAGACTCAAGGTCCGATTTCAGTGTTTCTCACTTTGCCTCTTTAGGTTCAACTGATTTTTTTTAATTCAATCACTTGACTAAAGTTTCTAGTTTGTGCTTGCAGTTAAAAAATGATGTCTGGAATATATTTTTGTTTAATCCTCTTGTAGTATTGCAATGTGACTACGGGGTTTTTCTTTTTTTCGGCCACAAATGCTTTATTTCATACATCTCTGTTTAACGGTAAACTTTCTATATTAAGTTCTTGCTTTTGTTGATTTGTTGGGATAGCTGCCTGTCGTGCCTTGCTGCTCCACCCTGTGCTTCGTTTTGTCCAGGTTGACAAGCTCGAGGAGATGGAGAACCAGAGGCTGGAAGAGTCTGCACAGAACGAACAGAAGCCCCTTGTCTACGGTGAGCGTTTCCACCCTTGCTTTTACTGCAGGGCTGCCAGTTCTTCTCATTGCACCCAAATTGAAATAGCGTAGGTGTTCTTCGGGAGTGCGATCGAATGACAGGGCATCACTTTGGATAACGAGGTCATACTTTATTGATGCAAGGTCATAGTTTAGTGATGCTTGTTCCTCAAGGACCCTTTCGGGTTCTCCGGAAAAAAATTAATGACTATGCTGGAGCTGCGCTTAATTTAAAAATATTTTAACCTAAAAACCAAGAAATGTTTTTTTTTAAGGCTAACCTAGGTACAGTATAGACCACTTACAACGTTACCGCTTATAGTGCAGGACCGGGTATAACGCGGCTTTTTTCAACCATCGGTTCGCCTCCCATACAACTCCATGTAATTAAGTACCGCTTAAAATGCAGGCGCGCAAAGGCAAATACCGGTTATAGTGCGGTTTCTCGAACAGCCCGCCGACCGACCGGCGCAGCAGGCACGCTTCCCTGTGCGACACTAGATTACGGCGCTAGCCGCAAGTGGCACTCGCGGAGGCAAGGGTGGCAAGGAGGTTGCTCGAAGAAGCGAGAAGTAAAGAGAGGCGAAAACGAATGACTACGCAGCAAGTTACAACGGAGCGAGGTAGCTAGGTGCGACCGACACACGCACGCGGGTGCTCTGAAGCCCCATCGAGCCACCCCCAAGCCTTTCACCCTTTCGATTTCACCCCCTCGCTCGAGTGACTCAACACCAACCTCCTTTCTTACACCGCGGATTGGTTATTGAATCAAATTGAATAGGCCCGTAGCGTTCCCCTCGCTGGGCAAGGGAAGGGAGAGGAATGGTGATGCGCCATGCACAAGGAGGTTAGAAGTACTAGGATGGGGCACGTTGCAATATTGGTGAAGCCTAGTCATAAAAAATTTCAACGATTTTGTGCCCAGCGTGACCGCAGATCTCTCTGGCGATTGGTGCGCGTGGCATGTCACGTGCGAGATAGATGGTTGCTTGTAGGATGATTCCTTGCAGGCTTGCGCGCGCTCCATTTGGTAGGTTTTATCAGATCGAAGGCTAGACTGTGGTGTATTCTAGTACATCATAGCTAGACGAAGGCTAGCTACGGTCACGTGTTGGGCTGATAAGTGAGGAGAGTAAGGAGGAACATAAGAAAGAGGCGAGGCGCCAAGGGAGCATGGCTTGTGGAGGCTACGCGGCCGACGTCATGCCCTCTCCTACCCTTCTATCCTCCTTGTCCATGCACTTTGCCCTCCAGAGTCCATTCCTCTCCCTCGCAAATGCACACACACACACAAAAAAAAAAAGAACGGAGGTTACTTTAGCTTGTTGCTTGTGGTGGCTCGCGTGTTGCTCATGGCAACTTCCGCGTTGCTCGCGTATTTGTATTGGTCTTCCGTCGCTTCGCCAGTCTCCACCTTCTTTCGTTTCTTCTTGTCGTCATTTTACAACGAACGGGGTCAGTGGGTATTGTTGCGAATTTGCGAGGATGTCTACCAAGCTGACGAAGCTTCTGACCACGATGACCTGTCCGGAAGTTCTGACGATGATTAAGTTTTTAGCATCGCCCTGCGATTTAGCCGCGAGTGCTGTAAATAAAGGTTTGTTTCTTTCTTCTGCCCTAACCTCCCCTGTTCCTAAAAAAAAAGTATATCTATATTTGAATTATTTTATTTTTATTCTCGGTGGGTTCATAAATAGGCTATTTTCGGGGTGGGCGACCTATTTTCGGATAAATACATACTAGTCTGGTGAAATAAGGACTTTCCTCATACTAAGCTTTTTTCCATCTAACATAAAATAAATTGTTTTACAAAGGTAAGTTGTCTCATGGCATGTATTTTGGCCTGAAAAATTCATGTTTTGGTTATAGCGCGGTACCGCTTATAGTGCGGATTTTCGCGACTCCCGTGACATACGTTATATGCGGTCTACACTGTAACTTGCACAGGAGTGGAAGCTCTGTGCCAGTTACGCCATTGTGCGCCAATCCACTTTTGCTGTGCCATCCTGCTTCCAAACGCCAATGTTGCACCAAAACTAACCAAAAAGTTTTTTTTTTTTTTGTTTAAGGTTTTCAAAGCAGTTGACTTCAGTTTGAGGAAAACAGGTGCCAAGTGCCATTTTCATCTAACAAAAATGACTATTTATTCCGGACCAGGTAAATAGTGTTTAATTTCGTTTCATGGTCTCATGTTGAGCTTTCAAGCGCCAGCAGCACGAGAGAACGGCGCGAGTTGGTTGTCGCCAGTTTCGAATGCGAGGAAAAGTAAATGCTTTTATTGTTCTCAGAGGTACACCATTTCTGGACGAGTATGATGAACACACAATAAGTGTTTATTTCCGTTCCCCGTACCAGTGCCTCCGAAGCACTTATTTGGCCGCGTTGCTTTGTGCCCTCAGTGCCACAGCTCGGCCAACAACGTGTAGGTGTGTGATCTCCGAAAACGGGATATGCATAGGTGGCTTTGTTAAAAGTATATTGAGCATCAATTCGTCGTTTGATTTTTTTGCACAAAGGCGTTGAGCATGATTTACATGCATTAATTCGCATATACCGTAAAGTCTTGTATGAACGTCTTGTATGTCATTCATTTCGTTTTTTGGGCAGAATATCCATAACATAAAAATTCTGAAACATCAAACCCCCCCCCCTCCACTTGATTCCCGTCAGATATCGATTTCGATGTTCGATGGGAGTCACATGAACCGCGAAATCTGCGGTATCAATACTTGTGATAGGCATGTTCTCCGCGGCTTCCCTCGTGCTTATCGCACCGTGACCCGCAAATCTGCGAAGTCCGTAATCTGCGGAATCCGTTCCTGTGGCATGCCAATTCCTAACTCATTCCCGCATTTTTTTTCATGATTTGCTCGCTCTATATCGTTCACGTGACACAAGAGTTCGTAGTGAATTCTTGCATGTATAGTGCACCGGTGAAGTGCGCATGCGCTGCGTCTGCATACTGCCGCCGTACCTATGACAGGGGACTTCATAGCGAATCCCCGAACGTATCGCACCCGCGCTTATGAACAATATTTTACTAAAATTTTGCTGTCGCATCCTCGAGCATTACCTTACATTTTTCACCGTTCATCTTTTCATTTTGGGTGGGCCTTCTTGTAGGACTTTACGGTATATAAACATATCTAGGAGCCTGCTGGCACGTGTTCACCTATCATCTAATCTCTGGTGAAAGCGATAAGTACTTTTCGCATATTTTTTGTTTGCGTGTTTAGGATGTCGGTGTTTGCTTTTGTTGAGACTGCCTGTGCGCTTCTCATCCGTGCCGTAAACTTTACAATAAAAGCGATAATTGGTTGCCTTGCCTGTAAACTTCCTGTAAACAAATCTGTAAACACGTACGTGGTGGATACACGCGCTGGCACTCACCGCAAACCAGTGAGGGGACAAGCAGAACAGTGAGAATGTCCTGCTGAGCGATCTAAACTCTAAACCGTTGTGTTAGAACGTATCCATGCAATTGACTTGTGAGGAAAACCTTTCGTTTTTGTGGTCTCGCTTGCTAGTTCCGTCAGTCACCTTTTTTAACAGACTCCTAAACAAGCTTTTCTTCTATTCAGTCATGCTTGTTCTACGGGGGTGTGTGAATATTGGAGTTTTGAAAAACTAATTGAATGTGAATATTTAAAAAAATAGCTTCGAATATGTTTCAAATATGTGCGTACCATTAAGAAATAACGAAAGAAAATGTGCAAATACTTTCTTTATTACCTTCAAAACTAGGGATGCTGCGAACTTTTTTCGAACCAAAATTTCGATGATCGAATCAAGTGGTTCGAAAGATTTCGAATTTTCTAACTTTTATATCGTAAAATTCGACAGAAGTAGAATTTTCGAACTTGTTAAACTAAGAAGTTCGACGCTTTCCGAACCGTCGAACTTATTACGCTAAAAAATTCTATCCTTTTCGAACTTTCGAACTTATCACGCTGCAAAATTCGATGCTTGTCGAACTTCCGAACTTGATAGACCAAAAAATTTGACAATTTTTTAACTTTCGAGCTTCTTGCACTAAAAAGTTTGAAGCTTTTCGAATTTCCTACGCTAAGGAATTCGATAATTCTCGAACTTTCGAACTTATTTATGAAGAGAATTCTAAAAGTTTCAAACTTTCAATTTTGAAAAGTCAAAAGTTCAACGAACTTTGAACTCTTAGGGTAAAAGTTCGACGTTCGTCGAACTTCGGAAGACCGGCGGACGGTTTCATTTGAATTCAAGTAGTGAGGTACATTCGTAATTTTTTTTTTCTCTAATTTTTACATGCGGTGCTGTGTTCCTTATGAAAGACAATGCCGTTTATTTCAATGTGTTGGCATGCTTTGTTTTAAAGAAATGAATTCCCGAAGGGGCGAGGAAGGACGACGGGTTTTTACAATTGTCGAAATTTTAGAAACCGTGGAATCTTCAAACTTTTTGAATTCGAAACTGCATTGTGATCGAAAGTTGTGAATTTTTCGAATTCGAACCTCGGAGAGGAGAGGGGCAAACCTCCTCTCTCCAGCATTCTGTCTGCTTCCTCTTCCTCGGACTTGCTTTCCCTTTCCCTGCCTTCTTGAATTGCAACAGATTATAGATAGCATGTAGAAATGTAACCTGTAATGTTGTCGCAAACTGCTAGTGACCTTTCTTAAGAAAATTGAAATTGCCCTTGACTAGCCAGCAAGTCGGATATCAGCTGCTAATGCAGTTATTGCAAATTATCATGCAAGAAAATAATTGTTCCTAAGCACTCCCTTTTTGCAGTGACGACTGCTTCTGCAGCAGAAAATACCCTTGCTCCTGCAGCCTGATTATTCATTACTATTTGCCCGAATATTTGTACCTTGCCCGAATATTTGTACCTTGCCCGAATATTTGTACCTTGCCCGAATATTTGTACCTTGCCCGAATATTTGTGCCTTGCCCGAGTATTTGTGCCTTGCCCGAGTATTTGTGCCTTGCCCGAGTATTTGTGCCTTGCCCGAGTATTTGTGCCTTGCCCGAATATTTGTGCCTTGCCCGAATGTTTGTGCCTTGCCCGAATGTTTGTGCCTTGCCCGAATGTTTGTGCCTTGCCCGAATGTTTGTGCCTTGCCCGAATGTTTGTGCCTTGCCCGAATGTTTGTGCCTTGCCCGAATGTTTGTGCCTTGCCCGAATGTTTGTGCCTTGCCCGAATGTTTGTGCCTTGCCCGAATGTTGTGCTTGCCCGAAGTTTGTGCCTGCCGAATGTTTGTGCCTTGCCCGAATGTTTGTGCCTTGCCCGAATGTTTGTGCCTTGCCCGAATGTTTGTGCCTTGCCCGAATGTTTGTGCCTTGCCCGAATGTTTGTGCCTTGCCCGAATGTTTGTGCCTTGCCCGAATGTTTGTGCCTTGCCCGAATGTTTGTGCCTTGCCCGAATGTTTGTGCCTTGCCCGAATGTTTGTGCCTTGCCCTAATGTTTGTGCCTTGCCCGAATGTTTGTGCCTTGCCCGAATGTTGCCTGCCCGAATGTTTGTGCCTTGCCCGAATGTTTGTGCCTTGCCCTAATGTTTGTGCCTTGCCCGAATTGTTTGTGCCTTGCCCGAATGTTTGTGCCTTGCCCGAATGTTGTTTGTGCCTTGCCCGAATGTTTTGTTTGTGCCTTGCCCGAATGTTTGTTGTGCCTTGCCCGAATGTTGTTGTGCCTTGCCCGAATGTTGTTTGTGCCTTGCCCGAATGTTGTTTGTGCCTTGCCCGAATGTTGTTTGTGCCTTGCCCGAATGTTGTTTGTGCCTTGCCCGAAGGTTTGTTTGTGCCTTGCCCGAATGTTGTTTGTGCCTTGCCCGAATGTTTGTGCCTTGCCCGAAGGTGTGCCTTGCCCGAATGTTTGTTTGTGCCTTGCCCGAATGTTTGTTTGTGCCTTGCCCGAATGTTTGTTTGTGCCTTGCCCGAATGTTTGTTTGTGCCTTGCCCGAATGTTTGTTTGTGCCTTGCCCGAATGTTTGTTTGTGCCTTGCCCGAATGTTCGTGCCTTGCCCGAAGGTTTGTGCCTTGTTTGTGCCTTGCCCGAAGGTGTTTGCCCGAAGGTTTGTGCCTTGCCCGAATGTTTGTTTGTGCCTTGCCCGAAGGTTTGTTTGCCCGAAGGTTTGTGCCTTGCCCGAATGTTTGTTTGTGCCTTGCCCGAATGTTTGTTTGTTTGTGCCTTGCCCGAAGTTTGTTTGTGCCTTGCCCGAATGTTTGTTTGTGCCTTGCCCGAATGTTTGTTTGTGCCTTGCCCGAATGTTCGTGCCTTGCCTGAACCTTTGGCCATAACCGAATATTTAGAAATTTTCGAATATGCGATTCTCAAATAGAATATGAATTGAACAAGGAAATTGTTTGATCCATATTCTAAATCTCGAATATTCGCACACCTCTATTGTTCTAGGATATCATGAAGTTCAATACTTTGCAATTATATGTTTATCAGAGTAGATTTGTACTTTATTAACTTGAGTATTGGAATACATTTGTTTGCTTAACAAGGGCTCGGAAATTTGTATTTCCTAATAATCAAAACTTTAGTCAGTGAGTATTGCGCTTTATTTCATACTGTGCCAATGCACCTTGAAATGGTTTTGTTTTCAACTCGTGGAACTTGTTTTAGGCTGTTAACCCTTTCATGGTTGCATTTTTTCTCCAAAGACGCGCCCCCGTGGTCGGGTTTTTTTACTCGGTGCGATAGCAAAGAGTATACACTAGTTTATTGTCGCATAAAAAAATGTAAGACTTAAAATAAATAGTACACACACTTCAAAACATCTGCGGCGCACTCGCTGCAGGCTGAACAAAACGAAAAGGACTAAAACTTCGACGCGCCCGCTTCCGAGACAACCTAGCAGAGGGTGCGGCTGTGTGTCAGACTCCGGACTCCGAACCGAGGTGGTTTCCAGTTGTGCATCGGATATCGAGCTGTCATCCGACTCCGAGTCCGAGAAGGGTTCAAAGTCTGAACCCGAAGAGCCATCGCTCCAATCTCCGCTACGCTACCTCCGGAGCAGCCGGCACGCGCGGCCATCTCGAAAGTATCACTTGCACAGAGCGTCCAGTTTCGCAATTTCAAAGAGCCGCGCCAAAACAAATACGACTGGAGTTACATGGTCGTAGTTCCCTACAAACCTACCAGATGGCAGCACCTCCCCGCGAACGCTCCCGTTCAAGCAGAGGCGCGAATTTTTGAATGAGCAGTCGCGGACGTACAGGTACGTCAGCAACCATGCGGGACGCTCCCGTGCTGACGTACAGGTACGTCAGTGACCATGAAAGGCTTAAATAGGTACAACGTTTTGTTTTCATGAGGCTTTTTTTGACCGTTCGTTTCATTGGAAATCTATGAGGAACCAGCCCTCTAACAGGATGGTTCTCAATGGCTGCCAATCAGATAAATTTCAGTTAAATTGTTTGCTTTTCTTACGTGATGGGCTGAGTTTTATTTAGGAAATGGTACGTTTTGAAATGGTTCTGGAATATTACATGGAGATGCTCTTGTTATATTTTTGTATTTAGAAAAACACCTCCGCACTTGTAGCCCCAAGTTTGACCTGGGTGACCAGCTTTAAGATTTGCTTATATTGCAACAAAACTCTACTTTTCTTCCTCCTGAGCTTCTCCAAAATAGTTTTTACTGCTCCAAAGCTTCTTCGAAGGGGCGTCTTTGCTGCTCCCATACCTGCTACAGAAGGCTGAAGCTTGCTTCCACCCCTACTTGCATAAGCAGCATTGTTATGTCTATAGGCTCCTTCCTCATTTTTCATATATCCATGGGCTTTTAAAGATCTGGAGACAGTTTTTCTTTTGTCTCAAGTGAAGTGTGACACTCTTCAAACGGCCCAACCTTGACGAGACTGACACTTGCCTCGTGAAGACTGATAGGTTGCAGACAAACCATAGAACAAACTTGCAATTGGCCGACACTGCTGTGTGCGTATTTAGTTGGTGTTTAGCAAATAGGTTCCTCTTTCTAAATCTATTTGTACATTCGCTTTCGCACGGTTGACGTTGTACGAATAAGGGCAACCTTTTCTTCTCTGCACAGCCCCTGAGCCCCAGCTGATGCTGACAGCACCCCCGGGCATGATGGCGGCGCCCGGCTACGTACCGGCGCCAGGCTACGCTCCACCGATGCCGGGATATCAAGGCTACAGCATGTAGTGCAGCCCTGCCTCACTCTCTCCCCTGCCACCACCGTCGGAACAGAAAGAAGAGAACCCTTCCCCCGCCCCCATACCCCCAGCGACAACACTCCATATTCTGTACGCCCTCCTCCCTTTCCTCCTCGCTGCTGCTTGGGCTGTGCATCCCAACCTGCTGGTTCAGGGCGCGTATGTGTGTGTGTGTGTGTGTGTTCGGTCACGTGTTCTGCCACTCTCCGCCGGGAAACAGCGCTTTGATGAAAATAGAAAGGACTCCTGTTTTTTGTTTTTTTTCTCACTCTCTCGAGTCTCTTTCTGTCCCGTTGTCTGTGCCGCCCGTTCTTTCTAACGAGGCGGTTGTACAGTTGTGTGATGGGCTTTTTGCCTTTTTTTTTTCTCTTGAGTGCGGACTGCAGAAGACTGCAGAAGTGGGGATGCAAAGGGGAAGGGGCCCAAAAAGCAGTAGTTCTTTTTTTTGTTGTTGTTGTTGTTTTTGTTCGTTTGAAAGTAACTCATTAAAAGTAATACTAGAAATGTTACTTAAGAAGGGAGATTGGTGACTGTAGAAAGCGTGGAGGGCAAAGCTCTTGCGCAGCTGTCCGGAAATTTTTAAATTTAGCTTTCTTCCTGTCATAATCTTGGTCTGATTGAAGCTTTAGATCATGGTGTAACCTATTCTCTCTTTTTTTTCTTTAAAGTTTGCGCGGGAAACGACGGGCTGTTGAAAAGAGCCGTCGCACAATGCAGAGAGTTTGCTCTTGTGGTGAGCAGTCCTACTTTGTGGCTTGGGCCTTCCCAAGGTAGAGCATTTTTTCTGCTCCTGTTTTGTTGTTTTTTGGAAGGCTAGCAAAATTGTAGCATCATTCCCATGTTGTGCTTGAGGGCGCGTTTTGTTGGGCACACTTGGGGCCCTCTGCTTTCTCCCCTCGGCTGTCCGAGTTGGGGGGGAAACAGGCAGAGGCCCCCTCTTTCAGAGTTTGGTTGTTTACTTTGTGTCGTCTAGCAGAAAGCAAAAACTGCCCTTCCCTTTTTCCTTCACCACTGGAATGAGAGACTTGTTATATATACATTATACATATTATATATATATATAGGAGAAATTAAGAAATGTATGTAGTTTCCGACGGAGAAATAAAAATTGCGTCCTCACGAGCCTTGCTTTGTCTTTACTGGATGGATTTCCCTGCCCTCGGTAACACCACATATACACTAGCGGTTTAGTCGCATTCGCAAAGCTGTTGTGAACGTGGTTGTTTAAACATTCGGCACTATTTCACGCGCATTTGGTGATGAAAATGAGCGGACCCGCTTTGCGGTTGAGATTCGAACGCCAGTTGTTGCACAATTGAAGCTTTATACATTTCAGAGTTCTGTGTAGTATTTGTGGGTTATATATGATGAGCATCTGCAATGAGCCCATTGAAAATGTTAATCATTGGTGGACTGGTGACATGTGTTGTACTGCAGATGCAGGTTGAATTGAATTTGTACACTGAAGATCTAAAACGCCTTTAATGTACCTGCTCTAGGGAAGAAAGTTTGGTTTGACTATTAGCGGCGAGAAGTTTTGGTGGCGCCCTCCTGTGGTTCCCCCTTGTGACGTCATTACCTTGCAAACAACAAGTTCGATGGTGTTTGTTATTAGCATGGTGGAAGCTTGAAATCATTGCGCTCTCAAAGGAACACTGCCAACACCGTCAAAATTAAAGTTCTTTCATTCCTCTTATTTCCGTCGATGATAAATCCCCTTTCCGACGTCATAGTCAGCGTTCGGCCAATCGTGGAAGGCCGACCACAGCGACGCTTTCGGTCGCGCACGGGGCTAATTTGTTCGGATAAAGTTACAAGAATATGAAGTTCGTAGATGCGTTCTTAGTAGCCATGTGCCTTGCATTTATAGGGGGCTGATTGGTGTATAGCTGCTCCCGGAGCCTGGCGCAAGTGAAGCCACCCTAAGTTTGATGCTAGTTCCGGAAGTCTGCGTCTGCTGGACTTCCTAGTGCATTCTGTCAGTGTTTTGCTTCATGCTGTTTTGTGTCCTTTGGTGGGTTTTAATTATCCCGTTTTGTATTAAATCCTGAGTAAGGCATTAGATTGTGGGACATATGCACACTTGATAAACTAGAATCTCAATTTTTGCATTGAATGGCTTCCCAGGAGACTTCTTGAGTCTGCATGTGCTGTTACTGCGCAGCAAGCAGGCTCTCTTCAGTGCCTTGCAAGCTGTTTGAACAAATATTATGAAAAGATAACAAGCCTGTCAAGCGCTCACTTCCGGGACGTACCGCTTGCTTCCGGTGGCTGCATACCTCTGTGCTCAATGCGCCACCCAATCCCTTAGTGGAGATCAGTCGTGGCTATGCCTAATTGAGTGGATTTATAAATCTTGTACCCAAATCTTTAATCTCAAATTAAAAAAAAAAAACAAAAAAACAATTTGATTGAACGCAGGTTGTTGGGACATCTCGTAACATACTATCGCACAACAGCCAGTTGGATTTTGAAAAGTTTGCTGCAATGTAGACATCAACATTTTCGAAGTGTTCATCTCGGCAGGTTACCCCCTTGAGTGCGCCTCTTGTCGAGCACCGGTGCACTGCGGAGTAGCAACATCCAAAAAGCTCGCTTTTGTGGGTGTTGCTTCTCCGCAGTGCACCCGTGCTCGATAAGAAGCGCGCTCAACAAAACTGACCAGCCGAAGAAAAAAAAAAGGGAACGAATATTGAATAGCGTATTCGAACATTGGTTTGGCTTACGTGAAACATCAAGTACCACATGCTGTAAGCTCGCCATCAAATTCAATGCTTTCGTACAGTGATGTGAGGTCTTTGGGGTTACGTGCGTGTGCAGGAAATTTAAGTCTCGTGGCAACGCTACCAGAGATTTTAGTGCACGACTGCATAGAGAGGGATACAGGGGGTTGTGGGGGTATAGTGGCCAGCCCTATGCCCCGCAATTCCAAAGTACCCCCCTCCCCCTCCCCTTTTTGGAAGTTCTCCAGACGTCGATATTCTAGTAGTAAAATACTAATATGCTATTTGGAAGGAAGCAGGTGCAAAGCATTCGTATGCATAGCATATTCCTACAAGCTGCACGCCGCGCTGAGCCCGGCCGAGCGATTTCTGCGTAGGCTACGCGGGCGGCGTGGCTCTGAGGCCGGCCGCCACGGCCGCTTTGCAGCACAGTTCTCTGCGGAGCTTGGCAGACCCCGGCCGCGTATATACATTTCGCCGAGAGTACAGAGCCGCGAGGATGAAAGGGAAAGAAAGGCCGCCGTGGATTGGCCCTTGTAGTCACGTGGTACGCGCCCGGCTGTTCTGGCCGTCACCCCCCGCAAGCCTCGCCCGCGAGCAGACGCCGCCGGCGCCTTTGGGCTGCTGTGGCTGCCACGCCGGCCCCGCCGAAGTCAAAGGTACGCTGCGAGTGTGTAATCCACAAAACTGAAAATTTAGAAGTGAGATCGACGCTCCCACAGTAGACAACACGCCCGTGACTCCCAATGTACAACCAGCGAACCTAGGCACAGCACGGGAGGCACTCACTTGATCGAATGACATTTTAGCGAACGCCCACGTTTCACCGAATGACACTAGCGAATAGTCGGACGCCGCAAAGCGGCGTTTTCGGGTGGGCCAAATGGGTTCACATTTTTGTAATGAGCCGACAAAGACTGTCGCCGCGAAGCGGCGTAAGCGCAGCGCGGCGGATGGGTTAACGCGCACCCCCGTTATTCGCTAAAACGTCAATTCGCTCAAATGTCGCTGTTCGCTAAAATGTCATTCGCTCATGTGATATGGACCCACAAGGGCCAATCACGGCGGCCTCTCTCTCCCTTTCCTCCTCTCTCTCTTTTCCTCCTCGCGGCTCTGTGCTCTCGGCGAAATGAATATCCGCCCGGCCGCGCCACCCTCCCCCTCCGGCGGCCGGGCCGCTGCGCCATGGGGAGGGCTTCTCTGTGGGGTCAAGGGAAGAAGAGAGGATAGCTTGTCACGTGGGAGCAGTCTTGTACACGTTACTCGTAAAAAGTAAACGATTACAATTACAGTTACTCTTGTTAAAATGTACTCGATTTGATTACTTCAGAAGAGTAATTGGCAGTTACTTGGGAAAGAAACCGTTACTTTTCTGATTGCTTCCAATTTTTAAAACGAAAGTTATTACAGCGAAGCTGTTTATGGCTAGGGTTCGCTCCAGAATTAAAACGAGCATCCTTGCGTAAATATTACGCTAAACACCATTCTTCTTTTCAGGGTAAAAAGTTGACCTGCGCTCATAACGCCCTAGCTTCCTCGTATTACCAGAAATAAGTTGTGTCGTTCAGTGAAGCCAGCACACTAGACAGGCTCAACAGCGGCACGCATCTCCGCCATTTTGGAAAATGAGTGGCACCACCTACAGTTAGTTGGAGTCGCGAATAGTCGGTGACAAGTCAAGAACGAAGTAGGAGCTCCTCCCTCCTCTTTCCACTTTAGTAGAGAGGAGAGGAGGCAACCTCCTCTCCACCGTTTGCTCCGCTGAAGTGGAAAGGGGTGGGAGGAGCTTTCACTTCGTTCTTGGCCTGTCACCGACTATAGTTTCCTTTCCTTCCGCTCTCACGGGGTGGCGGTCACGTCGCGTGTGTCTCGGAGCCCTTTGGCTCTGGTGTGTATACCTTCCGTCGTGTGGCGGTCCCATCACGCGTGTCTAGTTTCCTCCGGCCCCTCGGGGCGGAATTGTGTCGTGTGCTAGACAGCTTCGCTGGTCATCTACCATCACAGAGTGTAATGGCCCATGATTTTTTTTTCCGTTTTAAAAACAGGTATTTTTGGCTGTATATTGAATTAGATCGAATCAACAATTATAAATTAATTATGCTCTTAATCTACCAATTTTGGTAAACCAACTTTATGTCGGAGACATTGGTTCGAGGATTCCTTCTTAAGAAACTTGCGCGAAGGGCGCCATTAGAAAGGTGAGGGAGAATTTGTAACGGTTACAAGTAACTTTATTACGTCGAGAAGTAATCAAATTACCTTCGTGATCACTTCTTAAATAACTTAATCAAATTATTACAAAATTGCTCCAAAAATGTAATCGATTATAAGTAATTTGATGAGAATTGTAATCAGTAGCGTACAAGTCTGCGACGCGGTTCCGCTCGCGGCTTTGCCGCACTGCACGGCACAGCAGACATGTCAAACTTTGCACTGACACGTGCGCGCAGAGCTTCACCTCTTTCCACCAGCGGTCTAGGAGCAGCGGTTGACAGGGGGTTGCATCTGGAATTAGCCTACACCACCTCGAGAAACCTTGCTTTACAATTCGTTCTTGGGCGTTTTGATTGGCTGCGGAGCGGATGCTTGGGCCACGCCCTGTTTTTCTTTTTTTGTTTTTAAAGTGACTATAGAAGTTTGACGTCATCACAGTGAGATCGAGCGCAGACACAGAGTGGACACCAGCGCTGTGCCAGCATCAGACCTGTTACTCTTAAGTTTTGAGCAGCGCCCCTGGCAAGCAAAATCGGATATATACGTAGGTCGCGTTTCCGTTGTGCGTCGCGTTGTGTCCTTTCAGACGCTCTGTATAGTGTCCGTGGACAGACGCTGAGAGACGCTGCTTTACGCCTGTGGCTCGCGCATGATGGGACGCCAAAAAGGCATCTCTTTTCTGGTCGCGTCTCGTGTAAAGACCTAAGACTCGTGCGGCTCTGGTCTCGTCTAGAGTTCCTGTATAGGCTCCCTACGGTAGTAGTAGTACGCGTTGTAGGTGCTCCCGTAGACGGGAGCCAGAGTTGCGCGTCTGTTTTCCACGTGCCGCCGTGCTGCTATTCGCCGAGATCCGATCACGTGAGGAGCCGGATCAAATGCCGTGCAGAAAAGTAGACGTTGCACGTGCCGGCGTACGTTCCCCTGCTTTTGAGCGCGCCGCGCAGAATTTGAGCGCTATTCGCAGAATTCCGAATGACGTGCAGGAAAGCCGGCGCTACGGGGATGAATGCGCAACTTTGGGAAGCTACAGCTCCCCCTGCTCGAGAGAAACCAATGTTGCGGAATAAGCACCCCATTCCCTTCCAACTCCGGAATTGGATTTTCCGATCATTCCATTCCTTCGAACTCCTAGGAATGAAAACACTGGGCCAATCCACAGCTGGAATGGCTCAACTATTCCATTCCATTCCTCTAATTCCCAACCGTAAAAAAATGGCGCTTGACAGCGTTGCCGGCAAATAACGTCAGCATAAAGGTGATGTTATAAATCGCATAGACAACTAAAAACATATGCAGAACACGTCCCGAAAGTATGGACTCAACTAAACAGAGCGGTGGTCGCACATTTATCGCCGATGGAAATTGCTTGCAGATATTGATCGCGCGACCAAGTGTAAGAGGCTCGTAACAAATGGCAAAACTTAAAACCCCCCATTTTCTTCACAAAAGGACCGTGTATATATCATCTGCTTCTAGGAGATACATGGCAAGGGAGGAGTCACGAATTCAAGAAACGCGGGCGGTGTGACATTGTTCCTGCCTGGTGGCCTACGACTGGTGCTGTAATCGCACATTGTCACAACAGCCACAATGTCGCGTCTGGCGGCGCCAGGAACGAGACCTGCTCCGCCTGCAACTCTGCAGTTTAAGTTTCTTCTCGGGGGGTTCATTGTCGAAGTAAAATGAGCCGGTCAGATAACCATGCCGTCAATTACGCAAAGTGCAATAATGCTGTTCCAAAAGCCCCTTAAAACCCCCCATTTTCTTCACAAAAGGACCGTGTATATATCATCTGCTTCTAGGAGATACATGGCAAGGGAGGAGTCACGAATCAAGAAACGCGGGCGGTCGACATATCTCGCATAGGAACAGAGCCCATTTCATCCCCACTCCATTCCGGGCAAAATACACCTAATTTCATTCCCATTCCATTCCTCCCAGTGCTTCCGGGGTCGCGGAAGGGCGGAATAATTCTGGAATCATTCCAACTCTGGAGTGGCAACTCCGCAACACTGAGAGCAACAGGCATAAATGTCGAAGGAGGCTTGGTACCCTTTGACAGCGTTTTATGGTGGCAGAGAAGACTGTTGTTCACAGGTGTTGATTATTCTAGGTAATGTTGGGTTAGCTCGATGGGCTTAGAACTTATACCCACAACAATTATTGGTCGAACCATTGTAGATCGTCTGCCGATTTTAACGAAGCGCGATGAGAAAAACCGGCAGCTCTCAACAACGCCCCTGGCGCGGAAAGTTCAATATTTTAGGTCGCGTTTTGGTGACGCGGCATTCGAACGCTAAGAAACAATAATACATTATTATCGTTTTGATAGAACGCTGAAGTCACGAGCTGCACTCTTATTTTGTTTATTTAACTTCTTTACCTTTGTTTCAACCGCTGACAAACGCACGTATATAACCGTGTCTCATGCATGATGGGGTGCCCCAGCGCCGCGTTTATGGTCGCGTATGGCGAACGCTAAAAGCGCCGGTTTATGTCAGCATTACATGGTCGCGTCTTGAGGACGCGCCGGGAAAAAACGGGCCTAATCAAATAGACATGGCCGTACCAACCCGGAGGGGGGGGGGGGGGGGCAAGGGGGGTGCTTGCCCCATCCAGTACTCAGAGTGGAGGGGTATGGCATTTGTTTGGCCCCCTGCCGCCACTGAGCAGGGCAAACACTGGCCGGCGGCGCCCAAAGGATACCAAGGGCACTGCCCCCCGGTCCTGGCTGGGGGGGGGGGGGGGGGGTGTCTGGTTTGCTCCCCCCCCCCACTCAAATACAAGTTGGTACGCCACTGCAAATAGATTACGGTAGTCAAGTGAGTTCCCGTGACAGGGCACCGATTTCTGACCCGACTCTGGCTCTAACGCTGAAAATGCAGCAGAGAAACGTGCAGTGTTGCTTACAAACCAAATGTGCAAGTTTTCGCTCCCTCCTCCGCTCCGAAAAAAACGCCCCTGCGCCTGCGCGCCGATGGCCTTGGCTGTAGAGTTCCGGGTAGCGGAGGGGCTTAGCGGAGGGGGAAACACGGTCTACTAAAACTCGCTGTCTCATGGAGCGAGCCGACGTTATCAGCTTTGAAGGTGCTCCAAACGGCAACGCAACTCCCCTCTTCCAATGGAGCGAAGTGAAGCCGCGATCTGAAGCCTCCCAGCTTTGAAGCCGCGCAAAAAGCCGCGCCAGACGGCAGCTAAATTTCCTCTTGAAATGGAGCGAAATGAAACCGCGATCTGAAGCCCCCCAGCTTTGAAGCCGCGCAAAAAGCCACGCAAAACGGCAGCTAAATTCACCCCTCCAAAAGGACTGAAGTGAAGCCGAAATTTTATGGCTAGGCTGAGGCTCCCATTGGCTGGCGCGCGTCATAGTTTCAAGGAACGAGGCTCCCATTGGCCGGCGAGCGTCAGTTTCAAGGAGCGCCACCCCATGGCGCTGTGGGCCCGCGCCGCAGCGCGCCGCTAAAAGGAAGCGGTTGGCTGCGGGGCCGGGGCCTCCCGCTCGGGCAGACTTCGGATCGGCGGCACGGCCGATGTCAGCGCTGCTCGGCCATTTTGATAGAGCGCGCGCAATAACGACATTCATGCTTTCGCATTCACAACTTATAAGAAGTGCGTAGGTGTCCCTCGAGTCTTTTTTCCCCCCAATTTATTATGTTTACATGTAGAATTTGGCTTGTTGATATAACTTGGGTGGACGTATTTTTATCATTCGACGTTTTATTGAATATGCTGGTTTTCGCAAGCTTTTTATAAGAATGAAATGTACAGAGTGAACGCTGGAGAGGAGGTGAGGAGAGACTCGCCTGCTCTCCAACATTCACTCTGCTAAAGTGGAAAGAGGGAAGGGCTCTGGTGGAAAGAGCTTGTCCTGCACAACACAGAACGTTTGGCTACAAAGATACATTGATAGTATGCATGGGCGTACCAACCGGGGGGGCAAGGGTCGCTTGCCCCCCCCCCCCCCCCCCCCCCTGAAACAGCCGCCACTGGGCAAGGCTGTCCGGCGGCGCCCAAGGGATACCATGGGGCATGCCCCCCGACCCTGGGGGGGGGGGGGGGGGGGTCTGGTTTGTCCCCCACTCAAAAACAAGTTGATACGCCACTGATAGTATGTGAATTAATTCGCGCTAAACATTAAAGATTATCCTCTTGACAAATTCACTTAGAACTACTTTGTACGGGATTGTAGTTGCAACCATTTTGTCCAAGACCATTTTGTCCAAAACCATTTGGTGTAAGGTCTTCCTTTTTTTTTGTTTTCGGGGTCATCTTGTCCGGATTTAATATTTTCAGGAACAATTTTTTTTAAACGTTTTGTCTGGAAAGATTTTATCCAGGGGCGTTTTGTCCGGTTTTGTTAGAGAACGTTTTGTCTGGAATTCATCATTTGGGCGACCTGGTGGTGCTAGGCCCTTCGTCAAGACACCATATTCTTAATTAGAAATCGTCACTTTGATAATAGCGTCGAATATCGAGTGATAGCCGAGTGAAATAGGTTGTCGATCAATACGTCGTTGAGGGAAGGATATAGTGGGATGCAATGCGAGCAAGAAATACCGGACGACTCTGACCTGAATGATCATAGAGTGTTTCACAGAGCGATTATCGTCAAAACGTCGAGACATTGAATGTTTTCTTTTTAGCATTTGGTCAGCAGTTTAATACCCCAAAAACAATTGAAAGTGTTCTCAACCTTCTCCATCAACATAGGGTATTCGAAACCCGGGTGTGAGTTAAGGAGTCGCACAAAAATACCAGCCTGAAACTATATAGGGTGCGAGCGCAACAAGATTCGTATAAATAAATGAATGCGCTGAGTGTAATTAAACATTTTACAGAAGTGCCTTTAGATGCGGATTTCCGGGAAAAAAAAGGTAAGTTAATAAAAAAATAGTTTTTTTTTTCTACGCAAAGAGGAAAACGGCAAAACCCGTCTGGTTGACGCTTCTATTTGCTTCTACTCATACCAGTAACAGATCCAAAAACTTTTTATTACTATTACTATTTTTGTGGTAGTTGGGTTGCTTGGGATATATGTCCATGACTTTAGAAAAAGGGGGGGGGGGTGCATCAAGATCCATATGTCAATTATAGGGTCGGTTGGATTTCTAGGCGGTATAAACAAAAAACCCTTAAGCACCCCCCCCCCCCCCCCCCCCCTTCCCCAATAGAAGCTTCCACGTTTTTGCTTTATGTCGTACCGTATGTGAGTACCAGCGTCAGCCCTACGTTTTTTGACGTTTTCCCCCTGTGTATAAGAAAAAAAAAAAGATCGTTTAAGATTTTTTTTTTCCTAAAACCCACACTCATAATATTTGGTATGAAAAATGGAGTGCACCTAATGACACCTTTTTGAAAAGTTTAATTGCACTGAGCAGATTAAATTATTTATACAATATTTTTTTCTTCTTTTACACTCTCGGAAAAAAAGGAGCCAAATGAGCAAAAAAGGGTTCTTTTCGCAAAAAAAGAACCGATTTTAGGGAAGATCCCTATGAAGCGTGCTTTCTCAAGAAAAAGCACCCCATGCCAAATAAAAAAAGAAATGCAGGGCTAGTTTCCGGCCTGGAAAGAGCGAAAAGGGTGCTTGTGGCAGCCAGGAAAGAGAGAAAGCGTTCTTTGGAAGACGAAGGTCACTTAAGTCTTCTCCCGGATAGAGGGACACAATGACCAGGCTCGAAAGGCTTTGCACGCGAGAATTTGGGTGTGCCCCTCTGCAGAAAGATAGCTGCCTGTGTGAGCTGTCAAGCTGAAAGCTTAGAGGGGTGGAATGTTGTAGTTATTTACCAAGTCGCGTGCAATTCGAGGCCGAGATAATCCTTGCCTCCGGCCACAGATTGAACAGGCTTCGATGCCTTTGACTCCCGGGTCACCTGCTTCAGCGGTCTGAACATTGGCGTTCGTTTGCAAACGTAACTACTCGCAGTTTTTTTAATTAAGTAAGAAATATCAGTATAGAGCGAATCTTTGGTACTCATTTGTATAAACCAAACGGGTCATTGAATAAAGTTTATTTGAATAATCTGTACCTGCGGAAATCGAGCGTGTACTTTATTTCCCGTCCCAAAGTCTGCATACAAATTGGCAAAGGCGCAAAAATTCGATGAATGAGCAACACACAAAAAAGTGCGTGTCGTGCTGAATTAGTGATACGGTGATTAAGCGGCGTCGTGTTTTTTTAGTAACAAGAGCCATTTTTTTAACTTTCTTTCGTGTTTAAACATTATACGTATAACTGCGCGTACAGATGAAAAATAAATAGAACAGAGGAACTTTTTTTTTGTTTACTATAAAATGCAGTTGTCCCAGCTTGTGGTCATGACACCGCCCGTCTCCCAATACGGCGCCTCTGATTGGTTCGCGGCACGCGTCAAGCCGCAAAAATAGAGTTGGGACCCATCCGCGAGTGGCATCAAAAATCTTGCTGCGCGGAAGGTTAGTCCCGTCTGTTGCAGTCATCTTTATCTTCAGAAATAAATCAGCCTGTAAATGGTGGTTTTTTCGATTTCAAGGAGCAGTTCTGTGTAGAAGGATACCGGGAAATAATCCCATAGGCATATTCTATAAGTGCGTTTTGAGTGAAGCAAAACTAAACTTCGATATATTGTGCGTTAAAATTTATGAATAACAACGCAGTGTAAAAGATTGAGTGCTCCGTCCGCCGGTGAACCCCGCTCGCTACTTTGAGGTCACCGACCAAAAGATAGGAGAATGAAATGACACGAGGAAAAAAAAAAAAACAGAAACGTGGTCACTGCTGTTTTCGTAGTTTTCGCAACCAATATGGGATGGTAGGAGGCAGGACAAAATGGCCCCAAACGAAATGGCCCTGGACGAAACGGCCCCGGACAAAATGGTCCCAAGGGCAATCCCAGAGAGAATGGTCCCAAGCGAATTTTAGACACTCATCTTTTAATGAGGTGCTCTACTTTGAAGTTCTATTAAGCATACATTCAATGTTCTTATAATTGAACTTTTGTACAGACCTACGACGGAGGGGTTTATGAATTATCTGCTCTCGCATCTTTATTGCTCAAAGGCGTCCGATACCAAATGAATCAGATCGTTTCTGTGCTCAACTTTAATACCACATCGGAGCTTGAATCGCCTTCACTGGGCGGTTGCGAGGTACACCCGCATTTTATTCTGGAAACATCCGCTTGTAATGCTTCTCTTACACCGCCAGTGTAAATGTCGCATTACATCTGCGCGATGCCAGTGAGCTCAAACTATTAGTACTATAAAAAAAAAAGAAGCTCGATATAGACGCGACAATGTTGAGAAACATACACACAGGACAGACACCTATCTCGTGTGTGTTTTTCTTCGACTTTGTACCGTTTATTTTGCACTCTTTTTCATTATGCCGATCAACCAACTAGCCCAACAATCTATTTTACTGCTTAATACAACTCTTTCCGATCTCCCGCTCCAAGCTTTAATTCGATGCGATATGGTTACATTTTGTGAACTTAACGTTTTATTTTAATGGAGTTCCCTCGTTAGTTCAAAAGAGCTACAATAAGACGTTTTGAGCGAAGCCATGCGTCGCGCACATTAACAGCCAGTTTCTTTATGTAATGAAATGTTTATTTCACAATAAAAAAAATGTGTTGCATTTTGCGAATATTTATCTTTTTATATGTTGGGATTGTATCAATTAAAGCTAATAAAAATAAGGAGCAAGACAAAATCCGACAAAATTTATCTGGACCATTTTTTCCGGGTTTATTATTGGAACAATTTTGTCCGGGGCCATTTTTTTCCGGTTCTCGGGCTGGCTCTGTGTTTTCAATTTCCATTTCTAGTGTAAAAGGGGTAAGCGCCGACTGCACGCCCAAGCATTTTGCGTGACGTGGCACTTAACTGAGCTAATATTTGTTCAGAAATGGCAATGGTTCGGAGGTCTCGGCGATTGGAATAAAAGTATTTGTCCACATCTATTCGTTCTGTCTGATTGCTTTATTAACAGTACTCTTTCCACTTCCAAACTAGGCTCGATTATCATTTAATCGTGTTTGTCAGGATTCTACTGACCGGACACTCAATCATCGAATCTAGATCCGTTGTCGTATTGCCGACACAAAAGTCGCTCAGCCACCAAATAGGCCAACACGCGTTGCTCAACACAATTTGTTGCTTGTTTCCACTGCCGGAAGGTGTCACACCGAATTAAGAATTTCCCTCTTGTTTATTTTGGGCAAGAGAGTGCACTGCCAACAATTTTACCGGCGGTTGACGGACATGCTTGGTGATGTGATCGCCGTATTTCCTGCCGAACATTCTGTAACCCGGAACGGAAAAGCGATGACATGTGCATATTATCTTCGTCAGCGAACCATGGTTCAGACTGCTCAACGACATCCCAGAAGATAAGCCATAATGTGTTCAAAAGCGACGTTTCGTGGGCTGATCCGCTCACCACTAGGCTGACAGTGCGGTGGAAGCGTCATGCTCGTTTGACCAGTGAACCTTCTGTCTTGCACCACGTGATCGCAACCGCAAAGAAAGGTGTCAGGTGATAAAAACCAGGCGATTAATTGGTTGGGCGAACACCTAGCTCCCACCACGCTGTCAGCTTAGCGGTGAACAGGGATGGGTCGCTGAAGGTCACTAGAGCCAACAGGATCTTCGTTGTTCGAGGGAGTGCCAGCGCTCGCTCGTACGAGTGGTGGATCGGAACAATGTTTGGCCTCCTTTCCCTTTGGGTATGAAGCTCTGGAAGGAAGTACCTTCCTCCCTTCCCTCTTAGCCATCACTTGCAACATGTCAGCGGACGTGAGCACATTGACGATTGGAGATGTCTGCAGGTGGCTTTTTGAAAATGAACTGCAATCGGCCGGTTCATCATTTCAAGGTAAAACTTTTTCTTAAGCAGGCAATATTTGTAATTTCTCTTAAAAATTGCTATAAGTACAGTAGCGCTTAATATGGCCAGAAATTGTTTGATGTATAGGCAGAATAAGTAGGACAGGGGGCGGCCTCTATTAATTAAGCTTCTTGTCATTTGAAATTTGTTTTTATTCTATTTTGGCTTAGAGTTGTCCAAACAAGCACGCTGCAAAAAAAAAAAAAAAACTTATTTTGACAGTTTTGCGTATGTTGAACTACACAAGAAAAAAAAAAGTTTTTGAAGCGGACACTGATCTCATTACTACAATACTAACTTTATATAATTTGACAAAATACTGAGTTCAAGCTTTCCGCCAGAAAGATCTCCAGAAACAGCGCGAATGAAATGAGCAATGATATCTCTTCGTAAATGTAAAAACTTACGTTACCGGGCTTTAATTAGCTAATGTATCCGCATTTATGACGCCAATAAACGCGAGCGAATAGTGTAAACGTTTTTGTTTTTTGACCGGCCAGGGACATGACACTCCGAGAGCCAATCACTGCAGTTTACGGAAACCGCTCAACTAATGACGATGCCAAACATTTGGTTAGATACAAAAATGCAGTCTGCGCTGTGACACTAAGGAATGCAAAACGTCACGCTTGCATTGCTTAACGTAACACCGCAGATTGCATTTCTTGGTCTAAACGTATGTTCCGCGTCGTCATTCGTTGAGCGGACTTCTTAGGTTGCAACGATTGGCTCTCGGAGTGTTGTGCGGGAATCAACAGGCGCGAACTCTTTGTGCATTTTGTGTTTGCACAACTGTTGATGTATGTTTGATAAAAATAACTGTTTAACTTGGTCCTCTTGCTCATGAAAGAAGAGAGAACTAAAGTGCCCCTGAACGTCGACCTGATCCAAGACCGCATGATGCGGACGTTTCAGTCTTGCCAAGAATTCATCCTCAGCGAGGCTGGAGTCCGCACAGTCCTTGAGGAATTTCCGGCAGTGACGATTCCCGGAATGCTAATTCAATATTGTCCCCTTTATATTTAGTCTTAAAGTGTCGAGATTTTTACAGGTCATCAGGACTTCAAAAGTTTCTTACTACCCGTTTTATCGCCTGTGAATGAGTTAAGTGTTTTTGATACGTGCGAAATGATATACTTTTACCTCGTAATAGTGCTAAGCAATAAATGAATTAACGTCCAGATTAATTAACTATTGTTTTAGTCGCAATCAAATGAGTTTAATGGGAATATTGGTTGAATTTAGAGGTACAAAAAGTCTTACAAACAAGAAAAGTAAAATAATACTCTTTTAATTCTTTTTGTGTGTTTATAACACGATTGTCTCTCACGGCTACTTTAGTGTTTTATATGATTATTATCTAGAGTGGTTTTGAAGTTTAAATAATGGCGTACAAACATTTTATTTTAAATGTTTGCCATGCCTTTCTTCTGTATGAGGCGCAATGACAAGTTGCTATTTAGTACCCATTATAAGACGTAGTAAAAACTTGTCAAATGAAAAATCTGTAGTTCTAGGCCTTTTCTTAGATACAATATCATGCCTGAAGATCAGTGCTACCTATAAATTGATTAACTGATCAATATAAAAGAAAACATAAATTGAAATTATTTTAATTGATGCTCAGCCTTACTCCGCTATAGTGACAGTAAGTGATAATTTAGTTTATATATATATAAACAATTCGTGTGTACAAATCTGTCGCACATAAATGTACTTTTTTAAACCAGCAACACTCTCCATTCATTGTTTATTTTCCAGTTACTATAGGACGTTAAACTGTCGTTCGGCAAAGACATCCGGAGGACATGAGAGCCAAGATGGAGGCATTTACAGCATCAAGATTGGTGTTCCTCAAAGAAAAAAACGTCATTCTGAACTTCGAAAAGCTGCTTAAAGGTACGCTTTAGTTTTTTTTTTTTTTTTTTTGTAATCTACCACAAGTTTCAGACTGCGACGATGCAGAGGTTTACTTTCGTCCACCATAAATATGCTCAGTTAACTTACTACCTCATTACGAATCGATGAACGCTTATCGGCATCATTCGTTTAAGACAGGATTAACTTATACTCGGAAACAATTTTCTGTGGCGTTTCTGAAGCAAAGAGTGCGTGTGGATAGCCTTGATTTGCGCTCAAGATGCGCGGGCGTCTTTGACAACATTGCCAAAAAAAGTTGCTCAAGTCACCCCCGAGTATAGTGCATTGTCACAGATGGTAGTGCAAGCTTGTCGGTGTTATATTCTCATATACGAGGTAGTAATATAAAACAAATCCTTGCTTTATTTTCTGAAAATAATTTAAAGGAAATATACGCGACTATAGTCAGTGACAGGTTGAGAAACATCTAAAAGAAGAAAGCCGATGGACGCTTGGAATGGAGAGGAGGTTTCTCCTCTCCCCTACAAGCTTCTGTCCGCTTCCTCCTCTCCAGCTCGTAGATTTTTTTCTTAACCTGTTACTGACTATAGGGCAAGAAGAATTAAATATGGGTAGAACCAACGTTTCTTGAAACATGCTTAAAATTCCTGTGCATCTAATTTCCCACAGAACACTCGAGAAGCCAATCCCACCAATCCACGAAGACAGCTCGGCGAATAAAAAGGCCAAAGCATGTTTAGACATGAATGAAGCGTGAGATGTCACTGAGCATGACGTTTCACGTGCTGACTTCATGCTCAGTGTCACGTTACATACTTCATTTTTAAGTCGAAACATATTTTTAGCTTCTCCATTGGCCGAGTATCCTCGGGGAAAGTGGACGCACGGGCAGTTTTAAGAGCAGAGAAAATGCGGTGGCCCGTTGGGCATTGTTTTACGTGTATACATATATTGTAACTCATTGACTTCCAATTTTCTTCCTTTACTACTTCTTGGTTGGAAAGGGAACATTTGATGCTGCGTGCCATTTTTCGCTTTTACGCAGTGTTGTAGCGAAGGGGGCTGACACACGAGGCTGATAGTAACGAGCCGTTAATTGCTACATGGTCGCCTTGACCATCGACTACAAAGCGTCGGGAGCAAAAAGAGAGAAGCAGAGCGCGCTCGTTTTTTTATCAGGGTCATATTAAGTCACGTGATAGTTCAGGCGCTCCGCGATATCGCTCGTCATGGCGATATACACGACACACAGCTCGGGGAGTTTTCTAGTTGGTGTGTGATCAAGTGCAACGCCGTTCCACACACACAAAAAAAAAAAATTAGTTGCAGGAACATTTAGGCAGCGCGAATGAGATGGCCCAAGTCCGATAAACAGGGGGTATTAACCCTAGGGTCCTTTAACGGGCATCATGCAATATTTACACGAATGCACGCCGTTAGCACACCTGTGCTCATCTTCGTATATATACCTCTTAGATTGTGAAGGATCCACACGCTGTCTCTTCTAGCTTAACCTACTTAGCTTAATGTTAAACAGTTCTGCCATAAACAGTCCTGCCAAAATAGCCCTATTGTCTTTTTGTTGCTGCGATCACATAGTGAGGCTAATGATTAAAGATCGGTTCGGCGAAAGCACATAGAGTATACATTATATATTTACATATAAAAAACAGTATTTGTCAACAAGAGTGAACCAACTATTTTATACCTAAAAAAGTCAAATAGAGATTATAATGGCTGCATATATATATATATATATATATATATATATATATATATATATATATATATATATATATATATATATATATATATATTTTTTTTTTTTTGTTCGGAGGATCCCGGGGACGTGGCTCTCCTAAACCTGCCTCTCGTATTCAATGAGAAGAGGCAGCTTCTTTTCATGTTAGAGGTACTTGAAGCTGTTCATACATAGCTTTATTAGTAAGTGCACGACATTTTCATTTGTAAAAACATATTCCTAAAGGAATTAGTGCAGAAAACCTATGGATTGCATCAATTTAAGTGGAATCAAAAGGAGCAGCCTTTTAACTGCAGCAAAACATTTTCTCATGCCTACTTTTCCGTAATGGTTGCGGTGGGTCAACCGCAGTGATTTAGGGAACGCAACTATCGAAAGGCGATGCCTAAATAACGACTTTGGTTCGAAAGCGCGATCTGCGCAGGCAGCTTGACGTTTCGCTTGCTCATTGTCCCTGCGTAGAAAACGTTTCCGAGCAAAGCCCTCTTTTCATGCTTCGTCATCCGCTAGTCGCGCTCTGTAGATAGCAGTGATTGACCTACTAAGTGTTTTAAAGGAAATCAGATCCGCGGGTATGTTTTAGAGCGTAAGGCTAAACGAGAAATTAAATGCTTAGTGAAACCTATTATAATTGATCTGAAAGCGTTGCGAATTAGTAACTCGCAGCATAATTATACAGCGGAAAATACATGTGTTTATATTTTCTCTTTCTTGTTGTAGGAAGTCCGGACACTGATGCCACTCATCCATCTCCAGGAAAATAAATTTGACATCTTTTTGGATGGTGTCCTGACAGTGAGCGGCATCAGAACGACAGTGGAAGCTGTGTGCACATTGCTGGCAGTGTACTGTATTTTTGCATCAAACACCCGGCGGGTATAGGGCACACTATGAAGTTTATTGCTCATTTTTGTTGTTCTCTCGGAGAGAACATCCCTGTTCCAGTGAAGAGGTTTGCAAACTTTTTAACTGTTTGACTGTTAAAGAGAAGCTGTCTTGTTGGCCTGATACCCGTCTCGTCTTAAAACTGTTTCAAATTTTGTTAGTTCTTTTTCTGCGAACAGAAGAATCAATTTTTGCGACCCTAATAAAGTATATGAATGGACATGATCTTTACTTTTCTGCCTTTCACCTAGTTAATTACGTACGGGAATGAAGTGTCTTGACATTGGCCCGACTGATGTTTGTCAACCTGTCGAAAAGGCCCAGTGCTAGCGATTAATGAACAATCTAAAGACACTTTGGTTGGTAGAAAAAAAATTCACCTTATTTTTACACATTACAGTGAGAGCCAGTGTTTACGTCTCTTGTCCTTGTTTTTTCGGCGCCTATCTTCGATCCCCTTATAGAGCAAGAAATACAAAATAGGATTTACTAAAATCTAACTAGGAGTGTGAAAAAAACTCTTTGTCATAAAAGAGGGTTACAAATACAAAATATGGTTTACTAAAAATAACGTAAAGATAATCTAAACAACTCCGGATTCACTGCAAGAACCAAGAAAAGTTCCGAATAAAACCTGAAATAGGGTTCATAAAGAAGAACCGAAGGATCCGTAAAGAACCTCGAAATAAGGTTCGTTAAGAGCACTAAGAAGGGTTCTGGAAAGAACCCGAATAGGGTTCATTAACAAGAACTAATAAAGGATACGAAAAGAACCCTGAAATAGGGTTCATTAAGAGCACCAAAAAGGGTTCTGGAAAGAACCCGAAATAGGGTTCATTAAGAGCACCAGAAAAGGTTCTGGAAAGAACCCGAAATAGGGTTCATCAAGAGCACCAAAAAGGGTTCTGGAAAGAACCCGAAATAGGGTTGATTAGGAAGAACCAAAAAAGGATCCTAGAAGAACCCTGAAATAGGGTTCGTTAAATAGAACCCAGAAGCGTTCTGAAAAGAACCAAAAATAGGGTTCATTAAGAAGAACCAATAAACGATCCGAAAAGAACCCCGAAATAGGGTTCATTAGTAAGAACCCTTTTTCTGGGTTCTTTTCTGCACCTTTAACGGTGCCGCCCATCGGACAAGCGAAAGAACCCTAAAAGGTGCTAGTTGGCACGTTTTTTTTTTTAGAGTGTATGGCGGACGGAAGTAGTCATCCCCCGGTTGTCAGACTACGCTGCTGTGGTTGTCAGGCTGTCAAAATCTCCTTAAGAAGGCCAAACTCTCTCAGTATAAACGGCTCTGGGTGGCGCCATCTCGCAGGGCCATCTCGCAGTAGCTATGTAAAACAACTTTCATGTTTTAACTCGTCGCTAAAGGGTGGCGCTGTCATCGTATTTAGCTCGGTGTCGGTGGAAGCGAATGGCCCAAGTTTCAAGGGTGAGTTTCCCAACAGAGTGTTTTAGTAACGTTGGCTGAAACGAAGTATAGACCTTTTTCGCATAACCTCAAACCAGCCAGTAACTGACGTACCCTCGACCTGGTGCATTTTTGGATTGCCCGCTGACACAGGGTATGCAACCACCAAGGGTATGGGCGAAAAGGCTTAAAAATGGACGCCGTGCATGAGTTAGTTCCGAGTGCTCCTTTTTACCGTGCTGCAATGAACCTCTTGGCGAATATGTGTTGCCACCTAGACACGCGAATCGGTTCGAGACTAGGTGACTGGAAAACAACGCGCGCCCAAGGCCTCTCCCACGCGTTCCACACCCAAAACGTCAGCTACATCCTGTTCACCCATTGAGGCGATGCGACCTAGATACGGCTCCCCCAAGCTCACCTTTGTCCCCATCGTGCGTAACCTTCCGCCCCGAGGTCGACACAACGAAACCGCTCAAAGGCGAGAAATGCAAGATGGCGGATTGTTTGGTTTGGAACTAGATACTCTCGAACCCAGGCGCATGAAATACTCCGCGCATGCGCACCGCGTATTTCTACAAAAGGTCCATTTCCGAAAATTTACGGTTGTCTGGCTACCACTGTGTGGGCGTCAGATGGATAAATAATTTTAAAAAGCATAAGAACAATAGCAGAAAGTGTGCCATGAGCACAAGAAGCTGCAGCGCGAGTGTGGCTGCAATGTTATCGAGCTTCGCATTTTCCCCAAGAATCCTTATTTATGAAGTCAGTCGATTGCGAGCTTGAATCGCGAGAGATTCGTATCAGACTCAACGTCACGTTTAAGCTCACGATTACTTCGTTTACGACACGAGGACCGATTTTAATTCCCGGTGCAGGTGGTCCAATTAGGTTATTACTGCAAGCCCCATGGTATGTGAAATTTATGAAAAAGTCTACATGCCACCACTTAAGATGGAGCTATCAAATGCCGAGAGCTTACCTGCACAGACTAAACGGCTAATATATTCTTTCGCTGTGGAAACTCAATAAAAACACCCCACCGTCTTCGTCGTCGTTCTCTCGAGGAGGCAAGGTAATGGCCTGTGGGTAGCCAGCTGGATTCAACCGCACAAGCTCCAACCAAGTTATTGCAGCCCACCATAGCCAAGTCTAGCCAAGTTCCCCCCATACCCACACCGTTGCCTACCGAGATAGCTGTGCTGCCAGAACTAGCCGGTATTTCTTTTTCTAAGCCGCTTGACGGCGTCGCCGGCGCCGCAATTCTCAAGATGGCGGCGCCGTTATACACCAACTCATGTTTACAAACAAACCGGAGCGCCCCTAGCGGACGCCACTGGCGCCGCGCATGCGCGATGGGGTGTGGGCAAGGAGCTCGCCGTCACCCATGAACAAACCATTGAAATGCGATGTTGTCGGCGTCGGTGCGAGTCCCCCTGCCCTTTTTCGCGTTCGAATTGTTGATTCTACATCTTCTTGGCAATGCCTGACTACTTGAGCGGCCTCAGCGAAATTACCGACGCTCGTTACACCGCAAAACTTCGCGTGAATAATGTAACATGCGGCGATTCACTCCGCGTGGACGCCGCAGAATGTACGCTAAAGGCTGAACTCCATGGGACGAATATGCTGCGAATAACCGACGAATTTTGGCCGGCGGCTTTTGCTCTGCGCGTGGAATCAACCCAGTGGCTGCTACGTCGCGCGCAAAACGAGCGTGCCGTCGGGCGGCGTTCGCCAGTTATTCGTCGCATAATTCGTTCCATCGAGTTTCGCATGATGAGATTTCGCTCGCAATTTTCAGTCGCGACATCGCTCGTGCTGCAAAAACGTGAACCGTAGCTGAGATGGTCGGCGTCGACACTGAAAATTGCAAGCAGAATCGGACCAAGGGAATCAGGCCAGTTGATCAGGCATAACAAGTCGGTGATGGTCACTGGTAACAATGATCAGCATCTTCTTGTATCTACTGTTTACATCGAGCCTGCTTACCAACCTTTAAACTTAAGTCTTTTGAGGCCTGCACATACTTCTTATCGCAAGTACAAGGCCAACATTTGGTGGGCCGGGATCGCCTAAAAGAGCAGACGACAGGCAGAAGCGTTTTGAAAGAGCAGACGACAGTTCGAACGATCAAGCGGCCGTTCAAACTTGAAGACGCACTGAACGTATCCGCAGGTGGTCCATACGACTTGACGGTTTTCCGGCGTTCATGTTGGAACAAAACAAATAAATCTGATGACCACAAGTATCCGTGAATTCAAGCCAAAGTGCTTCCCGCCCAAGCAATCGTGGTCCGACGGCGTCTGGTTTTCCATTTTCACGACACATGTTCACGTTCTCGGACGAACCCAGAACTTGAAAATTGATATTCAAACCTTTCTCGATTCTTTTGGTACAGCCCCAGTCGCAGCGTTTTGACGAGAAGGCAGGTTTTTGTCAGGTTCCTTTCAAAACAACGCAGAAATACACGTCTCACATGGGGACATCCGCCCACAGCCCCAGACCGGAAGTGCGCCCGACGCGTCACCACCGCTCCGTGACGTAACAGAGAAGAGTTCGTGTTATACGCGAACTCATCTCTGTTACGTCATGGCGCGGTAGTGGCGCGTAATGTTGACGAACATTTATCCCGAAGTTGCGTTTGCGCGCCGCACAAATTGATTTACCAGATACAGCAGTAATCACGCCTGGAGCGATGACACTACGAAAAAATCGAGCTTTTAAAGGGATACTGAACCAAGGAATTTAGTGTCCATAATAAGTGGCGCATGTTCTTTCCACGAGCCAGCAGCCGCCGGTGTGCGCAAGCACACGCAACAAAAATGACGTCAAAGACCTCCATTTGCGGTTAAGATGACAGTGAAATGTATGGGCTTCGGGCCAAAATAGAATAAAGAAAGTTTTCATCTACACAGTAATGTCTGGTGTAAAAAGTAAGCGATTAATTGGTCTAACAAGCACGTAGCTTTCACTTGTAGAGATGAAAAGCCTGTATTTATTCTCCTTTGGCCCGAAGCCCATGCATTTCAGTGTCCTCTTAAGCTCGAATGGAGGTCTTTGACGTCATTTTCGTTGCGTGTGCTCGCGCGCACCGGCGGCTGCTGGCTCGTGGAAAGAGCGTGCGCCACTTATTATAGACACTAAATTATTTGGTTCAGTATCCCTTTAAGTCACGTGAACAGTTAAGCCTGGTTCAGACAGTTGCGTTTGACTGCGTTTGACTGCGTTGGAGCTGCGAGAAACCAGGACATCCCTGCTACTTATATCGCGTACCAAGATGATGCCTTGAATTGGATTCCACGCCTCATACGAAGCACAGATGTGCCGGTGACTCGCTTTCGGTTCTCGACGCAACGCAGTCAAACGCGCTCAAACGCAAGTGTCTGAACCGGCCCTTATGTTAATTGAGGCTCGTCAGGCGATTTGGCAAAGTAAACGGAATCCGCTCGTCGGTTTCTTTTTTTTTTTTAATTCAACAACGAAAATTATGTGTGTGTGTTTTTTTTTTTGTCGGAAAGGTTTACTGCAATAGGAAGTATTTAATGGCGGCCGTAGTCGAGTGCGCGCCTGCTGAGCGCGTGCTAACAGCGAGCGTCAACAGTTCTTTTGAAACGTGCCTTCCACACCATCGAGACTTCCGGTCTTAGCCGCCCATTGATGTGAGCTCGTTCTGAGCACGCGCTCTGAACAGCAAACACAAATATAACGAACAGCACTACTTTAGTCCGCTGACGCTTGAACTCAGAAACTCGAATGCTTTTCACTCGTGAATATTGGGCAGAGACTGACTTGAAAAGCGTGTAGTGTGGAAACAGCATAATGTTTTTGTTGTTTTTTCTCGTGAGAAAAACAACAATTCCGCATCATTGTGTTTTGTCCGTTTTGTCGCTCAATTCTTGGTTCCATGCGTGAAGAGAGCTGCAGAAAGTGTTCCAGGCTGACGCGCTGCACTTTCCGGTACTCTTCCGGGTCCATGTCAGAAAGCTGCTGTCAGACCTCGTCTAGCACGCCGCCATTTTTCTTTCCTGCACATCCAACCAGCTTTTGATCTGACGAGACCGTTCTGCGTCTCTGCTGTACTGAAGTGTTGTGCTCGAATATGCGGGAACGAAGACATCGGTAAACGCCCCTGCGCGAGCCCAAGACTCCGTCGCTTTTACGCCGAGCCCCCTCTCGTGTCATGCTTTGCGTTATTAGCAAAGCTGATGGCGTCCGCGTTAAGCCTGCCTCACTTGGTACGTAACAGCTACACGCAAGAGTTTTTGTTCTTCGTAATGCGACAGCGCCGCTCGTACGCTATTTAAAACACTCGTAAATAGTGTCGAAAAAAAAAAAAAGATCCGTACACACAGTTGCGTTTGAATGCCTTTGACTGCGTTACGTCGACAAACGGCCGGGAGTCGCGGGGTCATCCGAGCCTCATGTGAAGCGTGCCAACCGATTCAAGGAGTAGCCTGGCAAGCGGCATACAAAGCATGCATGTCCTAACTAGTCGCAGTCGCAACGCGGTTCAACGCTCTCGAACCATAAAGCGCCGCTAGATCTCACCACGCCATATACGCTCATGACGATTAAATTCTACCGAAACCAAGTGTTCACTGTTGACTTCACCTCCGATTTAAGAGAGGCTGTATGCCGGGAAATCCGAACGTCAGTTTTGGTTTCGTTTACTTTTATGTTAGGAAATAATAACCTTTATAGAACGGTAATAAAAGATTGAGCGTATAGCCAGGTCCCTCCATAGAGCCGGAAAGCACCCTTTTCTAAAAAAAAAAAAAAAGTTCGAAATCGTCTTCATGGCCCCTATAACGTCTCATAACATTGGTCGAGAACCTGTGTTCCTTGTCGCCCCCGCAAACGTTCTTTCAGTTATCTTCTTTTTTTTTTCTTCCGCATAGCAGGAATCAAAGGTCGCTTAGAGCGTTCGCCTTCACATGGTGGCATCACAACTTCCAAACCGCAACTCCGCTGTTAACGGTTTTCAATATGCCCTTTCGAAACTCTATCGAGCAACCTTGGTGGCCGCCATTGCTTGGGCACGAAGCCACGAAGCGTGTCAGTGTATCCGAGTCTTCGCCGAACGCTGACGTCAGCACTCGTGTCCAATGCCCGCTCAGAGTGCGTGCCGCAACCGTGGCGGACGCGGGGGTGACTGGAGCTGCAGTCTACTAGATGACGCCCATTTTCGAAAACGGTCTATTCTGGAAGGCTTCGCAGAGGGCCCAGGAGGAATGCCTTCCTCGAAGCAGTTCGCTCCCGTCTCTTTGGGCAGAGAGGGAGGATGATGCTTAACCGACACACCACTCGCCCATCATAACGAGACGAAATTTTTTGGCGAGAGATCAACGATGATCGCCTATACTTCTTGGAGCGAGGAAGAAAGACTCCGCGTGACGGAAAGCGTTTGAGCCCCGGTGTGTCGAGAGGAGTGCGGAGGACCGCAGTGGGATTGCGAAGTGAACGCGCACGCGGTGGGGGTCCGAAGAGTCGGGGAACGCGGCTATTCTGGGGATGACGGGAGCCGTCGAGACGGATTCCTGGGACCCCTTGTCGGCTGCTGGTGATTGTTTGTCATGCGCGGGCACTGGGAGACGCGCCGTCGGGAACCTGTCACTTGCGCGCTGCGTTCTCTGGATTCCTCTCCCAGCCGATCAACGTGTCCACACAATGTGACACGCTATCTGGTGATCGTGCCGCCAACCAAACGCATCGCTGTGGTCGGGCCTTCTACGATTGGACAAACGCTCATTGTGACGTCTTGAGTATCATGAATTGCACTTTTCTTCGTGGAGATAACGGGAATGGCAGGCTATTAGCTTACACATTGTCGGTTTCATGACGCGACGACTACGAGCTTCCACTTCGAAATCGCCGCTGGCTATTGAGAATTCCTGGTCATGACGTCGTAGACGGGGACCATGAGAGTGAACAACCAAACATCTTGTCTGGAAAGAGCCTACATACGGGGACTTTCTGTTTAGGGTGGTGACACGTTGAGTGACATCTCCGACCATTGTTTCCAAACGCCAGCTCAGACGGCCGCCAAACCTGACCGATCCGCCATCTCGGTTCCCAGTTTTGCTCGGAAAACTGTGTATATATGGGTGGGAATTTGCGCAGATTTGTTGGTACCGTGATATTGTAATGCCGCGAAGGCTCGAATCTCGAATTCGCGACGTTGTTATGTGCTCCCGACGCGCAACCAGAAGAGCTCGCTTCTTGCAGAGTGACCACTAAATATCCACTCGCACACGCGATCGAGGTGCAACATAGCTTATACTCACGGCGCAAACAGGAGCAGCTGCAGTGGGTTCCCCAGTTGTCCCGTTTGACTTGCGCGATCGAACGTTTCTTTTGATTAGGACTCCTCGGGAAGCGGAACCATAACGTGTGCCCCGCCTGCAGTGGTTCGCACACTGCGGAACAGAACAACGGGCACTTCTGCTCCTCACGCCTCTCTTGCTACTACTTCTCCGTTGCGAACGACTCCGCAAAACACAGCGTCACCATCTATAGAAGAACAGGAGACACAGTGAGACGAATCAAGTAGGATTGTCGCAAGCTGGGGCAAGCTGGGCGGTCTGGGGATCCACCAGATGGCCCGCTTT